>OZ038477.1:2090000-2590000 GCA_964036315.1 Acanthosepion esculentum
ACTATCGACATTTGAAGAGTTAGAGGGGCGAGATTATTATGGAAATATGGTAGCAAATTAAGTTAAATCTGTATTTTAAAAATGTGAATTTGTTTTTATATTTACATATATAAATATATATATATATATATATATATATATATATATATATAGATGTTCGTCAGTGCCTTTCTTTATGTGTATTTCTTTATGTGCCTTTATATGTCTACCCGTAATTACACTTGTCCTTCAGAAGGTTAACTAAGAGCTTTTACATGAACAAGGCATATATCCGAATTTTTCATCGTCATCTGTAAATATGTGTGTTTTTTCATCGCATATATGTCTGAAGACAAATGAAAATAAAAACACAAAGTTGTTACACGAATGTACAATTTCTGAGAAAATTAACTTAACCCTAACGGAATTGAAAATGTCACTTGTTGTTAGAAAAATTTTCAGAATTTCGATGATAGCATTTAATTAGTATCACGAAATAAAACCTCAAATATGGCTTCTTTTTATATTCAGCCCAAAACAAACATATTTTTTCGTTTTTATATTTACTCTTTTACCTTTGAGAATCTGTTTTATCTCCTGTTTTTTTCTGCGTTAATATGGTTTCTAAAATTCCAGTTCTTTCTCTGAATTTGCTTTTCACTTTTACTTTTCTTCATTGTTCATTGTTTCTATTTATTTTCTAACTCCTTTTCTCTTCCTTCTTTTTTACTCTTTTTATACAATTTTTTTAAATTCTTTTTATCACCTCTTTGTCTCATTCCCGTACTTGTCGTATCGTATTCCTTATCATTTTCCATCTACACTTTCTGTTTCTTTTTCTTTTCATATTTCAGAATTATGCACTTGCTGTTTATTTCATTTTATCTTGTTACTGCACTGACAATTTTAACTTATTTTCCTTATTTTTTTTTAATACTATTCTATTCTGTAAAACTACAATGCCAACATTTTGTCAAATTATGTTCAACAGTTTCACATATGAATCATCCTGTATATGCGCCCGAATATTGAATGTTTGGCTAACGTAAAAGTTATCTAAAAGAGAATTAGCGTGACATACTCAAATTATGACAGAGAGATTCGGACTCTTCGCACTAATTCATTTCGAAAATGCACGAAAATGTCTTTATCCTTATATAAGTTAAAGAGCAGGCTTTATAAGTATTAAAAAATCTATTAAATTGAAATCTTTATGAATATTAAATTAGATTAAATTAGACTGGGATTTTTACGCTTGGAAGAACAACCAGTCGTTAAAGAGAACTTGATTATGTCTGACTACGTTAGCCTTCACCAAATACCTACAGTTAATGTGGTTCCACTGCAACACTTATGGTTTTCAAAACCCATATAATTATTAGGATGTTGAATTCTAAATCTTTAGGCATATCCTTCTAATTCCAAAGATTATCGCAAGATATCTTTCATTTCCCCTGTGTCACCCTCCGTCACGTTAGGATAGATTTTATTAGAATCTGCATTAAATATTTTATTCACTTGTAGAATATTCCATGAATGACGAAAAGGGCCATTATCATTTTTAGTAATTCATTTCCTTTATTTTAGTAAATAATTAAGGAAATCAAAATAAAATACCATATAAATATCAATTTTGTAAATATGAACTTTTTATGCTAGTACGTATTAGATTGTGTTTTGACTTTTTTTTTAATATTTCAATCATGGTGTTTCAATCTTTCAACTTTTGCAATGTTAAGTCTTCACAAGATGTGATATTTTCCACTTAATATATACTATTGTACAGCGTGTAAATCTCGCAGAAATTATTGCAATTCATGTATAATATAATAGCTGAAATTATTTCTTTTGGAAATATTTACATATTTTCAGCAAGAGAATTTACTGCGTAAGGACATGAACAATATAGACATGAAGTTCATTTAGTAATCTAACTTGTGCAATTTGAATTGTTAGAGCGCCCTATTGGCATTTACATTAAAAGACTTTTCTCATAGTCGATGGCCTCTTCAATGCGGTTTATGAAAGATTAAATTATCCTGATAAACGATAATGCACTTCAACATATCTTCGCTATTGTATCACTAATAATCTCAACAAAACAACAAATCACATAATCCCGTTTATCGATAATAAAAGTGTTAAAAATTAAATATGTCACGATTAATAAATATTTGAGTGTTTGGTATCCAAAAGCAATAACTTTTTAATCATTTAATGATTGTTTAAAATTATGCTAATTTTTTCAATCATTTAAATATTGCGTTTACGCACAAGCATAAAAAAGGAATAAAAAGAAACATGTAGTGTAAAAAGATACTCTATTTTTTAGACGAAAAAAACATCCTTCCTTCAAAGTATTTCAAAAAGCTAAAACATTTTATGTTATATGCAAAGACATGCACATATTGTCGAGATAGATTATTAATATAAATTACACGATTCCTTGAGCAGAAATGACTGATAGAGTTGACAGTGTCGCTGTTGTTGGGTTTTCTCATTGGAATAGACTAAAAACCTATTACATTCCGTTCTATGTTCCCTTATCATATCTTTTCTTTTTCCTGTGTCAATTCCACGCATTAAGGTTATGTCTTCATTCGCTATCTTTCTTTTTCTATCAGTTAACTTGGGAAACATCCCTGCAGGCATCTATTTTATTCCAATAAAGAAGTGCTTAACTTTCTTTTCTAAGTTTATCTGATCATATTTCCACACAGCCACACAAATATTATAATTTCTCAGCACAATTCGTCATAAGTAAGGGTAATCTTTTGTACATGTTAGATAACAAGCCTCTTAAACTCTCGTTAAAATCACATTTCTGAAATAAACTTTCCAATCACACTTTACATATGCTAAATGAAATTCAGTGATTTTCAGAAAGTAAATGTCGGTATTTAACCAATCTGCACGAAAGAAACATTTCAGGATTTTTTAAATCGCACTTGACCTTAATTATTAATTCTCTTGAGAGAATTTCGCTTTTGTTTTTCACACATTACTAACACACCTTTTTTACATGTGTTCTTGTTCAAATCACATTTCGCTAATTCTTCTTTTCGATCGCAATCATACACCGTTTCAGTAAAAGTGTTCGAATCAATAATGATCATATAAATGGAATAATAATCATATATTCCATTTATATGAAAAGTAAGATTTTTTTGTTAAATTTGGTAAGTTTAACGGAAATATATTTAACGTATCATTGATTGTAAAATCAGTAAAATAAAGTATGTCTTAAATGCTCTAAAATAATAACATTTGAAAAGAAAAAAGAAAATGAAAACACACCAAAGTTTTATTAAACAGCGACGCGTCAATCAACTGTTTTTCAATCATTGCAATAATTATTACACATATATGCGCATCTATCCATCTATCTATCTATCTATTTATCTATCTAGTCTCTTCATATCTATTTTAAATTTCCCGTATTAAAGAGTTTTAACGTCACAAAATTACTGGAGCATATGATGGGTGTGGAATCAGAATTGGTCTGATGAATATATGTCACCAGAAACTCAATGTGTTAAAGCAGGTTTTTCCTAAATCAGCAACCATTGTTTTTTGTCTATCACAATATAATAATATGCAATCCATTCAATTGCAGTATCTAGAATCTCTTGGATAAGATATGCGACGATTTTACCATAGAAAACTGCATGGATATCTAAAACTCAAATTTATTTAATTTAGGTCTGTTGTTTTTTATGTTTTATGTTTTGATGTTTATATCTTGCCAATGCTAATTATGTAAAATTTACTCCATAACATTCACTCTTTTCTTTACGAAATACATTTTGGCGCTGATGGTTAAGAGAGAATACGTATAATTTCATGTTTGTGACCAAATTATCTATCCAGAATTTTAGGTTCGCGCGTTATTCAGACGACTTGGAAGCGAATAATGATATTTATATAACACGCCACCAGGAATCCCTACCATTCTTTCATTTGCGTTCAAGTCAACTAAAGATCGCATGAGCATGAAACTCGGGTTCTGACTAAAGCTATCCTTTCATAAGAAGTTTCGTTTTCAGGCGTTTTTTAGTCTAAGCAATCAAGGCTTCAAGCACTTTGATTTACTGTGTAGGTTTAGCCTTTTCGCTTTAAGCCTTTTCGTTTTGTGTTTTCGAAAGTTGTCTGCTGTTTTCTTAAATATATATATATATATATATATATATATATATATATATATATATATGTGTGTGTGTGTGTGTGTGTGTGTGTTCGTGTGTGCGCGTGTATGTGTGTGCGCGTTTATGTGTATGTGTGTTTGCATGTGCGGATGTGTGAGATTTTGCGTGTGTGTGTGCGCGCGCGTGCGGATTAAAATTACATAAAATTATTTCATTATGGCTTACCCCGCCAAATTGTAAATATTTGTTATTCAGAATTTCATTAAATACTTTATCACGTCAGAATCACACTTCAAATTTTCATTTTAAATTCACAGATCCTCATTAATTTGGCGTCAGTTTAGCGAATGTCAAGCGGTTGATTTGCAGGAAAATAAGTATTGGAACGAGTTATAAATAATTATTTTAATAAAATACGGCGGAAAACTTGACAGACATTATATATGGCATAATGAACACAAACATTAAGAATTGCGATGTAACAGGAAATATATCTATTAATGAATTGAAATTCTGTATGTAAGAAGTTAGATTTACAAAAGCAAGTCAGCCGGCTTCGATTATTTGCTTATTATGCGTCGAATGCTGCAGTTATGAGAATGAATAAGGTCGATTTGATAAAGTCCAAATTGTTTTGCCCAGAAGATTGACTAAGAAAATTTCGGAAAAAGCACGTCCTGTGTGTAATTCACGTTTAGTTGAAGTGATAGTCTCTCGATAGTTGTACAATGAGAGAGAAAAAATCAATCACCGCGGCCAAGTCAATGGACAGCCAAGAATTATCGATGTGAGAAATAAATGAAGATGTTATCCACAAGTAGAAACCAACAGACATGTCATTGTGGTACAAATTGCAGATAGCTTGAATCGTGTTGAACAACGAAATGCATCCAAACATACAGTATATCGCTCTTTTATATTTCTGGAGATGCGTAGCCGCAGGAAAAGTGTAGCGATGTATGTAAATGGCAATCGACAGAAGCGTCTTTAATGGGAATGTCTCAACTGGATTGATGAGCAGAATTATGTGTACTTCAATGAAGACGTGCTTATCAAACCGATCGAGGAAAGCAAGTAGTGCAACAAAATAACATGATAAACAAATGAATGGATGATGCGTAATTTTATGAGGATAATATTGTGAATGACATTATATTGAAACATCAAATCGATAGATATATAATGTTATAGAACAGAAATTATATATTTATTTAAAGGGATATCATTCATCTACTTATACAAAAGGTATGTGCCCATCATATAAAAATCCATGTTCTACGTGTATAACAAAAAATATGATATACCGTATAAATGGAAGGATATCACCTAGATATAAAATAAAAATTACCTAAGCATCTAATGGATGGATATGACCAACAATTACAACACACACACACACACACACACACACACACACACACACACACACACACACACACACACACACACACACACACACATATATATATATATATATAAAGATATATATATATATATATATATATATATATATATATATATATATATATATATATACACTGATACAAATCTGGATGTTTTGCAAAAAAGTTTTCTTCGCCCGATCTGTAACTATACTTTTGACCACATGGTGTCCAATACTGATCTCGCAAAATGAAATATTCGTAGTATTGAGACTTTCCTGATGCAGTTCCAGCTTGGTCACATGCAAATATGAGTGACGACAGAAAACCTAAAGACTTCATGTATAGACAGATTGACAGTAGAAAAAGAAATACTGGACGGCTGTGGGTTAGGTATAAAAACAATCTAAAGTTATCAATGTGCATCATACATTCTTTGAGCGATTTACCATATATAGAAATAACTGTACATGTGTATTCGAAAGTCGTATCAGAAATTTCGAAATCAGTCCTATTGACCAGATAAGAGGCGAAAGATGGCGGCGAAAAAGTATAACAATTTTAAAAAATTATATAACAAATCTAATTTCAGCACTTCAACAAAATAAACATTTCTAACTTTTCCCAAGTTACACTAGGATGAAACTTAAAGCGAATTATAGTGTTTTATTTTTCAAGACAATAGAGCCCACAATGCAGTTGAAATGATGGGGAATTTTTTACCATTATCGTATCCCGACTGTCTTTAGAGGCAGATTCAAGGTTGAATAGTCAGGTGTCACCGAGATATTGCAAGGAGACCCCGATCTACAAGAGGATCAAAAGTTTTGAGTCAAATGTTACAGTTGGCAGGAAAAATTTGAATATCGCAGGAGTCAGTGCAAACATTATGTTTGATTGCAACAAGTACACAACACTGCTTGATTCTAAAACTTACGACTCTGAAGCACAATATAACAAACAAGTAAACGTAGCGTAGTGAATGTCTATGATGAGGTTGGAGGGCATACAACATTCCTGAAAAAACCCCGAAAGATAAAGTAAAATGAGGGAAATTATCCTACGCATCGCATTGAGGTTCTCTCTCACTCATTAAAGAAAGGGAATACACTTCCATAGTTGCTTACAAATTCCACCAGTATTCTGTCTAGCTTGGACCGTAAAAACGGCAAATTTTAATTTTTAAGAATCCTCGATCCTTTTTACAGTTTTTTCTTAAATTATTGATGCACAGACACACACACAAACACACACACACACACAAATGTTCATATATATATATACATATATATATATATATATATATATATATATATATATATATATATATATATATATGGATTAAGATTGTAGTAATATGCTGTGTCTCTAGAATAGCTGGATTTAATGAATTTATTTATTTAATGAATACCTGTCAATTCCTTTTGGTGACTGATGGGATAAGCTTAGTCGTAATACTCTTAATAATATAAGCTAACTAAAAAAAAGTGATTGACGTGCCGGGAATGTGTTAGAGATGGGCAAACTGTTCTTGACCAATGCATCTATGTGCACATACCCATCAGTGTTATCTCGAGTAGCGGTGAATAAATGGCATTGTTGAAGCAGCTCGATTGTTGTTGTGGGCTTTGTGACTAAGGTGAACTTATCCGCTGACGAATCAAATCTCTAAATCTCTTTGTCGATAATGCTGTGAGTAAATGCACCACAAATCATTGGTTCCAGAAGAGATGCCTCCATTTGTGATGGACAGTACATTAGACGCCAGCATGTCATGGATCATCACATAGGACCTGTGGACAGCCACTGAACGCGGCTATAGAGGAAGACAACAGTCAAACATGTGATGAGCTTGCTGAACGATTACAGGTTTCTGATGAAAGCGTCAGTCTTCACCACTACTGCATAGGCAAGGCATACAAGGTGAGCATGTGGCAACCCCACAAACTACAGAGAACCAACAAACAACAACCTGTTACTCATTGTTTTCCGCCACCGCAACGTACACATATCTGATCGAATATTCACCAATGATGAAAAGTGGGGCTTGTGTGACATTCTCAAGCGTAGCAGACATTGGTTGTCACCAGGGGACCCTGTGCTACACGTGGATAGCCCACGTCTCCACAAACGCAAAATCATGCACTAGTCGACAAGTAGTGCACTGTGACCTGATACCAACGGACCATCACTGCGGACTTGTACTAGCTACAGTTGGGACTTATGCAACAGGCACTGAAGCAGGAGCCAAGATTTGTTAATCACAAGAGCGTACTGTTCCTCTATGAAAATGCCAGGCCTAATTTGACGCGGCTAGCTATGGTTAGAATACGGCGACTTGGCTGGGAGACAAAGTGCCATCGACTTTAATCTTCGGTCTTTGCGCCAGCAGATCAGCATATCTTTTATTTCTTTGAAAACCACATTCGTGTGAAATATTTCTCAAATCAGGAGAACTTCAGGCGGGCAATCAAAGACTTATTTTCGTCCAAGACACCTGAGTCACGTTGGCTTATGTTTCTAGATGCCGATAAGGATTATTTGAGGATGAACGTTATACCAAATTTGCACTACATTTTCTTTAATACATAGAAAACGGTAAAGACTTTTTTTGGTTACATTGTAGATATTTGAACTTAGTATACTTTGCATTATAATAGAAAATATCATATTGTCTCTTCCCTTACGCATGTATTTCGAGTTCATCCGAACATTAGTTTCTTTCCTTGTTAAAGAATGGGGGGGTTAAATCCAAATAGGAGTCTTTGTCTCTACCTAAACAGTAAAATATCGCTCCAAATTAAATGCCCATTTCAGTTTGATTGATTTATAAGGAAGTGGCACTGCATTAAGTTAAGACAAATTTGAAGAACATTCTAAATCATGACACGAACGTTAGAGGGAGAAAAATAATCCACCAACACCAGACGGCTAAAAGAGTAAACAGTGCGAACTTAATTGTATGTTTAGATGGTCTGCATAAGATTGTACTATCAACTTGCTGACAATAAATGTGACTTGTCGCTTTTAACTCACCAAACTGAAACGACCAGTCTGGTTGATTGTCTCTTCGGAAGAATTAATTGTTTATTTAAAAAACTTGTAAACTTTTTCGTTGTAAAAAATAGTAAAATTGAAAAGGCTATCCCGGCGCATATAAATTTTCTTCTGCGATATTAAATCAAATATGGATATGAGTTGTTGATGCACCCCCGAGCAACCTTTGTTAGCCGACTTCTCCCAGTGGAACTTTTAATGGCCCATATATGAGGGAGCTTGTCTAAGTACCTGATGTCTCAGGCCGTTACGACGATGCTGGTTTAAGTAGGACTTCTTTTGCCTTGATTTCTGGGTAAACGAGACATGTACACTCGTAATACGTGTATCTTTTATCCTAGGTTATTTTTCCCATCATTAAGAGTGCTGAAGGCCGACGTTTATTCCCTTGATAGTCAGGAATTGAAATTGAGTATCTTCGGAAGCTATACTATCGGGCTATTGTACTGACATTTTTATTGGGTTCTGTACTGTGCAGAAGTAATCTCCGTTGGCGGCTCTCGATACAATGATGAAAGGTACTGATACGGCTGTATTTACGGATAATTCAACCCATATTATTTACGCATGCAATTCATTTGATTATGATTGCCTCACCACATATTCGTCTACTTAACGCATTGACGTCTACGAATGAATTCAGTGAAACAAAATCAGTAAGCCTAGCATCAAAACGTAGCCCCCGGGTTTACCATCTCCTTCACTAAGGAAAGATATATACGTTACAACTTTCCCGAAATGGAATTCTATCTTCTTGAGGCCAAACCCAAACTCCTATTTTGGACTGAAACAGTGATTAATAACTCTATTCACCCACAAGAGCTCACAATCCCGGGCTACCCTCCCCTATTAGCCAAACATGACCATTGAAATCGCCACAGCCCTGGATTCTGTCCCTATATTAAAGACAGGTGTCCCTGTGACAAAGACGTAAAAACGAGAGTCCTGATTTCCGGTATATGTGCTTCGCCGTGGCACTCATCTTCAGTACTACATTCATTTTTATTCTCTATCGTCCGCGAAACGATGGGACGCTAATATCTGAAAGGATTGATAATTTTCTCCTTGCATTCAACTAGCTTTCATATATAAGGTGATGTTAATACTTATCATAAAGAGAGTTTACTCCACTCGAACAAAACTGATGCAAAAGGTACAAGGACTTTTCCATTGGCTACGAACTAACAGGGATAAATGAAGAACCCACTTGCGTTCGTGAAACGACAGCACATTAGGCGAACAGCCTTGATCTTTTCCTCACATCCTGCCTTGAAAAGTGCTTTTAAGTGAGCCTTATCTCCTCTCTAAGCATGTCAAACTATTCTCTAGTAAGCGTCCACATTGTTGCCAAATCAAAGGTATCACTGATTTGCCGTTACATAGAACGATTTTTCGCTACACGAAAGCAGACAGGGACAGCTTTTGATCATACATGCCGGAAGGTCCGCTCCCAAATTTCTTCAAACATACTGTCTCCAAAACGTATCCCCTTCTCTCAAAATTTATCCTTTCTCGAATGAAAAGTTTTAAATACCCCCTCCAAAACAAAACTAGCCCTTGTGCATACCAGAATGCGCTGCAGCCACAGATCACCGTAACTGCTACTTCAATATCTACTAAAAGGAGTTCTGTAGTTGGAAACTTGCTGCATTCTGAACTACCAAAAATCGCTGCAAGAAATTTCTAGAAAATGCAAAGTATTGCTATGAACAAGTGGCCCGGGCCAAAGTTAAAAACAAGAAAATTCTCAATAGAAGGACTATTATAAATGGTCCGAGGTCATCTCATCCTCATCTTCCGCTTGATCTTTGTTTCGGAGACATGGACATCCCCTTGCTAACTTTCTCCTCTTAATGACCTCAATCTCAGTGCAATTTTTATTACAGGTCGGAAATCCTCAGGATTTCTTAAAATATTTAACCCTAAGAAAGCCACTAGCCCAGGAAAAATCCCAGTGAGTATCCTCAAGGACCATCCCCGAACTTAGCAAAATTATTTACCCAATGCTTGAAGGAGAAATCCTTCCCTAGTCTATGGAAGGTGTTAAATGTATATCCAGTCTTCAAAAACGCGGGTGCTGGCTCATTACCCGTCAGTCTCCTCAGAGTCAATAGCAAGATTTTGAGGCTATAATCAACAAGAAGCTCGGTGATTATCTAAATAGATTCAAACTTTTGAGCGAGAAACAGTAAGGTATGGGATCGGACCCATCCACAAACTGACATTACTCACGGAATAACTGAGACACTAGGTGACAAATACATCTCACGGACTATCGAATCAGATATTTCAGAGGCCTTTGACAAGGTGTGGCATAAATTTTACTGCGCAAGCTCTTTAGCTATGGAATCAGTGGAAGAGACTCCTAAATTATAAACTCTGGTTTGTCCCTGAAGTTCGTTGTTAACTACTCGTCTTCTGAGCCCTTAACAATCAATGCATGTATTCCCCAGAGATCGCTTCTCAGACCAAACTTCTTTTTAATTTACATAAATAATCTGCCTAAGAATATACACCGATCATTGATGAATATCTATGCTGATGATTCAACAGTATATTGGTGCACCTCCAAAACTCTAGATAACTTTACAGTGGCAGTTAATTTCTCCTTTGACGTAATTCTAACATCTCCCTGCGGGTGTGGGGTTCTGGTTAGGTACATTCAATGCCTCAAAAACCAAACAAGTTACATTCCATCATCGCTGATGGATGCAAGTTCTCTGTGCCTTGAGCGCTTCCTGGGTTTAAACTCAACCCAGACCTCAAGTGAAACATGTATATAAAACCCATCATTAAAGTTGCTGGAAACATTGTTGGTTTCCTGTACCCCCCCGCCCCAGAACTTAGCTGACTCCTACTGCTATCTTCTACCTTTAAAAAAGCATGACAAGGCCTCAAATGGATGTCAAAGGTACTTCCGCCTCCTTTTCAGTGACAAATTATTTTCCACCCATGAACAGTTTTCTCACAGACGAAACTTCGAAAGTCTCTTACTGCTCTATCACTGTTCTCGTGGAACGTGCTCCATTTTTAGTTCCACCAGTTCTAATCTTCACGGTTGAGCTCTGACCATCTATTTTCATTATTATTTTCATTTCTTTTATAGTTGACAAGTAAATTCCATTCCCGCAGTTTCTTCCAATGAATGGCTGCTTCATGGAACCGGATCCAAAGAGGATGCTTCACCGATCAATACAATCTTACCCTGTTCAAGTCGAATGTTAACAGTTATCTTCCCACATATCCGAAGCAACTGTGTCTGTTACATTGTAACGCTCTAACTCGCAGGCCTTGTACAGAGTGAAAAGCGCAGAAAAAAACGCCCATAGGATCTCTCGGTTGATTGTGTCAAAAGCCTAGGGTAAGAATAATAAATGCGATATGAAGGTGACAGTTTTGTTTGGAGTATTTCTCCTGTATCAGACTGGCAGCAAAGATTAAATCAGCTTTTTTCGCCCAAGCCGAAATATACATTGTCTCCAGTCTAAGACATTAGGCATATACCGAGAATTTAGTTCATCAAGAAACGGCTAGAACCTGTCCAGCAACGGAGAGGAGAGAAATACGACATACTTTTGTTATTATCTCTGCCTCTCAGCAGGCTTTACGTTGCTGGATTATTTCATTTTTTTTCAGGAATGAATGCTTCTGTATAATTGCGAAAGGAATAGAATAACAATTTCCATGGCAATGGAAATGAATTTATCTTATTCAAGAAGAAATTGAAGGCCTTGTATATATGCCTATGCATAGAGATACACACACACACACACATACATATATATACTTATATATATATATATATATGTATTATGTATGTATGTATGAACGTATATATATATATATATATATATATATATATATATATATATATATATATATATATATATATATATATATATATATATATATATATATACACATACACTGCTGTGCAAATGTAAGTGAACCCCTCAGATAATATTTAAAATAATTGTCTCCTTTTTCCAGATACACAAATCTTAATTAAACTACATATGTATTAAGGAAAGCATTTATCAAATGCATTACAACCGCTATCAATGCTGGAATAAAAATGTTAATTGAAATTTAAGATGCGCAAAAATAAATGAACCCCCACAGTTACATTATGTATTTTTGTTGATTGCCAATGCAAATAAATTTGTGCACATGTAAAAATCAAAATGACAAGTGTTCATTATTTGGTAAGCTGTGTATTCTGCAGTCAAACGATAGAACTTATTGTGTATGCAAATGTGTCCAATTAGAAACTGAATTTAAATAACATATATACAAACATCAAAAGAACTTCCTGAAGCTATAAAAAATTGCGTAGCTGCAAACTATAATGATGGAGAATGCTAAACACCTATCGGAACGATGTAACAAACGATGCAATAAAACGTGCAAGAAATTATTCATCAATGGAAAGCCTTTGGTATGACGGTATCACAATCAAAATGTGTCCGACAGTGAAATATAACTGCAAGAGACATTAGACCACAAGGTAAATCCTGCTATGATCTTTTTGGTTCAACAATCTGTACAATGCCGATCTTCATGAGAAAAAAAGCCACTGCTTACGAACACAAGAAGGTTTGACGTAAATGTACAAAAGCTCGTAATAATTAGCTAGAATCATTCTGTCCGAATATTTTATCGTGGGGTGAAAACAAAATAGAGTTTTGGAGGAGGGAAATTGGTAAATCTGGTGGGCTTCTAGTATGGCTTTGAAGAAAAGAAGTTGTTGCTAACCATTAAACATGGCATTGACTGCATTATGTTTTTGGAGGTGATTTGCTACAGCGGGAACAGGAAAAATAGTACACATTGACGGCACCATGTGCCTTTGCAAGATAACAAGCAATTTTCAGCGAAAGTGTCTAGTACTCATTTCAGATGTTGGGCTGGAACTTTCAACAGAACAATGGTTTGAAGCATCAATGCAAATCCACAAGGAATCTGTTTACAAAAAGAAATATCATTTCGTGGAATGGTCAAGTCAATGTCTTGATCCAAACCAATTGAAAATCTGTGGTTCAAGTGAAAGAAGACAGTGCATGCAAGAAACGCAGGTAATATCGAACAATTGTGGATGTTTTACCAAGAAGAATTATTAGTGATCGGCAATCACTCCTGCCAGAAACTTGATAAATTATAGAAAAAGACGGTATCGGTATATATATATATATATATATATTTATATATGTATATATGTATATATATATGTGTATATATATGTATATGTATATATATATATATATATATATATATATATATATATATATATATATATATATATATATATATATATATATATATATGAAGCGCTGTATAATTATTCTTCGTCTTATTCTACTGATATGCACATTCAAAAAAATCTAAGGAAATATTACGCTCTCCACATTTCTTACTTTAATAAGATTTCTCCAATCTTAAGCACGGTAAGCGAAAAAAAAATATATTATTTTATAAAGAAATGGATCACCTAATAAAATATGGCCTCACATTAAAAGAAAAAACTTTTACAGTGATGAAATCTGTCAGATTAATAAGAAATCCATTTCTTCTTTAGGTATATATATATATATATATATATATATATATATATATATATATATATATATGCTTGTATGTATATACGTATAATTAAATATATATATATATATAGATACACACAGACACACAAACATATATATATATATATATATATATATATATATATATATGATATTTCTGCAAACATAAACATTAATAAATTATCACGTAAGTTTACAAAATATTTAAGTTTACATAAAACATTATTAAAAATAAAAACAAATTTTGATGATGGGAAAAGATTCTAAGAAAAATTGCACTTTTCAATCTTTTCAAATGCTTTTATTAATTTCTAAATTTGCACCGTGATATATAATTGATAATTAAGAGCGATGTATATTTTGGAAAATATTCAATATTTTTAAGATATTCAGACTTTTTAAAAGCATTAATTAATTAATTAATTTACTGCGACAATGCAATGCAATTAGTGTTTTCTTGCGTATAAGCAAGGATGAGCTCGTATGGATGTGTAAAAATTGTGTGACGTTAATTCTCCACGTGAAGAGAAACTGCATAATTTAGAAATACCGTGTTCCACTCAATCCCTTCTTCCTCATTTCAAACCCAATCTTAGTTTAAGGTTATTTACCTACAAAATATTTCGAACCCTTATCACTGCCAGAAGCTGACGATCAAGAATTTATTTAACTTCAAATTAACGAATATGAACATATAAAAACTGTTGGAATAGATATTCCCATTAGCTACTTCTTGCTAATTTTTTTTTATTACAAATGGGCATCATTCACTGTACATTCTGAGTTCATATGTGCCTGCAGGCAATTCCTCTCCCATGCCAGTAAGTCGCGCACACACGCACACGCACACACACACACACGCATACACACACGCACGCATACACTGAGAGTGGCGCAGAAAATATATTTCACTTGTAGAATTTTTCCATTCTATATAATACACACATTATGTTGTTAAATACGCTTTAATATTTCTTTCTAGTTTGAATTATTTTTTCTTGCATTCGCCCTTGAAGCAAAAAGTATCTCAATATAAATATATTGTCTTATTTGTTATTGTAGACATTATTTTCTGTCTTGCATTGACATATTTAAATAATATAATTAAATATGCTTTCAGCAAAACTTCAACAAGTATATACACTTATAAGCACACATAGTTGTATCTATTATGTAACATTAACCTTGCCCTTTAACAAGGCCAGTCATACATTAGTATGTGATATATTTCTATTGCATTAGACAATAGTAAATAATTAACAGGTCAGGAAGGAGATAAAATGTTGAAAGAGAAGCGTTTTCTATCAAAGAAGACACGTAATTAAATTGGTCATCATGATTGTGGTCACAAAAATGTTTCTTGACAATCAATTAGTGTGAAAACACTCTAGCCACAGCGAGTAATTAAGAAAATTGACTTTACCATATGAACATTTTTTTATCTGATCTATACATAGTTTTTTTAGTTACTGCCGCCGGTTTGCTGTGAGAAGAAATATTTTATGATAGTTTAATTGTACAAAAAGCTATGAATAAATATTTTCAATGTATGTCAGTGATAAAAAAAGATGAGAAATAGAACAATTTCAGTCAAATAAACAAAAGGAATTTAGTTTAATTCACTGATCGACTATTTTAAATAGTATCGCGATTCTTGCTGTTTTCAGATTCTTGTTTTTTAGGGAATTATACGCATGTCAATCTCTTATTTCCTGTAATTATAAAATAAAATTCTGATATATTTCAATAAAATATTCGAACTTATCTACTCATATTTCTTGTTTTGAAAATTAAGATTAAGTCGGTGCCAATTTCTGTCTTCTTTATAATCGCAGAATTTATCCTGCGACGCTTTTCCCAATTCCTGTGGTTATTTGAACTGTGGGAATGTAATTTTTGATTCACAGTAAATGAATTCTTTGACTTTACACATGTGCTTCCAAAAATCATACCAGGCTGCAATATGCCCCGGAAAGAATCGAACGGATACATTTGCAGAAATATAACAATATCTGATAATAAACAATTATTTTGATTAAGTTACAGAATATTCAAGATCTCTCCGAATATCTGGCAAGGTTTATGATTTCTTTATTTTATGAAAGAGAAGGTATCTACTCTACCATCTTTATCATATAATAGTCGAAAAGACATCAGTATATCACACCACGCTTTTCGAATTTGCTATAAAATAGTGTCATAAAAGACAGGAATGATCCTGGCGATAAAATTCTCACCATTTTTCTAAAATGCTCTTTCCATGGAAAACATACATCGGGACAATTTGGTAACCATGATTCTTGGGGATACCTCAATGAAATGTATATATTTTGTATCTAACAAGTGTTCCTTCCCTCGAGTTAAGATGAAATTTATAGACCTTTTCATAATGAGAACCATGAAATTCGCTGGAAACTGAACAATTATGTTTATTTGTCCACACCCAACTTTATATTTTCTATTCTTACTATACTGACAATTTGAAGAAACTAAAAAAGCCATTGCGATAGAAAAGAACATGGAAGAGCATCTATAAGAGAAACCGCTACAAGATACAATCTTTTCAGATGAACATTCTACGTTGAATAATGAATTCATTCCTTCAGTAGATTTTCTGCCTTCTTCTTTTGACTATATTCACATGAGGCTTTATGTAATCAAAACGATTTTTCTTTGAGTTGCAACAGATGGCTTCAATACTGTTACGTGATGATTCTATTTATAAATGACATACACATATGTTTTATAATGATGGCGAAAAGTCTGTTAAAATAGCACGTGAGAAGAAAATATTAAAATTGTAAAAACTTCAATTCAATATGTTCCAAACATGTTTTCAAACGCAGGCAATTATTTAGTTAGCAAAAGAACGCGAGAAGAGAAAACTTCCTAAGGAATAAATGAGCTAATTCGATGAAGGAATGTTGAGTATTACAAACAAATCATTAAATTAAATTGAATGTATTAGTGGATTGATGAACAAATGCCATGAGTATGATCCAATTACTGCTGAACACCAAAAAGCATCATTTTAGATTTGATGAGATTTGTTGACATTTGACTCTTAGTGGTGATAACAGGAATTTTTGCAGAGAGGAAATAGATAATAATGATGATAATGATGATGACATTAAACCAACGCAATGATGATGATAGTGGTGGTGGTGTTGGTGGCGATGTTGGTGATGATGGTGATTATGATGATTGTTTTGATGATGAACTTATTTTAGGTATTGAGTGTTTGCGGCAGTAAATCTCAAAGCAAAACTGAATGAAAATGAAAAGATTGGTTACTTTGAACTTGTAAGAGGACATAATTCATTTAGGATTCTAAAGAGTGCCTGGGTGTCCATCTTTAATAATCGACTTTATACAATTTCACATGACTTCACTTGATGCTTTCTAGAAATTCATAAGATTTCAATATTTATCACCTGATATGCGTGCTTTTTGAACATGATGATCAAGTCTACCTTAATACATGAGATTAGAGTAATATCCTTGATTCATCTAGTTTTCCCGTTTCATCTAGTATATGCAATGCCTTATTTATTATTTACATTATGTATCTAACATTCAACTGACGGATTCCATTCTGTTCTCGAGGATGATTTAGAAACGCCGCACTTGAAGAATCAATTTTATTTTCGTCACTGACCCACTGCAATAAATTCATATACAATCTGGAAAAACTTTTGCGTTTGTCGAAAAATATTGACTCAAAATTCAATTATTTATTTTAAATTTAGAAATCTAAAAAAATAAATTTACAAACTACTGATATAATGAATTAATTAATGTACTTCGAAATTATTTTATTAGATTTAACATGAACTAATATTATTTATACTATCATAAGTGCTTTCATGCTTGTTCTATTTGTTTTAACTGAGGTTCAACTGAAGAGGATTTCCATTAGTATCCCAAATGATTTTAATAATATTTTAAACTTGCAATAGCCATATATGAGTCCTCAGGTGTGTTCTAATTACTGCAATATTATTCTCTGAGATAATCTAAATATCCCACAACTGTGTTGTTTGGCGAGGTTCTTTATTCTTATGTATATGTTGTCTCGCTTTTTATTTCGCTTTGTTGTCCGTCTCCTTTTACATGAGATTATATAAAATGTTAAGTTCCATTCATTTATTCGATAATTTTCCGGGTTTCTCTGCAAGTGAAACGAGGAATTCAGCACAATACATTTAATCAATAATAAAATGTGTCGATATTTCGCAATGTGTATCAATGTTATGTTCGTTATAGTTTGTCTACGAATGTTCTGCTACTTTTAGATTTCAAATAAGAAATCTAAATGTATTAAACAGATGTTGACCACCCTTCTCTCACTGTGGGTGGTAATGTTTTTCTACAGTTATTCCCGATACGTACGAGATACTGTAGATTGAGATTTATCAAATGCCCCCAACATATCAAAAATGGAATGTATCATCCATCTGACACTCATATTAAGGCCCATTCGAAAACTGTTAATTCATTTGCTACAAGCATCCTAGACAATGACCATCTTGATTACCAAATTTCACAGAACATGTGATATCGGAGTAGGCACCAATAATTGTAATGTTTAAATACTGCTAACTCATAATATTTGTCAAGTCAGTGTATATAGGATATTCACTATTTTAGTTTTGACGTAAGATGTTTCATATCAATTTCTGGGCAGCTTATATCGCTCGGTACCATTTCCTATGAATAACTATACCATATACCATATCGTATGTAAATCATGTTGTCTATTAAAATGTATATGCTTTACTTCCTGTTTTCCAATCTGCTTTGACTTTTCTGATCTAATATTTGGCTTTTTGCCACGATGAGTGCAGTTCTAGTTATATGTTTTTCTTTTTTTTGCTTTCTGTAATGCGCTACACTATTTATACCCAAAACAAAACATCTTTAATGCGGTTTGATTGTCCCCCTCTCTCTCTCTCTCTCGCTCTCTCTCTCTCTCTCTCTCTCTCTCTCTCTCTCTCTGTAAAAATGAAGATTGTTGAAGTTATCTCTGTAGTGATTATTGCAGTATATTTGTTTTTTAGTTTTTCAGCATATTTCATATTTAACTTATAAAATTAGCAATTGTTTAAGAATTACTGGATCGAGTGCAAACCTAGCGTTTTCATTTGTTTCCTCGCAAATTACTGCTCCTGTGAAAACGAGATTTCCTTACATTATTTTTATTTCCTCTTGTAATCTTGGACCAAAGTTCCGTAGACCAACATAAGTTTTATGTATTTTCTTTCAAATGTCTATATTTAAAAGTCCGCCAAATACGTCTGTCCTGTTTAATCTTATTATCTCACATATTCTAATTGCAAAGTCCTTATCATTGTGAAGGTTTCGAAAGAATAAACCAGTCCACTTTCATTATGTAACCATTGAACGTTGCAGTATCAGAACTATTGCAATTTGCAGTAGTAATATTGATTTTTCTTGTTATTCTTGTTGTTGTTGTTGTTGTTATTTTTGTTGTTTTTGTTGTTGTTGTTGTTGTTCTTCTTCTTCTTCTTCTTCTTTTTCCTCTTCTTCTTCTTCTTCAACTTTTCAGGCCCTCCTTCCATTTTATGCGCCCTAACAATTCGACTGTATCTTAGCGATAGTATCAAGTCGCTCCTATTTCTTATTTTCTTTGTAAATAGCTTCGGTATATGCTATTCCCAAGAATCCTGGTAGAAGCTTTAAATGGATTCGTCAAATTTATGCGAATCATATTTTGACAACATCCTGTATAACACATGAAGTATGAGTTTGGAAGTATCATATGAAATTTAGGAGGAATATTTTGTCGTATTTCTTCATCTTATTCTTCAACAAATTCTACTTATGATTATGATTATTACTATTGTTTTCATTGACGTATTATTGTTCTTTTGAGACTTATTCCATTGTGACGAAGATAAACAAGAGTACAATTGATCTGAAGCAATTAATTTGTAATAAGCACAAAGCTAGAAAAAGATATTGGAACTGAATGTTCTAAAACCGACGATATAGGCCATGATGAAGAAAATGCTAGTGATGAGAGAAATCTTCCAAGAATATCATCACTAACATATAAAGGAAAGAAATTCAGATATAACCCATATAAATATGCGCGAAGAAACTATGAAATTCGGTGAAACATCCGACCAGAGAATCAACTGTGTAAGTCACAGGCATATTAATGTTTTCACAGTAGTAGTTGGAGCGTATTCCGATTAGTAGTTATGGCCACTTGAAAGTACCATGGTCCCACTGCTGCATTCTTTGTAAATTCCACTTTTACATTGGTTCGTCTGCTGCGAGGTCGCTCTGAACTAGTCCTCCGCCCCCCACATTTCTGTTTCACTATTCACTGGAGTATTGACGAAGAACTGTCGAAGATCAAAGTTGAGTTCTCTCTGCTCTGGATATCTTTGTGAAAGACTAACATCATTGATGTCTCCTGTAAATTTAATTAACTTCAGCAACACTCATTATCAAGTGTAAAAATATCAACTTTTATTCATGGTACTATGATTGATTAAGAAAATGAATGCATAAAAAACGGGATTTTAAGAAATTCCCCGGATAAGGAATTCTTGATTTAAGAGGAAGAATCTGACCGGTAGTTGCAGTTATGGCCAGGGTCGTTCAAATATTTAAATAAAGGTAGGTGATCAAAGGAGTTGAAAAATGGTAATAGAGAACAGGAATTTAGCTGAGTGAAACACCAATGGTCATCCGGCAGGGACAGTGTTGGTCTGCTAGCGGCCAGACTAGTTCGATCTTCCTTCTGTACTTTCAGCTCCTGCAAACTCCAATTCCACTGCTCAGATGTGTTAGCCAATAATAACGCTTGAACAATGTCCTTGTGTCATACGCAGCAAAAGAGAGAAAGGAAATCCCCCAACGTTATTAATGGTCCAATCTAAATAATGGCCATTTGTCTTACTTAACGGAGGTGTAGAGACGATAATCTCTTTCACATCCTTGCTCTCATTTGCGGACAATCAAATTTGTGGCCTTGTATCGCACCTGTCCACCTTCAGTGGAATCCTTTTCATGTTCCGGGCTCTAACATTCAATTCAGTTGATTATCACAGGTACCATGGTCACCTCTATCATAGTGTGTATCATATGCCATATCAAAACATACCTGATCTTTAAAGAATTACTTTGCGTCAATCATTTCAAGTGATAATTCCTTTATCTAATGAAAGATATATTCTGGTACAATTTCATCATCTCTAAGAATGTTCCTAATGACCAACCTTACCTAAGTTCATGATTACACTATACTCCAGTAGTGATATAAACATCAAAATTCATTGGAATCGTTTTTTTAACATGAAACATAGTATTTCCTTGAAGTAAAGATTAGATCGCCAAACGACCTTTGACATCAGTTACAGTGTCATATTATTTATACGAACTCTATGCGGGTTTCTCTCAGCAAAGAGAAGGACAGTTTACAGGGTTTAAATATAATCCTCCTCTCACGATTTTAGTCTTTGTGCAAATATTTATATGCTTTATTTCTTGATTGACTCTAAACCTTTATTAATTAACAATAACATTAAAAAGAAACATATTCGCTGATTGTCTCTTTTTATATTTTTCGACCCACAGCTTTTAATATTTGTTTTATCATTTCTCTTCTTTCCACTTCGATTTAAACATTTACATATATATTTAGATATATTTTTAAGATATCATTTTTATGAATTCAAAATAATAATAATAATAATAGTTTCTAGAGTCCAATTACAGACATTCAATCAAATATTGAATATATATATAAAAAAGTAATATAACCTAAATGTTGGTGGTAAGTTTTATTGTTCCAAACATTATAATATTTGACAAGTTGTTTGTATACTGTAGTAATATAAATTATTTTAAGAACTTTTCTTTGTATCAATGTTTAAAATAAGATGCTTGTATAACTACACCCTTAAAATCACCAGACTTTCTATTCCACAATAGAAATTAGGAAATACTCTTGAAAAAATGTAAACATTCCAAACAAATTTCATAGACATCAAAATGAACAACAGTAATGAATCAGTTGTGATTCATTAAGCTAATTAAAATATCTCTTAAATGTTTACATGTTTAGGCAAGAACAATGATTCACTGTGAATGATTATCGTGTGAACAAATTATATGAACACGAACTCATAGAAAAACGACAGAGTAGAAAACTTAATTTACATTAAAGCTTTAAATTACAGAGTGATATTCCAGGATATAATTGACAAAAAGGTCTCGTTATGAGCAATGAAAAACTAGAATTTCATAGAAGGAAACACACCTTTTAATTCAAACTCTATTGCTGTGTCATTTCCAAATAAAAGTTGTCGCTACCATTGATCATAAATTAACATTTACCAACAAAGGATTATTATCTATTTTATTATTTTGTCCATTAAAATAATCATTCAGGTGTTCTTCCACTTACGACAACAAAGGTTGTTTATTTTTTCCTTTCTGAAATTTGAAGTTTTAATATTTTCTGATTTTTATCTTATAAGTGAGATTTTTAGATTCATAAAATGAATAAATATGTAAAATTTATCATGAATATTAAAAAAAGTAATATAAATAAAATAGCAACATTGGCAACATGATGTTTAAATACGCCTTTTGTTACTTTGATAGAACAGAACTATATATTTGTATTCGAAAAGTATTTCTCGTTTCAGAAAAGGCTGTGATATTCACTTACAAGCTTCGTAATTAGATTACATATCAAAGACAAATAACAAGATACATAGATGAACAAATAATTTTGATGATGTTATTAATTTTATCCAGTAAAATTCGGTAACACATTGCAATGCGTTAGAGTTAGCATACAGACAAAATTAACATTCGAACTATTTCTTGACTTAGGCTATAATCGACTGACAGCCACACTTAGAAATAACTAAATATATCAGTCATGTGACAGGACTCGCTATCTTTTGACATTCTCTTCATAAAATTTTATGAATTTTTTGCCTTTGCTTCCTTCTTTTTTATGCATCTATTTTCATTGATTTTCTTAATATTTTGTTTATATGGAATTCATAGTAATTCTATAAGATGACATTAATAATCTTTTCTTGTTTTTTTCTTTTAGATATCAAAGTAGCCAACCATGGATTACAACGATACCGTGTCCGAAAACTTGACCAATATACTGCAACGCCATTCTTGGCCGATGGGCATCTTCAAAGAATTTTGCCCAGCGGCACTTTACATTGACCGCTACGTGACACCGATTTGGTATGTAATTGGTCTCTTTACCAACCCAGTCTCGGCATTCCTCTGGCTAAACCGTCGAATTCGAAGAAACAACTCTTCAGCCATTTATCTGGCCGCTCTCTCCCTCACAGACTTTACTTTTCTCTGGTTACACTTTATTAGCGAGCTACAAATTGCTTGGGGTATCGAAACATTTTCTTACTACGGAATCTGCGAACTATACAATTTCATTTATATGATTCCCCAGTACACTACTCCATTAATCGTGTTAGGCTTTACTGTTGAAAGGTGGATTGCTGTGTGTAAGCCATTCCATAAGGAACGATACTGTACCGTTCGAAGGGCAATCTATGTGGTTTTGGGACTAATATTCATGAGCACAGCCCTCGCATCCGCTCAAACCTATATTTGGACATTTAAAGAAGAGCATCACATGTGTATTTACCGTGAGGGCGAAATAGCCAATAATTTTATTATCGTTTGGAACTGGGTAAGCGAACTGACAATTTTCGGTGTCGTCCCCATATGTGTTCTCATCTTCAATATCCTGGTTATTTGTGAGATACGCAAGATCACAAAGTCTAACGCAATTCAACTACCCCACCAAGGTTCATCTGGCAGTAATAACGCTGCTTCGACCATTACGCTCCTTTCTGTTTCATTCTATCTGATTTTCACCACCCTACCGGTGACTCTGGTTTTTGTCATCAACAACAATGTACCAACAGGTGATGTCCAACTCACTGACGAACAGATACGAGCCGATCCCCAGTGGACATCATATTTCATGTTTGTCACAATCCGCAGACTGATTGAAGAGTTGTGCTTCTCGCATTACTCCTGTTACTTTTTTGTTTATTGCCTCACGGGTCCGCAATTCCGGAAGGCATTTCTCGCGTTACTACCAGTCAAAGTCTGTCAGGCTCTGAGTCATCCAAATCAAGGCCGCTACACGATTGTGACGGGAAACGGACGAATTACCAATGAAAGTTGCACAACATACGTATGACATTGCGCCATTGGACGTGTCGATGGCTTATATGGAAATGAGAAACAAATGTGAAACAAATGAGAAACACTTAGAAAAACTACAGGAAACGATATTTCTTAAACGTTAATACATCTGTACAATTCATCTTCCCATCCATAATAGGAATCATAAAATATTATGTTTTTCCTATGATTTCCGACTGGAATAAAAAAACAAAAAAACAATAGTTTATTTCGTCGTTCGTAATACTTTTGACAATATAATTCATAATTTCATCTTGTCACACTCGACAAATCAAAATATACCGAAATTAGCACTCTAGAATTTACGACTATAATTGTATTTAGGAAAATGTGTAACCAGTTTTAAAACATTATATACAAAGACATTTGAGAATTTGCCAATGACAAATAAGATGTAATTATTGAATTGATTTTGACAACTGGCTTAAATGTAGAATTCACAGGAAAAGTATCGATGGACACAACAGTTCTTTGCTGAAATAGAAGATATTTTGCAAGTCAACTTTCAAATTCACATCGTCTAAGTGAAGATTTTGTATTTAATTTCATGCAGATTTTATTTCGTTGTTAAAATTAAAAATGAAACCCTAAAGGTGATCCTCATCCGATAAATTTTCAGGTTTTCTTCATATCACTTTGATTCTTTGCTAACGGTTTCTGGCGTTAAATGCATATCTACGTTGGCGCATAGTAGAAAATTGATGTCATTGGATTTGGATGCAATTACGGTTTGTAGATGAAACCTTGAAAATGTGTAAAATCATCCAAATTTATTCCATGATTAAATGTCTGGTCGAGAGAATACAACAATGTATTTCAAGCCAAAAATATTCATCTTGAAATTACTCATTTAGGGAAAATGAATTTGTCAAAATATATTTATGTGCGTCTGTGTGTGAGTATATGTGGGTGCGTGCGGACACGCGTGCACTTTTTATAAAGACATTTAAAAAAATAATCAATAAACATTTACATCTGTAGTTAGATAAGTGAACTTGTGTAAAAGATAGGGTTCTTGCCTCTGTGTGTCAGAGGTTGACGATAGATTCAAATATTGACATCAGGAACTTTCTCTGAAACTGTCACTAATCTTCATACATGTCCAGCCGAAAATTTCAATCAACGAATTGTTTTATGCCCAGAGACAATGGAGGGGAAAAAAATTAAAAAATACATAATACAAAGAGAAGCAGAGAAATGAAAACATTATTTTGCTCGTTTGGTTATTAAAGACATTTGAAGTCAAGTACCCAGAAAAGGTTTCAGTTAAAAATAAAAGTGAATTGTAGTGCAGAAATAAATTTTAATTTAGAAGAAATATTTAAATGACACATTTGGCAAAAACATTCCTTACCTGAATATGACGTGATCTCCTATTTTGATTATTCGAATGTATTGGCCATAATTAGTAATAACTGAACGTACTCCCACATGTTCACACACACACTTACACACACACATAGATACATTCACATAATTTATTTCATTTTTGAAAATATTGTCCTGGTGATGTGATAATTGGTGTTTGTGTGATTAAAGTACAATCTATGAACTCCAGAGTTTATATGTCCATTGAATATATACATATCAAATCGGTAGACATAATCATACATTTAGTCATTTGTTAATTATTTCTTTACACCTGTGCAGATTGTTTAATTGTATGATTACTAATTACTTCAGAGTGTTTGTGTTGTTCTTTGTGTTTTGAATATAGTGTGAGTTTTTAAAATGTTGATATCTGCGGAGATTCTCTATTCTAATAAATTACTGAGATTTATGTCTTATTATATCAAATGTAACAAGGTAGACAGAATTTAAGTAATTTCTAAATCAAAGAGTTATTTGCAATTTCAGAGATTGGCTGTATGTTGAAACATGATTTGTGAATATGGTGAAGACATGAAATTTCTGAAGTCAAATTGTTCACAGAAAATCCATTGGCTAAGAGAAATCTTTATGCGAAGCGTCTTACGTACGAACATTTACCGAACAATATTTATCAGTGAGTTTCGTCTACGTTTTTAACGAAATTTTATTTAAAGAATAAATAGTTAATGTCACAAGTGTTCCTTAATATTCAGGTGAATTTCTTCTGTTTGTGTCTTTCATACAATTATTTAACGACTAAATAAGGTTAGCATAAAAATAGTAATGAGGAAAAACTAGTCAAATGTTTGTAATGATAAAAGGAGAAATAACACTCTTGCCGTTTTTTTCTTCCTGAAAATATAGTATTAAGATGCGCTATATTTATGGGATAAAGTGCTCAATATCAGAGAAAGAGCGTGTGTAAATATAAAAGTAAACATAGAAGTCAACACTTAGAGGCCACAGTCTGTTTCATGCTAGATGCAACCATCATGCCTGACGATTGCATCTAGCATGAAACAGACTTTCGCCTCTAAGTGTTGACTTCTATGTTCACTGATATATATATATATATATATATATATATATATATATATATTGTGTGTATTTAGGCAGCATTTTTTCATTAATACATGTCTCATTAAATAATATCAGACTATATGAAAAAAACTTGCATAAAATATATAGACAACGCTTATCTATATTATTTAATGAGACATGTATTAATATATATATATATATATATATATATATATATATATATATATATATATATATATATATATATATATATATGAATTTTACTGCATTGTAGATAAATGTAGGTTTCTACTTAAATGGGTGTTGCAGTTCGAATTGTTATATGAATTTCTATTTTGTAGAACATTAATGAAAATATCCTATGAATTTTGTC
The DNA here is from genome assembly GCA_964036315.1 of Acanthosepion esculentum. Taxonomy (NCBI): domain Eukaryota; kingdom Metazoa; phylum Mollusca; class Cephalopoda; order Sepiida; family Sepiidae; genus Acanthosepion; species Acanthosepion esculentum. The sequence continues at coordinate 2,117,173 of OZ038477.1, forward strand.
ATGTTTATGGTAAATCGCCGTTGAACGTAATTCAGTAATATTTTGTATTCGTATTATATTCCAGGTCTTACTCATATCAATCAGCACTAACTGAGATTCTCTGCCAGAATTTGGTAATATACGATGATACTTTATTGTTTGTACTTTTACTGGAATCTTTATCTGATAGTGACGTCCCTGTCGAGTACCGAAAACAAACTAAATTGACCAAAACACTGACAATCTTATTTATTTTTTTACAGTTTGTTCTTTTAGTCTTTTGTAGATCGTTTCTTGCCATTCATTGTCAATTTTACTTTGTGAACCTAAAGTAGTCTTAATCAATTAATATTTGTAATACTTGCAAGATTTTTACTCATATTAATATCATAAATATCTTGTGTGAACATCAGCTTGTTATAGCTTATATTTAAATTGTGAAACAAATGCGAAATGAGATAAATGGCTTAATATAATAACATTTTTTTTCTGAACTGATTTCTGGCTGATTTACTTTTCTTGGGTCATCGTCTTATGAAATATGTGCTGATTATGTCAGTTTTCAATCGTAGAAAACCGCTTCATACATAGCATTTCTTGTCATATTTACATTATACCCATGATACGAGATATAGCATCATGAGATATGGACTTAATGTCATTAAAAGTTAAACACTTATTATAAAGGCGTACACTTTTCACAGCGGCTCTATTTACAAATGGGGGATTTCAAATTGATCCATTTATTGCGAAAATACAGTGAAAATGTGACATAAACTCGAGTTAGTGAAAAAAGTATTTTAATTATTAAAATATAACATTAATTATCTCACTGCTCTTGCTTGCAAAACATCAATTATTTTAATTATATAACATTAAATTTTATTTAAGGAGATACTTCGATAAATCCTTTCCTTTTATGGGATATGTATAAGGTTTTCGGAAGTTTTAAATATATATGCATGTATTCAGCGGTGATTGCTCAATCTGAAATCGATACATTTTAGCAAAATAAATTAAAAACGAAATGAATAATAATTCAAAAATCTAGTCTAATAGTCATCTTTTCATTCATTCCAGTATTTAACAAACTGTATTGCATTCACAAAGAATTTTCCAATGCTTTCTTTTTAATTCATGCTTCCCATTAATATTTATTGTAATAAGATTGTGTAGAAGTAAAAGAAAATGTTAATATGAAGAAAACAAAATAGGCCAAGTGATAGTGCAATGACCTCACAATCGTTATCACCTGTCTTCTTGAATTCTGGTCTTTATTACCCTCTCGCTTTTTAAATTTCTCTAAGATTATTTCACATTCAGTAACTCCTTGCCTCTTAGTGTCTCTATCGCCTTGCTTGGGGTGAAATGATTAAAAATAACGACGTAAAATTGTCATTAAATAAATATCCATTCAGAATGTCAAAATCATGAAATTCATGTTGGTTAGCTGCAATGATTTACTGACTGTGAATAATGTTATCTTTCTTCAGCGTTCAATAGGATACTAAAACACTAAGAACGTTTAATCAATTTTTATTTTTCTTATTATCGTTTTTATTTGTTTTATTGATTTTTGTGGAAAATGAGAACTTTTCGTTGACCGTCCATTGTGATTATTTTGAATTGGTTCGGATTAGTGCATCACATGAAGAGTAGCCCTAGTCATTTTTTCAGTTACCTCATTTTACATAGAAACAGAATCAAGAAATGCCGAACAATCACAAATCTTCAGCTGAGGTTTCCAGATATAATGTGGAAAACCCACCCTCAAACAATTCTGCCTGTACAATGTATGTTTCCTTTTTGTCAAAACCCAAAATAAATCCATTAAATTTTGATTTACGCCAACATAATTTGTTTTCTTGTTTCTTTATATAAATTTCTTCTTTCGGTCAAGTCATTGGATTCAACCAACGCTTTTGTCCACGGAGTCATGAAGACATCAGTGTATGTATTTTTCTGACTTATAAATTTAATGTCTCAGGACTCGTTTTTATACAGAACTCATATTGCAAATTTTTGCTGTAGTTATTGTTGCTTTTCTCTAGCATTTCTTATTATTGTATTCATTTGGTCGGCTTAGGAGATTTTTCGTGGCCTTAAATATGTACTGATTCCTTAAGTTTTCGTATTTTCCATTGATGTTCTATGTCTGTTATTTCAACCTTAACCTTATATCGTCAGCTACATCATTTCTTCTATTTCCCCACGTTCTACAGCTTTACAATGTTCCTGTAGATTTATGTTAAGGGTCGGATTGTTTCTCTTTTATAGTTATTACCACAGCTACTGCAAGGGATGGCGTACAAAAAGTCCTTAGTCAGGTTCTCCAATATTGCAGGGGGCTTACTCGAAAGAGATGTTGCGAATTGTTGAAACACTTTTGAAGGTCGTCCTGATGGTATATTATCACAGATCATTTGTTTTGTTTTGTTTTTTCGATAAAAAGGGTAGGCAGTCCGAAGCTGTTTGCTGAGTGTTGTTATCCTCTTGTACCCTGCTTTTCCAGTTTATCGGGGGTCTTTCAGTTGTTAAGTTGTAGGGTACTGTTTATACTGACCATTTATTGTTCATATGTTTCTGGGTTGCCACTTACCACTTTTGAACGATGTTTTAAGCAGCGAACGATCCCTTTCTTTACACACTCTGGGTGGTGGGAGCTGCAGTTGTGGTATTGTTCGGTGAAAGTTGGTTTTAGGAATACAGATATCTTGAACCCGTGCTCTATTCGAGATATTGTTAAATCCAGGAATACTAGTTTGTTGCCATTTTCTCTCTCTATTGTGAACTTTATCGATGATTCACACGACCCCGTTGTAGCTGGACATCTTCCCGGTGTGGCCAGAGTATGACGTTGTTATTTACGTATCTCAGTGATGTGGATGCTAATGCAATTTGATAGAATTATTCCATTTATATGTTTGCCATTGCTTGTGATAATGTCGAGCCATCGCCAAGTCTTCATCCTGTCGATATATGTCTGATCCCATATCTGTGGGGTGAGTTTGAAATAATAGATAGGGAACATCACTGCAAAATACGAAAACTTACAGAATCAGCTAATATGCTAGGCCACAAAAATATATTAAGACTACCAGTTATAGAAATGAGTATATAATATGGGAACAAGTAATATGGAATGCTAGAAAAAAGCAATAATAACAAGAAAAAAATTGAAATATGAGCTCCGTTAAGAAAAATTATTACTGACACATTAAGTTTACAATTCCCAATGTTCATACGCTGATGTCTTCATGGCCAAGTGGATAATAGTGTTGGTTGAATCCAGTAGCTTTACCCAAAGAGTTGTGAATTCAATACCTCGCTACTGCACTGGTGAACAAAAACTTGGAAGGTTGAGTTACTAAAAGGAAATAAGAAATTGGGAAGAGACATGACATGTGGGACTAAAAAGATCTATTCCAGCGAACGAAATAAAGGTTTCAGTTCAAAGTTTCAATCACCTGACGAAAGCCGGAGCCTATATCGGCCGAAACGTCGTGAATATGGCAAAAGCACAACAGTCCGAAGAATGTAATTCCAGTAAATAATTGCATATCTCCTCTTAAAAATATAGACAAATAATGAATATTTAGAACGAAAAATAGTCATTGATTTCTTGATATTCTATGTATATCTCTACCATTTTATGAAATTGCTAATAATGAACAAGAAGCTTGTACGTACTCCTTGCAAATTACTTTTACAGGCTTAATATAATATATATATTCAGTTCACATTCACACACTTGCTTGTCTATGTGGGATTCGGGTGATAATGTGTATTCGTTAGTGTGTATGTGTATGCATGTGTGTGTGTATGTTTATATGTGCGTACGCGTGCATCTTGTAGGCAGTTCTAACCGTGTTTGTTGGATCGCCACATACTGATTTGGGACTATTCCTGAAAGGTGACAGAATTTAAGTTACAGTGATTGCGGCAGCAAGTAGACATGTCTTAGATTCTTTAAGTATGGATTTTATAAAAGTTGGTGTAATAAAGTCTGTTTAACGTGTGTTTATAGATGATAAAATGACTCCTCCAAAGCGTGTCCTCTTTTGGAATTAGGGTGATATTTAGAAGTTATGGCCTGTTTTGTTTCTGTATTATGAGTGGTTTTAAAAGGTTATCCCAAATTATGGCATCTCTTATATTCGTAGATAGGAGCTTTTACATTCTTAGTTGTTTCACCAATTTAACTCCCCCTTACATTGCAGGCATTCATGTCGTATCTCTTGGCATTTGATCTTATGTTGGATCTAATTTTCTTCTTAAATATATATGTTATTGTGTTTGATGTTGTGGTAATGACCCTAATGTTTGTGATAATATATGTTCACCTATTGTTGATAGAATGTTTGAGGGTAGGATTATGAATTTTATGTTTTGCTTATCGGAAGTATCTATTTTGTCGACAGTGGCGGTACATAACGTTTGTGTTTGTGGACTTTGTATGCTTGTTTTCTAGAATTGAGGATGAAATGATGTGGGCAGTGAAAAGTCAAATATTGTCAATGAATTTCTTTTCGTTATCTACTTATTCTGGACTACATATGTTATAGGTTCTGAGAAAAATCCTACGATTAATCCTGAACTGTTTTTTTCTTGTGGTGAGAATATAAATTGCATTTTGTTTATGTGTTTCGGGTAAACTTAAAAAATCTAATCAGTTATGGTTACGTATTAATAAGTTATCAAGGAATGGTAGAGATTTGTCTATTTCATGTTCCTGTGTGAATTCAGTGCTAGGTTCTACGATATTACGTTTTTCTATTATGTTTATCAGAATTCCATTGTGAGCATATGTTAGATAAACGTTATCTATGTATCTGAGGTAAACGGAGTGTTTTTTGTTTTAGGTATGATGCATTTAAATGAGCCCGACCCGGAAAATTCTCGAAAAATACAAGCAAGAACAGCGCTTCTTTGTGATCCCATAGGTAAATGGAATGTTTGCTTGTAGAATTGTTTTATTGAACAAAAAACAGCACAGTCACATCATTTTATATACTAGGAATTTTTTCGTTGTTTTCGTTGTTTTCTTAATATGTTGAGAGATGTATATGTGTATAATGATCTAAGCTTGCCATAACTTGTTTTTCGTATTTAAATTTCTTATCTACTGGATTAGTTCATCAGAATATTTAATGTGTTGGTTTGATTGTGTCTAAGAGCGAAGATAAGGGTTTTGCAATTGTGTTTGATAGTTTGTGGCAAGGGTGGGGGAATCTTGATGCCGGACTCAATGTGTCTGATGGTTATGTTGGCATTGTCTGTTTTCGCTAAGCCGTATAGTGTGGGTGTAGTAGAGGCTGCTATTGTAGTCTACAAAAGGATTGTCTCATTTTTTTAACAGTTTCTTGACATTTCTTTTAAAAAATTTTGGATCTGTATTTACTATCCGTTCATTGTTTTTAAATAAGAGTTATAATTATTTTAGGAGGGATTCTATTTTTTCAATGTAGTTGTTGGTGTCCATGATGACTACCCCCCACATTATCGAATAAAATTATAATATTGTTGGGTTTTTATATTCACATATAGGTTTTTAGTGGATGTGAGTGCTTTTTATGCGTGTATATGTTTGGGGTGGGAACTCATGCGAATGTTAAATAACACAAAATGATTTTAATTTTCTGTCCTGAGAAGACGTCTGACTTTCAAGTAAAAGCTATGCAAAATAACTTTATATAGCAACAGAATCACTGCAGTATATGTAAGGAAACATATCCTCTAATAAGTATGACTATTTTGCAATACGATGTAAATTTCCACGTCAAGAATTGCAAAAGATTTCACCAATTTAACTCTTTTCTGTTTCTCTCGTTTTACAAGTAACACTTACAATTAAGATTCTGCGTAAATTATTTCTATATTTATAAAAACCCATTTATTTCTATCACATATGAAAGTAAGATTTGAAACAACTATTTCAATAAAACATTTCATGTAAAAATTATTTTCACTATAAAATCGTGTTCTAGGAGGTTCCCCATCTAAGCTATAACAATCCACGGTAGCAACTACTTATAAATATTTCACTGTTAGGCCTAATTTGAAGTTGCTTTGTATGGTGAAATACATTGTTACTATGAGTATTGAAGAAATTATTGATTTTATTGTAGAGTACGATTGTGGGAGTAAAATCAATATACTGATATGAAACATGAATGATATCAAAACATTGAATAATAATCCTTATTTCTCTGTCCACAATCCAACACCATTCAAAATAGATGTTATTATTGTTACCTCCATCATATCTACTTCATATTTAAACCTGTCAGAAACATACAAACCTGTTGACATCTTCCTAAACAGAGTTAAAATGATTTATCACCTGAATATAAGCAGAATATAAATTATATATGAGTTATTTCAAAAGGCAGTAACTTTTCTGTGTCAAGTGAAACTGTTTCCGAGATTCTGGGAGGATTCCTGTGTTTCCATTAGCATCCCGTCGAGCTGCATTTAAACGCATTTGATTATTTATGAGCTATGCGGATTCCTACTTGTAGGTTCCGAAATATGCTTCACCGTGGCTCTAAAACAACTACTCAGGAAGTTACAATGTTGGAAAAATGGATGGTATTCTCAGACGCACTGTCAAGAAGATGCAGAAGTTATAAAAATATAAATATTGCAAATTTACAGTTAGCGTATACTGACCTACATTCAACCATGACCTAACCGGCTAGACTAAGTTCTCGGTGTCATCTGAAGTCAAATATTACCAAAATCAAAACTTTCAAGGCAGCAATCAAGTAGGAGATGTTTAAGATGTGTAATTATGTATTGTGTTTCTACTTCTCATTTTTCTTCGCTGTCTAATATTTTTGATAAATTTTGCCTAAAAATCTCGAGAGAAAAGGTGGCAAGTAATGGTGAAGTTAAATATGATATATAAACTGCTGAGGGCCAGTGAAAGTGATGCTTCTTCAACCGCAAGATGAGATTGATAAAGTGCAAGGGCAGTACGGTCTTTTCTATTTCCTACTGGCTTGGCGTAAATAGCGAAAAGGTGGCACCAAAAGTGAAACTGAAAATATTGACTAGAACGGTAAAAGTCTATTGATATTGTCAAGGATAGAAAGGATTCCCTTGAACAAGAGAAAAGGAATTAATGGACTTATGTAAACAGAAAAGCAAGTATTTGTTTAAACACCTAGATCCTATTTAAATAGTCATACGTTGGATAATTGTTCCACATTAACAATTTCTGAAGATTGCGCCAAATCGGAAACTCGTAGTAGTGCTCATTTAAAAACAACATATTTTTGTAATATATATATATATATATATATATATATATATATATATATATATATATATATATATATATATATATATATAATTATTATTGTATTATGAGTCTGTCAGTTAACATTGAGCTAGTTTTGTATTTTAAGTTATATTGCTTATCCATTGTATTACGTATATATATATATATATATATATATATATATATATATATATATATATATATATATATATATATATATATAAATATATATTTATATATATATATATATATATATATATATATATATATATATAAAACTAGACCACAGATAAACTCGTTGGGTTCCTTTTAAAAGCAGTTCATGATACAAATAATGAGGAAAGAATATTGGATATTTTATTGTTAATTATATATATTTTAACTTGCTAATAATGAACAAGAAGCTTGTACGTACTCCTTGCAAATTACTTTTACAGGCTTAATATAATATTTAATATTTAATAATTATTAATACTCACATTATAAAATCTTACTTAGATCAAATGCAATAATAAATTAATAAATGGAAAGGCTTTCAGAATTTGTGAGAAATTGCAGTCCCTGAACATTAGAAAAAATATTTTCAACATATTAAATCTATTAATCTCCTGTCATTCAAATAAATTTAATAGGTTTAACAATTTATATATTTTCTTAATGAAATTCAGCGTAAGATTCGATTATATACGTTACACTATTAACCAACACACATCCAGAACGAACAATACTAGTATGTCCGATGAGACCTATATCCAGGGCTACAAATATGTTTTAATTCTTCTTGCTGTAATTCTGTAAACATTTCTCTGCAGATGACAAAAATACTTTCCTTTTTGCAAACTAATATCACACTTAAGGCCATGCCATCCAAGCAATAGTAACACGTGAGTGACAATTTATACCAATTTTAGTATGTACCATATAATAATTTACAAAGGTAAAGTTAACTCCAAAAACAAAGAGTAATGGTCTACTTACGGAGATTCATATTTATTGAAATAACGTAAAATATGGCTGTCTCCTTTTTGTGCACTAGGGTTACATTTTTTCTAGAAACTTGCTTTAAAAAATGATTATATTTATATTTTTATTATAAATATTCATTACTTACTCACATTTATTTCCAAATACGTCATGATGGCAAACAAGCATTAATTGATTTATTTGTTATCAGCTAAGTGACACAATTTGCCAACCTCCATCATTACGTTTTGCAATGACACGCCCACATAGGATCTCCGTCTATCGAGTATTTGCCAAATATCTGTTTTCATAAAGTTCTAATATATTGTAACGAATTGTACAAATATATGTTCCGTTATGTATACTTATATTTATTTAATAATTTTGTTATAATATATAATAGTTGTAATATAATATCAAATGTTTGTTTATATTCGTGGATTGATTTAAGAATGTGTTTCGAAAAATAAAACACAATTATCTATTAAAAATAGCATAATAACAGAAAACGGCTCTAGTGCAAGAATACTTTGAATAACTGTAATGAAATTTGAAACTGCACTGGGAAGACGTTCAAGGTTCAATGGTACAATGTTCTCTTTGGTGTAGTATGCATTGTCTAAGCTGTATCTCTCGGACAATCATGCATAAATACAAGATTATAGTTTTAATATTATATATATATATATATATATATATATATATACTACTGTTCAAAAGTCAGAAGCGACCACCGGAATGTACATGGGAGGAACATGACAGAAAATGGACAAAAATGAATAAGAGCTCTTAGGATCATTGAAAAAATATCTGCAACTTATATTTTGAGAAATTTATTTCACGAATGCCAAACATTTGTGCTACATTAATCAAGGTTAAAGGAGGATATTTTGACGAGAGAAAACTTTAAACATAAAATGCTTTTTCTTTATGTAATAATAAAATCTCTAATAAAAATATCATATCTCACCTTTTGAACCACGTATAAAAGTTTTCTCTTTGTGGGCCAATTTAAAAACAAAATATCAGGTGTGGCTTCAAATCTTTGACCAGTAACGTATATATATATATATATATATATATATATATATATATATATATATATATATATATATATATATATATATATATATATATATATATATATAATTCTGCTCGATCTAATCCCACCTGTATTTATCGCTCTTTAAGTTTTTAAATTATAAAGCACATATGTAAACAGATTTATTGTTTCACTGTTTAATATTCGAATAAACCTGATTCACTGAGTAAATGTTTCTTTGGTTGACCTGAACAGTGAGAAATGTCACTGCCTGATGACAATTCGTTTTTTCTACGCTGTGTATCAACTGTTGTCGAGATTAAACCATGAAAAATAAGTTTAGAAATTGTAACACATAGATCCTTCTGAAGGCTAAACCTCGCATGTAAGAACATTCAGTATATAAATCTATAAAAAGTTTATTTCAGAACAGTCCGAAAAACTTGAACATCTGGCACAATCATCTTATATTTGCTATTTCATGGAACATCAGATAAGCTTGTCTTTGGCAAATGGCGAGCAAGGAAATTGGTTTTATCGTTTTCCGCTCATATTCTTATCGCGGTTACAGCAATTTGAAGAAGTTTTATTTCAAAGATCCGTGAATTCCTGGGGAATACACACACACACAGAGACATATATATATACATATATATATATATATATATATATATATATATATATATATATATATATATATATATATATATATATATATACATATATATATATATATATATATATATATATATATATATATATATATAATTTCACGAAGTGTAAAATATACAACCACTAACATGGAAGTGGTTACTGATTGCGAAGAAAAAGAGAAAAAATGAAATATAATTAAGGAGCCCGAATTACAAAAAACAGGAATTAAGAAGACAAAAGATATCAATGGGAACAAAAATCAGAAACTTAGCGTCATAGAAATTTCTGAAAATAATTATAACAAAAATTGTATTCATGTACCTCTTCCTCCCAAGAAAATGTCAACCAGTGTATTTTTGGAGTATACAGATTTTAAGGCGAACAGACGTTGTAGGTCGTCAAGTTGTCAAGTGACCGAACCATTAATCTGTCGCTGAAGAATGTCCCGACGCTCTGACAAGACTGTCAGAGCTGGAGGGAAGTCAAGATGATTCACGTGGTCTCAACGCCTCTCTGGTTTGAGATTTAGCAGCATCAGCAGACATTGTAAATAAAGTGCTCAATATTAATAGATCATCAAAGTAAAATATTGAAATCTTATCTTCATGACACAGAGTTTCGCAGAAACAGTAGATATTTACTCCCCCCCCCCACGAGGCCAGGTTTAATCTGGGGAGCCCGAGCGCGTGCACCCGGGCAAGGAACAAAAATTCCCCGAGCCCCCGCAAACGTTGGTTGCGCTGGCCTCGGTGCGTTCACCGATCCTTCTCTCTAGTGCAATGAGAAGGTGCGGCCTAGGGCAGCTGTTCCCCAGGGCTGGGCACCTCTCTGTATAATTTTCCTCACTTACGACTCTGTCCTTTGACGGAGTCGCCCCTGAGCGCACTTTGCCCAAAGACAGAGACGCAACTTCGCAGAAACAGTATAATCACATCAGATGCCATCATAGTAAATTCAAGTTAGAAAATTCTGTTATGAATATTTGCATGATATCCCAGTATTAGAAACGAGATGAGACGAAACAACCTTAAATATCTCTTACGTAAATCGCATCACAAATGACCCAGTTAAACAAGAAACAGAGCCGTTGGAGGACCTCACACCACTATCAAGAAGTGAAATTTGAAATGGTATAGACACGTTAGAAGTGTCAACAATATTTATACTGGCATCCTACAAGTAAAAGAAAATGCGGGGTGCTGAGAAATGGGTTGAAAACACAGAGACTCTAATACTGGCACACAGCTGTGACTTATAAAGGTGGGTGATCAGGTTCTATGATGCGCAGTGACACTACGACCACACCCGTTTATGGGAATGATGGTTGTGATATATAAAATTCGACATATCTACTGTTTGAAGAATATATTTACAGCTGATGATTTTGCAATGACAGTCAAACTGAAAATGTTATCTTTTGTTACATTTAATCAAAATTCTTTAGAAAAACTGACGTTGAAAAATAATGTCCGAAGACTACGTTAAAGAAAAATGACGTCTTGAGAGATTTCGAGAAGAACTCAGCGGGATTCTTTTTATAACCACTTTGAATCATTTCAGTCCAGGAAAGGCACTAAGAAATACGTGGTTACTGAAAGTCGCTGAGTATTTGAAAATTTGAGAAAGAATCTTATTAAAGAGAACAATAAATGAACGGGGACTAAGTACATATAAAGATTGAAACATTGCATTTCATATTTGAAGGACAAAAGTTACTGGAAAGCAAGAAGACGGAAGTGACTTTCACAAACGTGTAGTGACTTGTAAGAGTTTCCATTGTAATATACAACTAGATAGATATTACAGATTGATCCGAAATGACAAGAAGACAGATTTGTTCTGGTCGACAGGTGCAAGGAAAGGAGTTAAAGAACAAAACAAGTAAAGAAGAATGTTTATCTAATTTATAGGGAAAGCGTATAGAGAAATTATGCATTATTTTTATATTTATGCATTTTTTTTCCCACTCGAGCAGTGAGAGAAATCCCGAATAATGCACTTTGTAAATAAAAAATATATTTGAACAAACCGATATCAGTGAAAAGTAATCAGTAAATGCCAATGTTAACACCAGCCTCCGTAAGAAGAATAGATAGATAAATAGATAGATAGATAGATAGATAGATAGATAGATAGATAGATATGCATATACATACATAACAAATTATTTCTGAATTAACTGTTGACTTAGATGATCGAAAAAAGTCAGACATGTTTATTTTTTTATTGAAATAACTGTTATTGGTCGTTTAATTTCTTTTTGATGATATTTTTTATCGTCATTCCAGATTTATTGTTTTCATTTCAAATGATGTGAAAAATTGATTCCACGAAATATTTCTAAAAAGTATTTCTATTGCTTTATCAAGTAATCAAATCAGATTTAGATAATGTTCGTTTTCTTCTTCCTTCTGGACGAATGACATTAGTATGGAGAGTGGAGTTTGACAAGCATTACTGAAGTGGATATTTGAATAAGGTTCCTCAATTGCTCTTCATAACAGAATGACATGGAGCCTTTTACATGCTGAAGTCATTTCCACTTTCCAATTTTTTATTTCACTTGTTTTTCTTTCATTTAGAAATTTTTCCCTATTTTTCGCTATGCGACTAACATTTACTTTGGTTTCGAAACTGTATACTTTACCACATACATATATATATTTCTCCATATATATATATATATATATATATATATATATATATATATATATGTATATATGTATATATATATATGTATATATGTATATATATGTATATATATATATATATATATATGAGATTAGAAAAATTCCATGCGCAATTGTTAATCTGTAACACTATCTATGCCCGCTTAAATAAATTAACAAATCGCCACATATCAGACATATGAGAAGGGGGGAGTTAGAGAAGAGTTGGAGTAACAGAAAAACAAAAAGATTATTCATCTGGGCTGGTATTGGCTTATAGTAAATTTATTAGTATGTCTACATTTAGACATTACCTCAGACCGTTGATTTGATAGATTGGTCTTGTCTGGATACTTCACTATTGCCAGCATCTCTTCCTGCCAGAGCCTGCAAATATTATCAAAACATGTGTAAGGCTTAACTTACCTTAGTACACTCCATTTTTTACTGGGGATTTTATTGTATTTCTTTTTAAATTTCCAAACATGTCTTGCCGGTTTAGTGCAACTGCTGTGGCTCTCCAGTTTGAAGGAGGATTTTTTGTTGTACCGCCTTTTCTTAAATGCACCTTTAATACATCCTACATATAATTTGTTCGGTCATGCAGGATCCTCCACATCAGCCTTATATACCATGCTCCCGACATTGCACTTACCTCCCAAAGGGCACTTGTTTTGTTCCTGCAGTTACAGGAGATTGTATTAGTGGTGTTGCGATTAGTGGCCTGTCTTGAATGTCCTAGTGTTGTGCTTTTTCTAATACTGTTTAGGTTATTGGTACAGCAGTAGCTTAGTTATACAGTATTTCTATTAAGAAAAGTTGTAGGTTAGAGATTTTGTGGGAATGCTTATTTAACAGGTTGCAAAATACTTTACCAATATTTGTTTTCATTTTCAGATTGAAATGTGGTTTGAACCACAGAATATATCTCTTCCTGTTTTTGCTTCTCACTTGTTGGTTTAGTTGCGTGTTGAAGATCAACTTGCTTATCTGCCTTTCCTCATTTGATAATGTTTCCTATTCTTTCTTGCTTGACACAAAGATATTTTTAGATGATGAAATCCTTGATAGTCTGCACTCAATGCCCTCCGGAATATACGTAATAATTATGCGAGGGTAGTAAGATTTTACGTTTATATACATTAATAGAGTGTTTGGTTTCAAGTACGAAGAGGCAGTTCCCGCACTAAGGTCAAAAACAACATCCACATATTGAAAGGTATTTTTGTTCATTTCATTTTAATGCTGAATTTGAGGTCGTGGAAAAGGTTACATAACAATTTTCTGTTTTCTTATTGGCCTTTCTATTGTCCGGTACAATCATTAGTCCATCATCTCTATATAGGCCGTGGTTGTCGATATGAACCATTTTGTTAATTTTATTTAATGCAAACTTCACCATGAGTTCAGAAACCTCTGCACTATCGTAAGATACTTTTCGAGCGTCAAATCCGCCCTTGCTTGCTTTCTTTACCCAGACATTACCGTCGTGGTATATGGTAGATTGACGGCAATGTAAAATTAAATTGATATCTTCAGACGGTATGTTAATTTTTTTGCGTATTCTAGCGCATTTAGTAGGCTTTTCTCTGATATAATGGGACAAAAGTCTTTGATATATTTAATAAAAACGTGCTTGCTTTTTCCTTAATTTTATAGAACCAGGAGAAACACGCACTTTTGCCCCTCCAGTGATTTGCTTGCATGGCAAGGATTTAATAAGCTATACATGTTTTGCAAGATTTTCTGGTTGATTATGCCGACCTCAATCTTGATAGGTTTTATCAGCCGGAACGAAAGCCTTTCAATGGAGTCACTTTTATGGTCCTTGGCAGTGAAGAACTTCTTTTTTTTGCCGTATAGTTATTTGACATTATCACTGGCGTCCAGCTTGGCTGTGATTATCTCAGCCTCCTTACTGATATTGTCTATATAGAGTGCTGGTTCTTTTTATAGTGCGTTGTGACTTCATTGGTTAGTTTCTTTTGTATGTCTTCGGGGTTATGGTGTAAAGGTTTTCAGTTTTGTCAGCTTTGACAAAAATAATTGTTGATTTGTTTAATATTTTCCACCTCAGTGGCCAATGTCTTTTGGAGACTGTTGGTTTTTCACTTAAATTTAATTTTATCTACTATGCTAATTAGATCTTCAAATCCAGTGGCGGCGGATAGGTATTTCCTGGTTTTAAAATTGGGTATATCCTCATTTTCTGCTGTTTTTGGCATTTTTATGTAGTGTAAAATGTGCCCCCAACCGCATTCTAGCGAGGAAATTTTGAATTTTCTTTAATAAAGCAAGTCTATATTCATGCTTGCTTGATGCGGGAATATATTTAAGTGAGTATGGAATGTAGGCCGTCTGCATCATCAGTCCCTCCGAAATGGTAGCAGCCCAATGCTAAAACGGTTATACCTTCGTGACAAAATACAATGGCAATGAAGGTGTTGCTTATTGTTGGCGGGATGAAGTGATGAAGTAAAAGATGTTCCGGGTGAAATTGCTTAACTAAGGAGCATAATATAATACTAAAAAGAAAAATAGGAGTCAAGATTAGAGTAAAGCCAATGCTTGGGTAATTTTTTAATACAGATCAATACACAATTTAGAATAATTGAATTTGTAGAGCTGCAAATAAAATATAAGATTATGAAAAATCCACGCGCAACGCACTACGCTGGTTTCGACTTTATATATATATATATATATATATATATATATATATATATATATATATATATATATATATATAGATAGATAGATAGATAGATAGATAGATAGATAGATAGATAGATATAGATATATATTAATTTTTATTATTTTTATTATTTTAATTTTTAATTCGTTTTCTTTGCCGTTTCTTTATTTTTGCATTATTTTATTTATTTTTACACCCACTGAAGATGAGTTTTGACAATTGAAATTCATGCATGTAACGCGCCCCCACCCCAGTTTCAAACCGAGTTAATCATATTACCTCCACAGACTGTTACAGTAATCTCTAGGATGAAGTGATCATCACGCATATCTTCTTCTCATGGTCTTTCTTAGTAAAAAGGCTGCCGTAGTAACAATGAAATTTTTAGAAAAGTTACGAAGCGACGAAGAAGTATAATAGATACCAAAAGTAAAAGAAAACTGATATTTTGTCCAAAAGATTAAATGAAAGATCCCCCTCTATACCGCTGTCAAACAAACTTAATCATTATTTTTCGGTAACCTGCTTTGGAAATAGCAAAACCAAATTATAGTCTATGATTTTACGAAGGCTCAGCCACGTTGATTTCTCTGTCTCACTTTAACGGGACTATGTCAAGTAAAGCTTTCTTTTAAAGGGGGGATGTAGAACGCACAACACACTTTCTTTTACATTAATAACCCTGTAAATTCTTTTCAATCACGCCATATAATAGCACAATTAACAGTGCAAGAAACAGGAAACAAAAAGCCAATGTTAAAAGAAGCAAAATGAAAGCGAAATTTACACGAACGACAGAGTAGAAGGGAAAAGAAACCGAATCGCTGATAATGGCTGCTAAGAACAAAATTCGTAAACACGGATTATATAAAAGTAAACATAAATATGATACAAACTATAGAAAATTTAGAATATTCTCTATTTTTGCTGTTGACAAATTGCAAATCCATTTTTTGTAAAGTGTTTATTATATTCGCATTATGATTTTAAATTTTCAGATATGAAACAGTTGCACATATCAGGCACTAATACAAAAGAAGTGAAGGTTGAATGACGTTTATTAAAATCTTGATGCGATACAGAAGTTGTTCCGCGGGTCATTCGATTGTCAAAAAATCACTGTCGACGAAACCAGTTGAGGAGTTCTTTAAAAACGAGATGGACCTACTACTATTATATTTCGGAGAAGGTGAAATGAAAGAGCATAAAATAACTTCTCTTCTCGTAGCACTCACCAAGCTGAACTTCCACCCACTTGCCAGCTTAATTAGGGAAATTTATGAATCAGAAGCCAGACCACACTCGGTCCAGACTAAAATATTTCGATCAAGATGTAAATGAGTTAAATATGTGTAAGCTCCAAAAAGCACTGAGTTGTCAAGCAGCATCAACTGATCATTCTTCGTCTCCACGATCGTGTTATGAAGTCGGTTTATCTATTAAATCATAACACATGTCTTGAATCTAAATTACTGAATTTTATTCACTAAGTTTACCCGCCGCCGACTTGTCCGCTATCGTGCCCCAGTCCAACAGGCGTACCCTGCATCACCCGTCTGTGCTATGTGGAATGACTACTCAAAACATCTATGTGGTTGTTGTTTATAGATTGATCTTTTTAATATGCTCATAATACCGGATGCAGGTGTGAGGTGAAGCGCTTCTATATTCTATGTATTTTCGGTGTTTGTAGAAACAAAAACAACAACAACAACAATAATAATAATAATAACTAGCAGTAAAGCCCGGCTTTGCTCGGGGTTTTGTGTAGTTAAATTGCATTGGGGTTTGAATTATTGAACTTACACACGTATCCACAGTTGTTGAGGTCACTGATAGACAGGGAAATTTACTGGTAGCAAAATCAATGAGACCAATGACAACCGGTTGCAATAGGTAGCTGCTGTGTTACTGCTCTGTGCTTACCCAAACACTGCCACCATGGCATAATCAGTCAAGATTTTTAATTCTGGCAATGTAAAATAGTGGTTGCGTTTTCACGTTAGGACTCGCCACTTCACTATTAAGTCCATAAGTTTTCCCAGTTTTAAGCAGAATACGCGGGCGGTAATGTCATGTCTGTGAGTGTAATCCTGTCCGGGTAGGAGTTCACGCGTTATCTCAACACATTTGAGGTTGCAGGTAAACGTTATAAATAAGTCTGGCCGCCCATATTGCCTAACGTATGTCATAGCGTCCAGCGTGCCTTCATGCATCTAACGCGCCCCCACCCAGTGTAGGTAGAGGGCAGAATGCGCAGCTTCCTTAGGTCGCGGGGATTGACTTCATTTCGAAAGGAGTATAAAGTATGAAGGGAAATATGAAGGGAAATGCCGAAGTGGTAGCCATCGTCACCATAAGGGAAAAGTAAAGGGTACTGAAATGCGTCATATGATCGATGGGTCTCTGAAATCATGCGGAGAGCGTCGCCACTTGGTTGAGGACAATATCGCGAGTGCGGTCTTGCTCTCCATGTATAATAGCGGCCACTTCATTGTAGGCAGGCGCATTGGAGCGGCGTTCGTTTTCATCATGAGGCCGTTTGTCAATTATTGTCAATTACAATATGAAGGAAGGAAAAGGAGCATTTTCCAAAGCATATTTGAAACTGCGAATGTAGCTGTTAACCTCGTGAAGCATGGCATGAAGTAGTAGTATGACGTCTCTGCGACGAACTCTTCCCGACAAAATACCAATCCAGGTTTCGGCCTGTAGGTTGTAGTCTGCAATAAAGTACAGTTGAAGGAATTTAGGCGTAGATGTCTCCTCAGGCAGCATAGACCCACTGCGGTGGTATATCTGCCCCTGTACTTTGAATGTGGGCATCCAACCCTCTTCTCGAACCACCTGAGCCCCAAATGAGGTCATTTGAAAGGAGTTGCTGTATTGCCTAATTGTTTTAAGGAAGTGGTTGCAGTCGGGATGGGAACCGGTTATTAGTCCCTTCAACGGGGTAGGTGGTTCATGCAGAGGTGGCAGTCGAACTTTGCCGGAGGAGCAGCACAGACCGGCAGGATCCCCGGTACATTTGCGGGCGTTGCAGAATTGACAAACGCAGGTCATGGACGCTACATTGAGGTCGTCACGCGTAGTTATGTTAATGCCGAGGTCGTAATTGAAAACCAAGAAAGACCAAACAGAGCTACTGGGGCAGGAAAAGGCACGGGCGGCCGCAAGGCGGTGAATGTCGCCGTCGACGCGTATGCGGCGATATTGGGGAGTTTGAGATAAGCGCTCAGCGGCCATGTTTGTAGCAGCCCTTGAAAGTCTGTTTGCCTTTGTCTGTGGGCCCTAGGAGTTCCTGGCAGCAGAAGTCGCTGCAGATTTGCGGGCATTGCAGGTTGCCCTCTGCAGCTTTCTTGGACTCCCTCGACCTAGCTGTTGCTGCAGCGTCCCTGGATTGACGGGCGTGCCTGCGGTCAAATGTTTCAGCTGCCCTCGACCTGGAAGTGATGACAGTATTTCTAGCATTTCGAACAGACCTACGGAGCAGTGTCTCAGCATCCCGAGCAGTTGCTGTTGCAGCAGCGTCCCGGGATTGACGGACAGGCTTGCGGTCAAATGTTTCAGCTCCCCTTGACCTGGCAGTGGTGGCAGCATTCGTAGCATTTCGAACATACCTACGGAGCGGTGTCTCAGCAGCCATAGCGGTCGCTGTTGCAGTAGCGTCCCGAGATTGACAGGCGCGCCTGCGGTCAAGTGTCTCTATTGCCCTTTATTTTGCAGTGGCAGCAATTGATGACGAGTCTCGGAGGCCCGTGATGCAGAGGCGTTTGCTGCAGCCTGTACGTTCATTCTCGACCATTGTGCATTCTTTAGCCTTGATCGCAACGAAACCCTGTAGGCACCTTTCCCAGCCAAGCAGGTGGCACGCTCTTCTTGTGACTGCGAGGCCTGCATGAGGGCGCTGTGTTGAGCGACCCGTGATAGTCGCATTGTAGTCTACTCCTGGGACTCGCGGGCACTTCTTGCCCTCATAGCGGACACTCTTGCAGACTGAAGGCTAAGATGTACCCTGCTTTTTGGCGGCATGGGGAAAAGTGATGCTAATAGTGGTTGATTAGGGTTGCTCAGTTGCAGGAGTACAAACTCTCACTTAGTATCGCAAGGCGTGAGCTAGAATAGGGAAGGCAGGTATTGAAGGAAAACAGCTGAATGAATTGTTTATGGTATTTGGAAAAATGTAGTTAAACAGACAAACGAAAAACAAAAACATAAGAAACAACTTGCGGTAGGAGAAATGATCAGTTGAAGGAGCCTATCGTATCAACCGGATGGCGGTGTAACAGAAGCAGAAGTGAGACCTTCGTCTCTCAGCTGTGCACAGCAGGTTCAAATGCGAAGTATTACTGGCCAATCGGTTGTGCCAATCATCGAGCGTCCCAGGGTCTCGAACACCAATCAGCGATGCGTACTGCACTCAGCCAATGAGATACCGCTATGTGAAGCATGGTCACGCGTGTGAGAATAACAATCAGCTGTAGAGTCTGTAGTGTAGACGTCTCAGTTGAACATACGCTTGATTCGTGTATTCGCAAATTCCGGTGAAGACATGATTGTATCGACTTCCCTCAGGTATTAGTTGGTCACAAAGGTGGGCAGAAGTTTTTAATTGTCACGACTAAAGCCGATAATGTTAATCAAAATTTTGCGGAATATCGAAGTTGCGGAAATATCGCCTAATTCAGGTAAACTGGATGTGAATGGGAAGTCAAAATGGGTATGATTTTATCGATTTTTATCCGATAATTTAAACAAATATTGAAAATGAAAGTCAGCACCTCAATACTGTCGGTAAATATTATGCTCAACGGAAATCTTGCTGAAAATCCTTCGCCATTTGCAAAAAATATAGCCGAAAATCAGCTCGACTGGACTTGAATAGGATGTTCCAAAGTGATCTATTGTATCGGTTTTTTCCAGTAATTGATATTGATATTGAAAATGAATGTCAGCACCTCATAACTATTTATAAAAACAATGCTCAACGTAATTTTGGTGGAAATTCTTCGCCATTTGCGAAAAATATAGCCAAAAATCAACTTGACTGGATTTGAATTTGAAGTCAAAAGTGGCACGATGTTATCAATTTTTTCCAATAATTGATATCGATATTGAAGAAAAAGGTCAGCAACTAATAACTGTTGATAAAACTAATGCTCAATGATCGATTTTATCGATTTCTTCCGATAACTGAAATGAATTTTTAAGAACAAAGAACATCACCTCAAAACTATAAGTAAGGACATTGCTCAACGTGAGTTTGGTGGATATCACTTGTAATTTGTGAAAACTATCACTGCAAAACTGATGATTTTTTTCGAATCAATATTCGACCCAGATTCGTTTTATCGATTTTTTCAAAAATCGAAGGAACATTCGAAATATCTGAAGTGCTGTAAATTCCCGATCTGTGTCTGAATTACCATGCCAATCGGACGAACGGTTTGCACAGGATTAGGTAACAAGGTGACAAACACACAGACACGCAGACATACGAACAGAATGCCATTTATAGCTATAGATAATAATAATAATAATAATAATAATAATAATAATAATAGTAATAATAATTTGCTTCAATTTCAGCCATTTACTCATTAGCAGCAATACAAACATCCATTTTTCTAACATTTATTTTTAAAGAATAAAAATAAAACAAATGGAACTGAACACTGGAATGAGCAGTTACATTATAAACACTATAACGAAAGAAAGATCTCTACTTAGTTGTAATCAAAATTGAACTGGGTCTTGGATACTATATATATATATATATAATCTACAGACAGACTGTTTCGCTGTATCACGACTCTTCGGTATGGCTAGACGTCCGATTACTTCAAACCGGGATCGAAACCAGACCGATTTGACATCAGGGAGAACCCCTAGCCTTTGGCTATCGTCGTGTGTGTGCGTGCGTGCGTGCGTGCGTTCGTGTGTGTGTGTGTGTGTGTGTGTGTGTGTGTGTGTGTGTGTTTATATATATATATATATATAGAGAGAGAGAGAGAGAGAGAGAGAGAGTATATGTGTGTGTGAGAGAGAGGGAGATATCTGTGTAAACATTTTTGATCGATTTTAATTAAAACTCGGGCAAGTCTACAAGAATATATGTGAATGTTTTATCAAATGTTATAAGTAGATTCCATTCTCAATTTCACTGAAGTTGAACAGACATTATAATTGCCTGAAGAAAAACGAAAGATTTAGAACTAAAGGGAAATCAAAAAACGAAAAAGTCCTAATCAAGACAAAGGAAATATCAGGAGACATGTTAGCCGAAATAATTGGAATAATTCTGGACTCTCTGCAAACCTGCTGTAAACTTGTAGAAAAGACGCTGAGAAAAAAGTTTCCTTGAATCAAGAAAAAGAAAACTGCAAGAACATGATTTATTGTAGCGTTGATATTTCCAATAATTTCTACTCCAACTGTTTGGAATTTTACTAAGGCAAAGGCGGAGTTAAAAATAAATGAGGAAAAAATGAGGAAAAGTTTTCAAAAATCAAGGAAAGTCAGAAATTGGTGCATAATTCATACGCACACAGCTGATTTCCCTGTTGATTTAATTGAAAATCTAGACATATATGAATAGTCGTTTCAACGGCGAATAATACACTACACCCTCTCTCTTTTTTCTCTCACTCTCTTTTATTTTTACTCATTCTAACATACGTACACTCATATTGTTTGATGGAAGAATTTCTTAAATCAGATTGACACAAGTTTTTGCGTTCGAGTGTTTCTTTCCAAGTCATATATGGAATAATTTGCGCAAAGGTCTAACTTACCTTTCAAAAGTTGGTCTTCTCCCAAACTAAAAGAGCTTATTCAAAGTCTGTCTGACCTACATATATATATATATATATATATATATATATATATATATATATATATATATATATATATATATATAAATATAAATATAATAAAAATACGTAAACACAAATAATCCATGGTCATAATTTATTCCATTAGAATCGTAAATACGATCCAATACATCAGACCTACAAATTCAAAAAGAAAACAGAAAAAAACATCTCCGGGAATAAAAAATAATTTAGTGACTAACTAAATTATTTTTATTCCCGGAGATGTTTCTTCTTTTTGAATTTGTAGGTCTGATGATTTGGTCGTATTTTTGCCAATATGTATTTATATATATATATTAGTATGCGTATGTATACACATATTCCCTCTCCATACATACACACTTATTTATAATTATTATACACACGTATTTGTCTGTTTGATATATTGGCATAATTTTAAATTCACGATGGTTACATGTGTGTTGTGATTCTACGTTATGACTTCCTGCATTTGGTGCATTTGAGTGCATAAATCACATTTTTGGAGTTGCAGTTTAATTTTTATTTATTATGAATGTCGTTTTAGGGGTTTTAAAAATGTTGGAATTTCCTTCTATAATGACGTAAAAAACCCGCATCTTTTTTGTTGCTTGTTTTGAGTCTCTGTCTTGTGTGTTCATTAAATTTGGATGAGGTTAATCTGTGTTTCAGGTGTTTAGATTGCTGTTTGCTTTTACTTATTTTTACAGTTCTTAGTAAATATTTTCAGTTTTTCATTTTTGCTAAGTGCTTTTGAGTTCGAAACATTTGTTTATTAGTGTTGTGGTGTAGCCTTGTTTTTTAGAGTTCTATGTAGTTCTTCTAGGCGGTTTTTTAGTGGTGTTTGTCACTCAATATAGTAAAGAACCTACGAGCTAGAGAATAGGGGATGGATTTTAGGCAGCATTTTGGGTGCTGGCTCTTGAAATGAAGATCTTATTGATTGTCTGTAGGTTTGTAGTAGATATCTGTGATTATGTGGTTGTTTTTATTTCTAATGAGTATATCTAAAATGGCATTTTGTTGAAAATATATTATTGGGTGAATTTGATTTTTCAGTGAAAGTTCTGAAGTATAGTGTGGAATTGGTTAATATCACAACATGAGGATTTCCAGAAAATGAAGCAATCATCTAAGTATCTTTTCCAAGATACAAGGAAGTGGGGTTTTGTATTTCCCCATATATTTGGTCTATCTCTTCAGAGAGGTTTTCCTCTAGGTAAGTTAATGTTAGGGTGGCATATGTTGGTGCCGTTTTCGTTCCCATTGCGGTACCTAGGGTTTGGATATAGTTTTTATTGTCAAATTCAAAGGTGTTATAGTTCGGAAAAAGCAGTATGTATGTATGGAGAGGGAATTTGCGTATACATACGCATACTAATACATATATAAACACATTTGGCAAGAAACAAGAGTGCTCACAAGCACATTCACGAACCCTACACAACATAGGAAGTGAGTGTTAGTGTTTAAATGTGTATATGTAAGTGTATGTATACATGTATGTTTGTATATATATGTATGCTAATTCCTTATAAGACAGTGTGTAGGTATGGAGAGGGAATAAACGTATACATTCGCATGCTAACAAAAAATGGAAATAGATCTAAGAAAAAAAAAGGTTAATTAAAAGATAAGAATACAGATATATTTCTCAGACCAATCTTAATTGTTTTATTACCCTTCACGCAGGAGAACTTTCTCACTGCCAGTTCAAGAGAGATATTTGTATCATTATCACACAAAAAAGAGATGTTTAACATTGAGAATGATTAACGTGAAAAAACAAGGGAAATGAATTAATTTAATAATATGTGGAAATATTCACTTTTTGCCGGAGGAAGTTCGCGAGACCATACACATGTGTTGCAAAATTATGGAAAATAAGCATTATATATATATTTTTTAAAAATTCACATTACAACCAAAAACGCTTGCGGTTTCTCTTCCTTTTAATATATATATATATATGTATATATAAATAAAAAGGAAAGAACAGTAAGATATAAAATCCGGTGTTCTTATAGATATTTTTATTTTTACACAATAGTGCTCTATGTAAATTTAAATTTACAGAGCATTAATATTATAAATTAATAGATTTAAAATATGGTTTTACCGCTACACAGTGATGACCATGTTTCAGAAATGGAAGCTAAAGCCCCTGAATTTAATTTTGTTATTAAACCAAAGACATTAGTTCCATTTCCTCATCAAGCGAATTTTGGAGTCTATATATATGTATATATATATGTATATATATATGTATATATATATGTATATATATATGTATATATATATATATATATATATATATATATATATATATATATATATATATATATATATATATATATATATGTGTATGTGTA
This sequence comes from Acanthosepion esculentum, assembly GCA_964036315.1. NCBI lineage: Eukaryota > Metazoa > Mollusca > Cephalopoda > Sepiida > Sepiidae > Acanthosepion > Acanthosepion esculentum. Next base: position 2,141,686 of record OZ038477.1, read on the forward strand.
TGTGTGTGTCTGTGTGTGTGTGCGTGTGTGTGTGTGCACTTCTTATTTTTATTTGATCCTCCTTTTATCTATATGTTTGTGTATGTAAAATGTTTATGGTTGATTTGTATAGATTTATTAGTGCATTCATGCTTAAATTTTAGTGAGTTTGCTTTTTCGTATATTTTCCGTGTCTCTGATTGCCTGTATACAGTTTTTCTGATATTTGAAATTCCCTTCCCTACTTACCTCCTTATTTGAATTCTGACTTCCATGTATCAATTATGGGTAGCGATGGGATATACTTTTTTCATCAGCGGTGGACTTGAAATTATATTAAACTTGTTCCTTTTGTATTTAACATTTGATTTTTTTGATTTTTAATTTTAAATTAAACTGTTAAATTAATATTTAATTTTTATGTTGATTTCTAATTTAGTCTAATCTTATATTTAAAGCATTAATAAGTTTGACTTATAACAGGGTATGTTGTCATGATATTTTAAATTACCCTATGCTTTTATTTGGGTATCATAGGCTGCGTAACAATGTTTTCCCTTTAAACTATATTTTATTATGCATATATATATATATATATATATATATATATATATATATATATATATGTGTGTGTGTGTGTGTGTGAGTGTGTGTGTGTGTGTGTGTGTGTGTGCGTGCGTGTATATACACACAAACACACACAAACATTAGGATAGGTAGATTGTTAAACTAGACTCTTGAAAAAGTATTCTACAATGAAATTTCGATTCCATTTGAGGAAATGCAATTAAAATCAAATTAATTTATACAACTAAGATAGTTACGGTTTGAACTGAACTAAATGACTATGCCGGATTATTCCATGCTAAGAAATAATGTGAATAGAAATCAATTTAAAACTTAAGATTAATATTTCTTTAAAATACTAGAAAAAATAAACATTTTAAATAGCACACATATAATCCTATGAAAAATAACATGCTTTATAAATTTTACGTTAAAATAAATTATTTCCGTGTATTTAAAAAGGCAATATTGAGGTCTTCAAATCGCTGTTAAATTAAGATCGGTTAAAAACTGTTTTTCGTTTATTTTGCATTCCAAAATAATTTTTTCACGATGAATTCAGTAAAAACATTTATAAATCATAAACGTATCGAACATTTGTTTTAAACGATAATATTTCGGAGAAAAAATTAAAAGAGAAAAAACTTATTTTCTCTTGTTAGTTTTACCGAACCGAATTTAAATTACGTGGATAATTATTTACTTTTATACCGGTATATCACGTCTTGTTTTTATTTACACAGAAATCTTTCACGAAATATAAGGTAAAAAAGATATTAATTGCATTTTTTAAAATAAAATACAAAATTGTCAGTGCAGTTGCATTTATTATTATGTCCTAGACGTGATTTTTCAAACGTTTTATTTAAATGTCTAAAGAAAAACGTAAGATTCTGCAGACACGAGATTATATTGCTAAAAGATTTTCTGGTCAATCATCTTCTTTAGATAATACAGAAACCTTACTTTTCTCTAAATTATTCAATATAGCTATTTCTTTCGAAACACTTATGGAGGTAGGCAAATATATCAGATTGCAAAAATTATAGCACAAAATGTTATTAGTATTTAGCAAGCAGCGAATCATCTTTTGCCAACTGTTTAAAGAAGAATCTGTTGTAAACAAATGTCTGACAGATGAAATAAGGAAAATTAGGAAATCTTTTTCTAAGACAAAAGAGAAAATCTGAATGTAAAGCTAGATTTATTAATTGACATTTTGGCTTGCACATGGCAACTGCCAGTTCAAAATTGCGATGACACTGTTGTAAAATATAAGGAATATAATCTTCACTTGTTCTCCCAAAAAGAAGATAATGTTCACTTTTGTTCTAATTTGAATTAAATTAATTTATAGATTCTGAATATTTTAAAAATGAAATTAATTTAAGAATATATTTTTATGTCATAATTTTTTTCAATGGGCAATATTTTGTTAATAATTCAATGTATGCATAATATGTTGTGCTAATATCCAAAGGAAGAAAATAATATTTGAAGGATCAAAGTGCTAAAACAGGAGCAATGGGAACATTTCAGATTCTTTCTGTATATAAATATGTTAAAAAGTATAAAAATGTGCAGCTGTAAAAGAAAGATTGCATACACAAATTAAAAAACAGCAAGTAGAATCAACATTTAGATTCATGTCACAAGATTAAATTACTTAATTTCAACAGTTATCTGGCAGTGAAGAAGCTAGTGGCGAATATTTGGACATCAAAGTACACAAAACAATCTTCAAAATCTTCCAAGATATGCACTTGAACTAATAAGGGTTTCCTTTACTCTTGGACCATCTCTTGCTAATAACATTCTCTTTGATTTACAGGAACTGCAGATAATAAAATGTTTGTCTGTTTAGGTGTTGATGTCAAGTTAAATAAAAAGCAACTTTTGTTGTATAAAGAAGATGTAGGAGAAAATGGTAACATTAGTTTTCATATGATATAAATTTATTTATTAAAATAAAAAACTGTTTTGATTTGCTTGTGAAATAGTTATATTTTAAAATATTCTAAAAAGTAGCATTTCATCGAGTCTTTCAATAGGAATCGTGCGTGGAGGGATATTGAACTGTTTTTCATCTTACGTGAATCTGGAAGAGACAATGTAACGCATTTTCATTTGTTCGTTTTTTATTTCTGTAAGTGCAGAACGCTGCACAAACAACAATAAAAGGTATGTGCCATTTTAAAACTGTTGTCGTTGCATAGATTTGTGTTTCTATGATGTCTGCTAGTTTCAAATTTGTACATCTTAACCTGAAGATTTGCAGTTTTTGGTGAAAAAACAAATGGAAATATTGGTTAAACATTATCCAGGACAAACAACAAAGGGATGAGCTATATTATCTTCTAGGAGCGTTGGGATTCATTTTGAAAAAGCTTCGAGACTTGAATCGCTACAAAAATGTCGTTCTTCGTCATTTTCTTTTTCCATAACGAAAAAGAAAATGACGCGTATGTCAATCTAGGTTTATCTGCCCCAAAGAAAAAAAAATTGAATCAATTTTAAAATAACAATCACAAGCGATGCACAGTGGAATAATTCCAAAAATGTGGATAAAATGAAAAGATGTACCGTTAACCATCCCACAGACGTTCTAGATGTGAATAAGATGTTATGCTGTGTATCTTACGGGATTGGAATAGTATTTTTAGGACAAGATTATTTTTCAAAATCAGGCGTTCAATTCATTTAAATACTGTTTCCAAATTGGACCGATTGAAGGGATCAATCGTTCAAATTTGTCTATGACTGCCTAATCGGAATTACGTTGTTTTCCACATCAAATCTTATATCGATTTACATCACATCAATTAGTTTTGTTTTTTTTTTCTTTTATATCTTTCCTGGGCAAGCTTCGCTTACTTGATCTGCTTAAGGTGTTGGCTTTCTTTAAAGTATACTACATTATCCGTGTTGTATATAGTGCATATATTTGAGTTTTTCATGAAGGAATTTTGCATGATATGATATATTAGTTTTCGATTTTTAAGTAGCACATTAATTTTTTTTCGTGTCTGGAGTTTTAAATATATATATATAGAGAGAGAGAGAGAGAGGGGGAGAGAGAGAGAGAGTGTGTGTGTGTGTGTGAGAGAGAGAGAGAGAGGAGAGAAAGCGTGAGAGAGTTAGTGAAATTTGTGTACTTTGACATTGCACATGAAAATGTTACAAAGTGGGAAAATGTTGCTAACTTATTGGATATTAAGAACACTACATAAAACGATGTGAAACCTGACACCCCTGACATTGATCATATAAAAATACAAAGCAAACCCCTGATATTTATCATATAACAATACGAAGCAAACCCATGGCATTGATCATATAACAATACAAAACAAGCCCCTGGCATTGATCATATAACAATACTAAGTAAACTCCTGGCATTGATCATATAACAATACATTGCAAAGCCATCATTGATCATATAACAATACAAAGCAAATCCCTGGCATCGATCATATAGCAATACAAAGCAAACCCCTGGTATTGATCATATAACAATACAAAGCAAACCCCTGTCATTGATCATATAACGATACAAAGCAAACCCCTAGCATCTATCATATAACAATACAAAGCAAACTCTGGCATTGATCATATAACAATACAAAGCAAACCCCTGGCATTGATCATATATTATGGGGAAACACACCTTTTCTCTATTTATTAAACCCTCCCACATAATATAAGTAATAGTAGTAAGAGGAACGAGGGTCATTCGATGTCGCACGACAGTAGTCGACAGTTAGTTGAATACGAAAGTAGTCAGCGACCACAACAATATTACTCTGCATAATACCTATTATATCAAGTTCCTAACGTTTGGTACGTCGAACTTATTTAGGACCGATTCTAGTACAAATACAAGCCTCCAATGCGAAATAACTCCACAACAACTTTGGCGACGAGGATTCGCACTCATACGGAGGATAAAAAATTCGCTCGACACAATAACTTCGGCGGCAAAGTCTCGGATTCACACTTTAAAATAAAAACTGGCAAAGTTTGTCGCAAAACAAGAAAAAATCTGCCAAGAAAAGAAATATTTTTCTCGATAATACAGTTTGCTCAAATAGGTCACGAATTGCAAATTCGTTGGACCTCCCCTCTACAGTATTTAGACATTGTGTAAACTTTTTGCGAAAATGGAAGAATGCAAAAGTCTATTTCAGGAATTATTTAAGTTTCAGTCGGAACAACAGACTAAAATATTAGCGCAACAAGCAAGAATCCAAATGCAGCTACAGGAGGAGACTTTCAATAGACAAATGCAATTCCAACAAAAAATGGAACAGATGCATTGGGAGTTTCAAAATTTCAAAACAAAATTCTGGAAATAACTGAGAAAAGGAAAGAGAAAAATCTACAAAATGATTCTTTCCCAGAGAATACAATATGAAATTCAATTGAAATATTCACGTAGAGTCCAGGTGAAGAGATAACTTTTGTGGAGTATTATAAAAAATATACGGACGTGTATAACGAGGACTGCCACTCGTGGTCCGAAGGAAATAAGGTTAGGCTTCTTTCAAGCAAATTAGGAACTGCTGAGCATAACAAATTGATAAACTACATTTTACCGATAAAAGATAGCGAGTTGACATTTACCGAGGCGGTAAATATATTAAGTGAATTATTTAGTAAAAAGATATCTCTGTTCCACAAGACGTGGAAATGTTTGAATCTGATGAAAGATGATGAACAAGACTATATAACGTACGCAGCCAATGTGAATAAGCATTGTGAAGAATTCAAGCTGGCAGAGATAAGCGCATTCATCATATAACAATACAAAGTAACCCTTGGCATTGATCATATAACAATACAAAATAAGCCCTGGCATTGATCATATAACAATACTAAGTAAACTCCTGGCATTAATCATATAACAATACAATGCAAACTCAGTCATTGATCATATAACAATACAAAACAAATCCCTGGCATTGATCATATAAAAATACAAAGCAAACCCCTGGCATTGATCATATAACAATACAAAGCAAACCCCTAGCATTGATCATATAACGATACAAATAAACCCCTGCCATTGATCATATGACAATACAAAGCAAACACCTGCCATTGACCATATAACAATACAAAATAAACCCCTAGCATTGATCATATAATAATACAAAGTAAACCCCTGCCATTGATCATATAACAATACAAAGCAAACCCATGTCATTGATCATATAACGATACAAAGTAACCTCCTGGCATAGATCATATAACAATACAAAGTAAACCCCGGACATTGATTATATAACAATACAAGGCGAACCCCTGGTATTGATCATATAACAATACAAAGCAAACCCCTGCCATTGATCATATAACAATACAAAGCGACCCCTTGCATTGATTATATAACAATACAAGGCAAACCACTGGTATTGATCATATAACAATACAAAGCAAACCCCTGCCATTGATCATATAACAATACAAAGCAAACTCCTGCCATTCATCATTTAACAATACAAAATAAACCCCTGCCATTGATCATATAACAAGACAAGGCAAACCCCTGCCATTGATCCTCAAACCCCTGCCATTGATCATATAACAATACAAAGCGACCCCTGGCATTGATTATATAACAATACAAGGCAAACCACTGGTATTGATCATATAACAATACAAAGCAAACCCATGGCATTGATCATATAACAATGCAAATCAAACCCCAGGCATTAATCATCTAACAATACAAAGTAAACGGATAACACTGATTATATAATGAAACGCACACGCTTCAAATATAGGAGGGAAAAATGTTAAGAAAAAGTAAGAGACTATCGAGTTAGAAAAATGTATTGATCTAAAAGAAATTATTTGGAGACGTGTTGCTGCGAATTTAAACAAAGATAAATTTCACATTATGAGGGTAAGTGACGTAAAGTGTATATAATCAATCAAACCGCCCTGTGTAATAGACAAACATTTAAGATAGGCGAAGAAATGTTGCTGGATATTAGTTTCTCAGCATTTAGTGATATATTTGGGTTTACAATGTTTCATCATATTTAATTGATAATAATAAAGAATAATATCCGTCCGATTGGATAATATTACATTCGAAATAATAAAACCATCTCTTTTAAAAATCTTATGGGTGTCCTTATTTATTGGACATGCTGGAAACTCAAGTGTTCAATCACAGATTTTTGGACATGCATTTTGGTTCGCTGAACAAAACTGATAAGATTAAAGGTAAAGAACATATTCATATAAACATTTCTCCAATAAATTCTTCAATACGTATTATTCCCTCATTACAAAGAAGGCACCGTTTCTCTAGATTCATACATTCGAATTTTTTTCACCAATAATTAAATATTTTATCTAAAGAAAATTATATCCAAGCAAAGAATTTCCTGTTGATGAAAAGATTAGAAAAAGTTAATAAAATCTGCGAATGATTGAGCTCTTTTGCCAACACTAGTGTAAGATTAGTAAATACATTATGTAATATTTTATTTGTCTATGTTTCTGACATGAGGTATTATATACATTATTTACATTATTCGGACTATTGCGCTCATCTGTGTCGCCATATTTATTACAACGTTTTGGCCGTTGCACGCTCCGGCCTTCTTCAGTTGGTTGGAATGTCGAACTGAACTCCTTATTTCGCTCACTGGGGTAGACTGTTCTAGTTCCAGGTGCCATGTTTCATGGATGTCAGTTATCAATTATCTCCTGTTAATTTCCCTCTGAAAGTTCTCCACTGCCTTAACCGAGTATTGAACTCACACTCTTTGGGTCCTGTCACTAGATCTAACCAATCCCTTTATCCACTGTCCTTGAAGAGATTTGTGTATGAATTTCTGGGTTTTATAAACCTAATGTCTTCAGCATCTTTTTAGCAGTGCTCATATTGCAACGTAATTGTCATTATAGCTTTTCTCTGGCACTCCTTATTACTGGTTCCCATATTGTATTAATTTATATGCTTGGTCGTCTCAGGGGATTTTTGTGGCCTAGTATATGTTCGGATTCCTTAAGTATACAATTTTTCCAATGATGTTCCTTGACTATGATTTCAACCTGATCCCACAGTGGGCGGTGATCTCCTTTCCCTCTTCATATGTGGTCAGCCACGCCTGATTTTTCCACTTCCCCTCGTGTTACAACTTTCTAGTGTTCTTGAAGCCTTACCTTAAGCGGGCGACCTGTCCCCCCTTTATATATATTTTCCGCAGATGCACGGGATAGCGTACACAGAGTGTTTAGTCATGTTCTCCTCTATGGGGGCTCTTACTCGGGAGAGATATCTGCGAAGTGTCGTCAAGCTTTTGAAGGCTGTCCTGATGTTATATAGACCGCAGATCATTTGTATCCCCTTCACATAAGGCAGGCAGACCGTTTTCTGAGTGTTGTTGTCCTCATCTTGTACCCGCCTATCCCAGTTTTTTTTGGCTGCTGCCATGTACCCAGGGTAGTTGTTATGTTAGGGTACTAATTATACTGACCAATTCTTTATCTAATGTCTCTGGGTCACCACTTATGACTTTTGCTCGGTGTTGTAAGCTGCAAACGATCCCTTTCTTTACGCTGTATGGGTGGTGGGAGTTGAAATTGAGGTACTGTCCGGTGAATGTCGGTTTACGATATACGGTGTCTTAAACCAATGCTCTGTTCGAGATATTAGAACATCCAGTAATGGGAGTGTATTTTTACTCTCTTTCTCCATTGTGAACTGTATCGAAGGTTTTATTGAGTTCACATAGTCCAGTAGAACCTGAACATCTTACTGGTGTGGCGAGAATATGAAGGTGCCATCTACGTACCTTAACCATATAGTTGGCTTTAGAGATATAGATTCTAATGCCATTTCCTCAAAGTATTTCATGTATATATTCGCCATCGCTGGTTATAATGGCGAGCCCATTGCTAAGCCCTCATCAAGTTGATATATGTGTGATCCCATTCCGAAGTGTGTTGTTTGTGTACAGAAAGTCAACATCTCCATCAGATTATCTATAGGAATACTGTTCCGTTCTTCTAGGGATGGATCAGAGGCCAATCTGTCTCTGACTACTCAGAGCGCCTCCTTCGTGGGTGGCTTGGTGAACAAACTCACCACGTCCAAGCTCACCATCTGGTTGGATAGGATGGGAGCATCTTTGATTATTTCCACGAAGTGGGTGAAGTTTCGGACATATCAAGGAGACTTTCCGTTCAATGGGTCATTTATATCTACAAGGAAGCGACTCCGGGGGTGGCACAGAAAGCCTTGCCAATTAACAATTGGCCCGAGCGATTTGTCCATCACTACAGTCGCATTGCCTTTGTCAGCCGGCAGTATGATGTTGTTTTCGTTCCTCTGTAGGGATCCAATCGCCAGCGTCTCCAGTTTTGTTATGTTACACCTGGGGGGGGGGGGTTTGGCCTTCTCCAAGGTCACTCTCACTTTCCATCTCAGTTTATCCGCCTGAGTCTGAGGGATGTTCAAGGACACATGGCACAGTGGATAAAGACGTTGGCTAGATCCAGTGACAGGACCCAAAGAGTGTGTGTTCAATAACCGGTTAAAGCAGTAGAGAACTTTCAGAGGGAAATTAACAGAGGATAACTGATAACTGACATCCATTAAACATGGCACCTGGAACTAGAGCAGTGAGCGATATAAAGGGTTCAGTTCGACATTCCAACCACCTGAAGAAGGCCGGAGCGTACAACGGCCGAAACGTTGTAATAAATATGGCGACAAAGATGAGGACAATAGTCCGAATAATGTAAATAATGTAATATTTTATTATATTAAATTTTTTATTGTTTCGTTTTCTATTCTGTGTTGTTCAGTTTCTGTTTAGGAAATCTATTTCCAGTGTGAGTTTGATATTCATTGAAACAAACATCATTTTTCTCATGTCATTTTGATAAGCGATTTCATCCTGACTTGTTTGTCTGAGTTAGAAAATTATTTCATTCAAGCTATCACCCGATGACCCAGTAGTGAGGAGGAAGGCCAAAATAAATCATTAGAGAAACCAAGTGTGTCAAAATAAACACTGAATGTCGGTGCTTGCCAACTGAAAAAACACCGCAACATTTCAGTGGTTCATTTTATCGCCAAACTGATCAATGAGTGCCAATTTTTAGCTAAGATCTAAGGAGATATATAGGGAAACGATTTCCTTGTCAAAACATTCATAATTTAACCAGAAAAATGAAGATATATCTATTCTCAGGATATTAAATTTGACGCATATCAGTTTACATACCCTTTACAGATAAACAGGTCATACATGCATTATTACATCGAATATGAAAATATTTCATATATTGCTTTCTCCAGCATATATAAATGTACATATATATATATATATATATATATATATATATATATATATATATATATATATATATATGTTCAGTATTTTTGAGTAATAAGAATCTTTCCACAGATTTCTTCTTTTTTATCGTGACTATGGCGAAAATTTAATAATGAGTCATTTGAGTAAGTAACTTGAGATACGGTTCATATGTTTAACCACATTTAAACAATGGCAGTTCATGTAGTTAAAATGTCCATTTTCTGGTAGTCGGAAATATTTCTTTTCCTTCGATTCCAATTTGCAACGTCAACGAAATAATATATATTTTATTACAAACATGCAAAATGGACATGACAGTATTAATGGTAAGTTTTACTGATTCCTTATAAGGGAGCATTCGGCATTTATTGGTTGGAATCTAACAGAAAATTCTATAAAAATACTTTTCCTGAAAATCGGTGCCTCAAGGGCAGCTATTATTATTTCCAGTTATGAAAGGTGTTTCAAGTATTGTAGAATGTCAACATAGTGAATATGACCTTTTGTCCGTTTTATTAGTTGCTTTCGTTGAATGTTGCCAAGTGATGTGCATTATGTTATTTTGGTAAAATACATGGTTCGATTAAGGGTGCTCCTCGCTAGACCTATATATTTCATTCCTTCACTTTAGCCATCGATCTGAGAATGAGATTTCCTACGGTTATCTGTTTAGATATTACTGAACGAATCTTGTGTCCGACATGTTATCAATATAAACGTTTTGATCTAACGATAATATTGAAGAAATAAATTCTTTCAGATTTTTAGGTCAATATTTTGTTTTATAAGCAACTTATGTTGTACCAAACCTCCTCTAGCACAGCCGGTTATGCGAGCATTTTCTTTACCCCCTATACTAAATTTGTTATAGCTGATGTTTGTCATGACAGATATTTTTGATGTGTTTAATATTTACTAATTCCACATTCTGAATTTTAAGGATGGATTTTCGGTATGAACCATCATATATGTTCCTTCCAATTGCAAAGCAGCGTTTATGTTTTGGAAATGTTTATTTTGGGTCTTAAATCTGGGAACGCTTCATAGGTTTGTCGATTGTTCGTTCAAATCATTTGTATTTCAACTGTGAATATGAATGTCATCAGCATAACCTCATCTATGAAGATTGGGTACACTGACCTTATATTAGTAAATTTCTTTCGGATGTGACATGGAATGCTTAAATTATCAATATCTATCTCTTCACATATGTGCTTGTAAATACGCATAGAATAATCTAAGAATATATCAAATAGAACTCGTGCTTATTTGCCCCTTGTCGTTCAGCTGATGAGAGTTTTAAACATTTCGGTGTAGGTGACATCAGATTTATCACAGTCTACGACCCGCCATGCCATGTACACTCTAGCGAAACAGCCTCATTCTCTTCAGATTCCATTACTGGGAAATGTGTTCCATACGAATAGCTTCTTCCTAAGAACCCCTACTTTGTGAAACCAAACACAAAGCTTTTCCGACCACTATGTAGATGAATAAGCGTGTGAAAAGCTAAGAAAGAAATAATCTTCACTACGACTCTAAAAATAATAAATAAATTTATGATTGAATAACTGTTTTCTTTCGAGTTGAAAGAAACAAATTGCAAAGAGCCTCACAAAATAAATTCACATAAAAATATGTTTTTTTTTCTCATTATAATACGACCGAATCCACTGCGTTAGTATGATAGAAGAAACAGAATGTGTATACACAAGAAGAGTATCACGTATGTACGGTGTCTTATGAATACGTGTAATTTTCTAGTGGTCAGCATGTAAGTAGTTGAAACTGTGTTATAACTAATACTAATATATTGTTTATATAACTCCATTCGCATGTTTCAAGTGTGTTTTTTAATCGGTAGGCTTCTGTAATATGTTACTTGATGGTATATATGAAATGCTGAGTAAGAAATTATCCGAAATGTTTTGAGTAATCACGTGTGTACTACCATGGTCAACGGTTTACAGGACAAAAGTGAAAAATGAAAACTAACATAACATCAAGAATATTTATAGAAAATAGATAGGCTCAAAGAAGCTAAATATTAGCTTGCTAAACTCAAAGGTTTATTTGTAAATAAATATTTTCCCAATATTTATTTTTAGGATAGAAAATATGTTTGATCATTTTCTGGAGTGATCCCTTAAATTCGTGGCAGACAGCAAACATGTTTGTTTGATTTTTCAAACGATTCAACGCGTTTGAAATTGTCGCTAATTGGCTAATAAATGCGAATGGGGAAATTCAAATCCGGAACCTACGTTTTGTATGAAAATGAGTTGAGTTTTTAGTGATATCAATTAAATCTATTGATTCTTTCTAAAATAATTATAATCTTAACCGCTTGAATTATAAGTTTAACCGTTAGCTTTCACATATATGCTAATAAAGTGCACTTCTTACCTCTTGCTCCTATCACTCACACAACAAACTCCTTCAGAAACCCGTTACCTTAAGTGGCTCTTGGGCCTTACATAGAGTAAATTTTAGTAAAACAAAATCTCAACAGTGTGTGTAATCAGTTTGGAAGACAATTTCTCATGGATGAGAAGACAAAGTCTCTGGTCATATGCTGCTGTGCATTTTGTATTGTTGATGTATACAGTCTTTTACATTTGGTTAATATATGCGAACATTACACCCGCCGTAACAGAATGAAAGCTAAAATGGTTCGTGTGGAGTTGTCTTTTGTACAATTGTGAAAGTCTAATTAATACAATTGTCATTAGTACTTTCGCCATAATAAGTACATTTGTGATATGTCAGTAGGTCTGAAATTGTTGACCATTATTTATTTGTTTCTACATATATTTTAATACTTATTTTTTCACATACAGAAACAGATGTATGCTTACAAGAGCTATTGAAAGTTTATTGGCTTCACCAGGATGTGATACTAAATAAAGTTTGGCATTTGTTCATTTCGTCACACTATATATGAGATTTTATGAGAGTCTGCATGAGTAGGGGCGTGCGTATGGATGTCTGAATGTGTATTGTTTCCCTCGCAATGGTTTTACCGTGATACGTCACTAGATAGGCAAACATTCATGTTTAGGATAATATTTAATCATTGTAATTGCCTAACAATTAATAATTAAGCTGATCGACCAAAGTTAAACTAAATAATAATGACGCGTATTCTATTCAATGTTGTACTAATAACCAATATGCTGTTAAAATCGTATTAACGTTGCGTATGTTATTCAAAATTGTATAAATTCTTGTCAGGAAAGTTAGAACTGGAAACCTTTGAAATGAACGCCTTGCTTAAATCATGTAATATCAACTAGATTTTGGCCAAATATGACATGACAGTTGTACGATTCGTTTCCCGTTGCTTATAATACCACCGTTTCTATCCTATGTGATATACGTCATCGCGGCGGTGTCGCATAAGCGTCCCCTGATGCGGTGATGATGTTTAATAATCTAATAATACACACGCGCTCGCGCACGCACACACATACACACACACACATACATATATATATATAGAGAGAGAGAGAGAGAGAAAGAGAGAGAGATAGGACGATGATAATGATGATTTTACTTTAAGATTATCAGACTTTCATTGTGCAAAGCAAGCAAGGGTAACCATTTTTAGCAGTGGGCCCACTGATGTAAGTCTCATCACAAGGCGGGCCGCACTATTAAAATATTCAAGGTAATGTTTTGTAGGAGGTACCTCAGCTATTTTCACTACAGAAAACAATATACTTATAGACATGAAGAATATATATATATATATATATATATATATATATATATATATATATATATATATATATATATATATATATAAAAGACAAAAGTAAAACTTTTCTTTACCAATATGTTTGATGACATTGGGATTAATATGTCACTGCGTCTGATTACTTTCTAGTTTATTCATCTGAAAATAGATACGCATATTTCTTTTTAGAGAAAAATAATTAATTCAAAATTAAAAGATGTTTACACGCATGATCTTTTTTAGTGAAAATCGGCAGAAGGCTAAAATGTGTGTGTGAATAAGTGAGAATGAATCAAAATTTTCACAAACGTTATTTTCATGGGGAAAAACAAAACGGGTCTCCGTTTGCCCATGAGTGGTGTAAAACCTTACTGGACATGTTTGTTGCAGTGAAAACGTTGCTTCTTGCGTTGATGGCTATTCTTGTCCTCAAGATTATGAAATTTCAAGTACTCCGTTCTATGTTTGCATTTTCCATGCTTTGATTGAAATAGTATTGATCTTGTTAATTGAGGGTAAAAAAAACACTAATTTTCTTTTTTTCTTTTCAATTTCATGCGAAAATAGTTTACATCAAAACATGACATTTGACAAAGACATATTTTCTTTAATGGTTCCAATGTGAGGAGATCAACGATCACGGGGGGGTCACTTCTCGCAAGTGACGATGGATTGGTGAAGTCACTTGATGCCTTTTCTTCAGTGCTTAACCTCAATTAAGATGATTAGAACAAGTTTTATTCCACTTTCTTATGCTAAATTGTTCCTGACTCGACTCTTTTCCAATATAATGCCCTATTCTGTATTTTCTTTCAATTCTTCCGTCTTTACTGATCTTGCAGTTATAACGACTCCGTAGATCTTTACTTTTTTTCAGGATAATCTCTTCTTGGTTCTTTATTTCTTTATTTATTACATAATTCTTTCTTTTTTGGAGGATTGTTCAACTCAATTTAACGTTTTCCGAGAATTTGTTTTTCCTTCTTCGTCTGATGTCTTTCATTTAGAAAAGTATTTCCTATTTCCTTTTCTTACTAATTTCTCCATTTATCTTTGTTCTATTAATCTTTTTCTTCTCTCAATATGAGGGTAATTTTGTCCAACCATAGGTGCTCTTGCGTCAGATTTCCACAGCTGCTCAAACAGTCACCTTTCACATCGTGTAGCGACAGCAACCAAAGATGTGGCCCATTTCCTGTAACTGACTTTTTCCTCCTGTAATTTTATTAAGAATTCAACCAGTCTACATTTGGAAACATCCATTACTTTTCTTATTTTTCTCTTTCACCAAGTAATGTTGAATATATAATTACCGTGTTTAGAGGCACTGAAAAGAATTTTTTTTTCATCCCGATTCAGAATAAATTGTTATGCTGCAGGAAACATGACTTCGATAATATCATATCTTCAACTATCGCTACAGTTAACCGTTGCTTTTCACAGTCATTTGAAATATAGTGAGAATTGGACTTTGGAATGTGACAAATAGTTTCTCTATCTAGAAGGCGGATCAGTAGGGCAGCTGCTTCTCTGATTGGTCGTACTGATTTTTACTATTAAACACTAGAGTAATTTCGGATGTAGCTTTCTCCGTATCTATTACTATTTTTGTCATTCATAATTTACAACATAACAGTATGTGAGAAAAACGCAGTGAATGCGGAGAGAAAAGACTATGTCTCTATGACACTAAAAACTATTTCAATATGCTAAATGCTCTTTGCTGTAGGCTCAACCATATTCCTACAAGCAAATATTATTGAGTGGTTCTTAAAGCTAAAATTCATATTTTATTTGTTATTTTAGTGGAAAACGTAATTAATAAAATGCAAATTTCCATACATCACACACCGAATAAATGTACTTGCATAAAATACATTTCTCCCCATTATTAATGAATAATGAATAACTGTTTAGTTCACAAATATATTTATATCTCAAATGTTACCTGGCTATTAGGATTCAATTTGGAGTCAGTTCATGAATTATATTCAATTTTTAATTATAAACATAAACATGAACCCACACCCTACGCTTTGTTCCATTAACACACTTCTTGCAACATACTTGTCATTGGTATGCCATTTTAACTGCTGAGCCTGTACATGTTCAACTAATGTACTTACCATATATGCACATGCAGTAACAGCAAAAATCTGTTAATCATATTCTCAATTTTCACTTCAAGAATTAAGAGAGTATATGAGAGAAAATATGAACAAATCAGTCAGCCATAACAAGCCCCGCCCACACGATGGAAGTGAAAGCCTCTTCTGTCCAGAATCAAAGCAAATACTTAACATTGATATTTGATATTTCGAAAGGTCTTCTGATATCTGTGTACTTAACATACAATGTACATATGGCCGGATGGTAAGACATTTCGCTTTCTGACCATGAGATCCAGGTCCGAAACTCGGATTGTTGAGCACGATAGACAACACAATTCTCTCACAGAAACTGTGACTAACTTCTCCAGTATAAATCACATGTAGGCTCTGTGATGTTAAACAAACACAAAATGAGCCTGAGCAAGCATTTGAAATTGAGAGACCCGTCCATAGTAGACGGGTAATCTCTAATACGAGTGCCCAGCAATTAACGTTAACTTAACATACAAATGAAAAGCTAGTATGGTAAACATTTATTTATATCTGTTTATGTGTAATTTGTGAAGGTTCAGAGCATTATGGTTTGAGTCTATCCTCAGATATAATATATTATGTCTGGGGATTAGTAATATGTTAATATATAACATTCAAATCATCTGTTCATAAATTAAACGACGAATTCAAAACACATTATTCGGGAACTCGTCTTGCATATATAATAATTGTAGCAGTTAGATCATTTTGAAATTCCGCAATTCCAATTTGATGCATTCAAATTCCTATCCTTACTCGTACTTTTAGTCAAATAAAGCACAAATTCCTATGGTAATTTCAGAGAAACCGTCTTCACGTAATTGATTCGGGAAAACAATTCTACTGCGCTTTTGTCTTAAATTTGCTGTTTTTGTATATTAACCTAAGTATAATAAATATCTATTCAAATATATATTTAAATTCTAAATTTAATTTGTTTATATGTTAAACATTACTTAGAAAATAGTCATCAGTTTATAATTCAATTATACCAAAATTTTTAAACTTTATTCAAAATATTAGATTCCGGCATAAATAATTTTCGTTTTCGTTCATCAAATTCATTATTCAAAAATTACATTTTATTCAGTCTTATATTCACCATTTTTCTAATGATGTCTATGCTATTTATCAGGTGACACTTCCATGTATATTTTGATGTGAAATTCTTTTCAGAGAACTTTTGAACTTAGTTTGCATTAGAGGAAGTTTTTGCAATCAATCGGTCGAGTCAAGGTCAGAACAATGTGTTGGATGGGATAGAATATATGAACCAATTGTGAAAGAATGTGATATGTTACATATCTCTGCTAATTCCTTAATTAGCTTTCCATGGATTGCCTATAGCCTTACATGACGGAAATGCACTTCCAGTCCGTTCATTACTGGGTTTAAATAATTTGTTTTTTTTAAGCACTCTGAACGCTGCATATTGCCGTGCAAAACAAGAAAGTATTTTAATTCAATCCAAATTCATTTTTAACTGCCAAATGTGATTAGGACTTTGAATAATACATTCGTCATTTTAACTGATTTCTAAAAATTATTTATGAATTAACCTAATATTTGACATTTTACAAAAATTATTTTAAGCACATGAATAACAAGGTTGAAAGATTATGTCTCTAAAATGACTTCATCTGACTAAAGTAATGTTTTTTATTGATGGAATTATATGTCATGTGGAATGGAGATGCAGCAATACAAACGTCAGTTATAATTATATATAGAAGTGAAACACTAAAGATGTGAAAACGCTGGAATTTAAATTTAAAAGCTAAAATTTGTATTTATTTTTTATAGGATTTTACGGGAATTCCTTTAATGCTTTTTCCTCTTTGATTTTATTTGTATTCCCATAGGCTTTAATTAGTGAAATTCAATTAATATTAAAGAAACATTAAATGATACCAGAAGTTATAAATTATAATGTATTTTAATAAATATTTGAATAACTCGAAAAATTTCATGTTACTGAAATAATATTTCTTTTAAAACTTTTTCTCTGAAAATTACAATAGTAGCGACCAGAACCTTTTCTTTTCACACGTACTTCCTTGAAGAATACATTTTCTTTAAATACGCGAATTCTAATTAGCTCTCAAATATATCAGTTGGCTCTATGATTAATATTTTGTTTGATATCGCTTAACAAAATGTTTCTCTTAAGCTAACAATGAATAAATAGGCAATAAAAGTGAACGAGTTTATTACGAGGTGATCATGACATTATTTGTGAAAATTGTTTTACGTAGTTTTGTGCGCCTAATCTTCGCTAATAGAGATTGTTAAAATAATTGATAAGTTCATAACTTCATGAAAATTTATTGTATTTAAGAGATTTCATATTTCTTGATTTTCAGACATTTAGTGAGATATACTGAAGCATCTCACCACACTAATACTGACCAATGGCCGTAGGAACTAGAAACAATTACTAAACAGCTAAAAATAACTGAAACTAAAACTAATAAAATTAGCTTCATTTATGCCCGCTTCATTTTGTCGCATATAACAGAGAACACATTACATGTTAACTCCGATAGAATAATCAACCAATTAAATGACTCTATGTAGAATTCAAAACCACTAAAGCTTGGAGCAAGTAGTTAATTCACATCAAATAAACACCAATATGTCAATCTGAAAAAGTCATTTGTAGAAAAATTAATCGCATAAAAAAATGTAAGAATGAGAAGTCTGTCCAAGAGTGGCAAATTACTGGTCAGAAGACCTCTTGGGCGTGCAATTTTGACAGTGACTGAAATAATTTTGGTTAATTTTTTTGAGAGGTTTGTTGCTTAAATTGGATAATTTTGTTGAAGTTTTGCCTTTCAAAAGAAACGACGCGAAGGCAGGGAAACGATCGAAATAATTTTAAAGATAAAAGCGCTCCACCAAAAGATTTCTAAGTTAAATGCATTTAATGTTGGCATCACATGGCGAAATTCTTAAGGAGTCAGTATGTTTTCTTAACCTTCTCCCTTTCTCTGCATCGTCCAAAAGACGATGCTATCATAACTGCCAATCGTATAATAAAGTATGGTAAGAGGAGTAAGTATCCATTATTAATACAATCTTTGAATTAGGATCGGAGTTTGAAGAACTGAAGACGAAACGGAAAACAACAAAGAAACGGAAAACAACGCCGAATTCGAAAGAATTGATTAAATTGCTATTCGAAAACTGTCACTTACAGATGAAAAGACACCAGCATCTCATTCACTGTCTTCATTATAGATTTCCTAATTTATACTAGTATATATATTCTTTTTTCAAATTCATATAAAAAAGATTTACTTGATAACAAATGAAACTTAAACGGGTGAACGGTAAATAAATTTTGTCAAGAATCTTTGCAATTTTTAAATAATTATGGTATATATTTTTATTGTTTATGTAAGGAACTTCACTGTGTATTCTACTTTGTTAACACGTTTGAGTGTAGTTTGAAACGAAAGTTTTTGTGCCAAATATAATTAATAGTTTCAATATTAATGGAATGGTTGGCATCATTCTAAATATTAATATTAGGTCACCTGCAATTGATATACCCAAGGTAAATGAACAGAATTTAATAACGAAAAACAGAGCCATTCACGCAGAACTATATAAAATAGTCATCTCTACAATTACAAATAGTAATCGATAAATAGAAACTAGAAAGGTTTTAATGTAAATTTGTTACACTCTTTAATTAACAGAAGATAACCCGCTGAGAAAATTAGAAGCAATTGCTGATAGTATTAAATGTAGCTATCGTTCTAACGGCGACGGTTGCAAACACAATCCTGCATTATCAATGGCATTGTGAGGTCGTTACAGGATGCAGTCTGTTCAACTAAATGAACAAATAGGTGATGTTAGACGACCGTTAGACAACGTTATAATCAGCATTACTACATTGTGTAATTTAGATAATTGAGAAAACAAATAAATCATCCATTATTGATGCAATTTATAGTGTAGGGCTTAGGTCAGAAAAACTGAATTCAGATACGACGCGGAAGAAAGCATCGCCGAATCCGACGCCGAATCGCATAATACAGGAAAAGATAAACTTAAAAACTAGGTTCATTCTGCATCATCGACAGGAAATCTAGATACATTTTTCTTGTCGATACATGAGCTGAGGTAATTCTTGTGCCAAGATTATTACCAGAATCTTAATAATTTCACCCAAGTAATGAAAGCAAGAAAAATCAAGGAATATCAACATTTGAATGAATCAAAATTCCCTTTTCGTTTTCACAATGAAACAGATGAGAACACTAATATTCAGAGAAGATATTTAGCAACATTCAAGTTGCCTGTTAATATGAAGACATGAATTTTGCATATCAAGAATAAATCACGTAATTTCGGGTATCCATTTTGATTATGAATCCTTTAAACTCAACACCACAATTACCAGACTAATTTTCAGTCTACGAAATCAGGCACGTACGTTTCATTTAATTGATGAGTTATTGATATATCATTTGTCTCTTTAAGAACATTAGACAAAGCTGTGATTGTCAGCTAGAATAAAGAGCAACACAAAACCTTTTTGAACACGTGTATCTTTGTAACAGAAATGATTCAAGCTTTTGAACAAAAATAAAGAGAAACGAGATAAATGCATCATCGAGTAAATTGAAAACGATGAAAGAATTTCCTCACTCAACATCCTTAAGTTAATCCCATCTCTTTATCGCTATTATTACCTGTCACTTTCATTTTATAACCAAGACTTCCTCAATCTTATTACTATTAACAGAACTCCTTAAAAATAATCACCTTGGATGAAGTTTCTGTAAAGTCGAGGTACAAAGACCATACAATGAAACATTTTATGTTTTAAAATCGATTTAGTTTTCATTGAAAATCGATATAATTTTAATGATTGCCTTCACGATTTCGTTTTTATCGACGGACAAGATCATACAATATAATTATCGAATCCTAAAGCGAAATTTATATTGGTTATTATTGAAGGGGCGAACATTAGAATTCCTTCTTCTCGGAATTATAAATTGGCAAAGTAATGATAAAATGGAAGAGGAATGTAATGTTTAATTGTGTTTATATTAATAGAAAATAACAATTAAGTTATGCTTGACATTTATCTCTCTGTAAGTGATATGAATTAAAAGCTATGACTATAGACTCACCATTTAGTTTATTAGTATATAACAACTACACTTCTAGTATTTGATCGGGCATAATCTTATCTTTATAATCGTTTCAGTTATTCTGGACAATTTTCTGAAAACTATTTTTCCAAATTTGAATTCATACTGTTATTATTACATCCCATAATTTGCTCGTTTGTTTGGCGACACATTCGTGATATGAATTTCCTTTCTCCCTACATCTCAAAGGTCCTTTATGGAAGTGAGATTCGATGTCAATGGAGAATACTTTAACACAGAAAACTCATTGCTAATTTACATGAAAAGTGATTTAGCAAACATTTGATTTTATTAATGACACTGTGCGTTACTCTGTTGAAAGAAGCTCATCGTAACCGTAAGTTGTGGCACATGGTCAAACGAAATAGCTATGCAGGACGTAGCATTTAAACGATATTAGAACGAGGGCCTCAGTGGATGCAAAGAAAATGTCCCCTATACCAGTAAACCGCTACTAACAACATAAATAGATGAATGTTGTTCACGCCAAATTCCCGACATACTCTGTAAATCTCTGTGCATACATATCACACCAAGAGACGTTCCGACAATTATCTGTTGTTAAAAATGATGCGAAAGTAGCGAATTAACAGTAACAGAACCTAGAAACTGTTTACTGCTGCTGTGTCACATTTGCTTCAAGATTCGACCAGATTAACGTTTAGAGATTATCTTCTATACAGCACCGTCGTAAAGAATCGTAATTTCATCAACTAATGTCATTCTAAATGGGATGCCTCTTTATATGTTTTTCTATGTATGTTAGGCATTTTGAAAATACCTTTTTGATTTTACTTAAAAATTACAACTAAATCAAAATACCTTAAAAATATTTTGTACTTCTTTCAAATCTCGTATAGATGTATATTATGAATCTGTAGAAAATTGACTTTAGAAAGACTCTGCATGTTTCACAGCATTTTATGTCTACAACTTCATATAAAATAAAATTAATAGGATTTATTCTCGTAGCGGTTTTTCTACCCCTCATCTACATTAGTACCTTTTATCTATCCGGGTTCGATCAATTTTCAGGAAATTAGGTGCGCTCTCCTGCAGTCATTTTATATTCTGATTCATACTTGCGGAAGCGGATATAATTAATATTCAGCATATTCATCGCCTCCGAGAAAATATTTTCAGAAAAGAAATAATATAAAATGTCAGGAGAAGTGAATCCAAGCACTACAAAACAACGCAAATCGTCACATCAAAAGAACCGTGTAAAAACTGCAGCAATTCCGATGTACTTGCAAAATTAATATACAGTGTCACGGATAAGTATTTCCCAGCGTTGAACTTTTCTCTATTTTGTAGTGTTAACAACTGATAAATATTATTTTGAAATTTCATGAACACGAAATACAGTGCTTTGAAGGTAGAAAATATATTTCCTAGTGAAACCAACAATTATTAAGATGATAAAGGAAACATATCACGTACCAGTCGAGTCAGTACTTTGTGAAAGTAGTTTTTGCTGTATTTCAGATGTAAATTCTTTGAGATATGTTTCTGCCAGATTTGCACATCTAGTGATTGAAATATGTGTCCATTCTTTGCAAAATATCTCAAGCCTCGTTAGATGAAATGGAAACTTTCTATGAAACTCTATTTACCATGTTTTACTGCAGATTCTCCATTGGATTTAGCTCTGAGCTTTGGGTTGGCCATTCTAAAAGATGTTAATCTGTTATTTGATGCAAACCATTCCATTGTAGCTCTGGCTGTATGCTCAGGTTTATTGTCGTACTGGAAGTCGCAGTTTCAAAGAATGCTCTGTATTTAACTCCAATTACAATGAAATCTGTACTGTCTCTTGTGAAGGAAAGTATATATCTAATATATATATATATATATATATTTATTAGATATAGGATGATACTGTTAACACTATATTTCAGAATTCGACTAAATGTTTCTGTGTGATGCGTTACATCATTTAGATTTTTCAGCTAAATAAATTTATGTTGTGCCTCAGTTTTCAGATTATCCACAGTAATTTTGCGTCCTGATTCTTACAATATTTCACCATTCCTACCAGAATTTCTATGAACACAGTCTGGGATATCTAGTAACAAATATGATGGAAACAAAAAGCAAAGAACAATAAATTAAATTAAATCGGGTATATTTTTTTAAATTAAAATTTAAAATTGCCAGCATCCCTCCTTCGTGTGTATGTTTAGTCGCAACAAAATAACAAATTTAGTCCGATGAAGTTATAAAGAACGAAACGCCTCACAAGAATTTTTTTATAACTTCATATATTTTCCGAATATTGTTCTTGATGCATAAAATTATATATCGTTATCTCATATATATATATATATATATATATATATGTATATATATATATATATATATATATGTATATATATATATATATATATATATATATATATATATATATATATGTGTGTGTGTGTGTATGTGTGTGTGTGTGTGTGTGTGTGTGTGTGTGTGTGTGTGTGTGTGTGTAAGCAAATATGTGGGTATAGATCCGACAGTATGAGGAAAAATATGGAAAAACAAAAAATCTGAATATGCAAGTTAAAAACAGTAAACTTGCATATTCGGATTTTTTGTTTTTCCATATTTTTCCTCACATATATATATATATATATATATATATATATATATATATATATATATATATATATATATATATATATATATATATATATATATATATATATATATATATATATAATGTAATAAGTTATTCAGTTATACATAATAATCAATTTATTATATTTTATGTAATAAATTAAGATATAATTCATTTTTAAACTAAAACCTTGACGTTAAATTTGTTCCAGAGTATTTTAACACTAAACCTTTTCTCTTTCCCCTTTGTTTTGCCAGAAACCAGACATTGATCAGACATACCACTGTTTTAAGTGTTTCACTGATTGCCAGTACCTCATATCCACTCTAAATGAAGTAGATACTTGCATTTCCCTGGGAATATTTTGTGTCACAGACAGCGGACATTTTGCTTTGACCCTCATGTTTGAAATATTAACAAAATCCCACACCGATATTTCTTAACATAATACTGGTCTCTCGTGATTTTGTATTTCAGAATTTTATTCATGTCTTCTTTTTATTGTTTCCACTTTATTACCTTTTAGGAATTATTTCCGTTAACCCTAAATTTATTTCCCATTTCCTTAGCCGATCATTCAGACAGCTTTACTTTGACTTGTGCTTTCTTAATTCTTTCCATCCTATCAATCGTTCTTTCCAAACTCTCTTCTGTTACATTCTCTCTCATTGATTCTACTTTCATTTGTATCTCCTTAATGCATATCGATGTTTCTTTCCGTTATTCTCTGACTGGTGTTCGATGTATCATTGCATTCTCCCTGTCTTCTATTTCTTCCATTTTCCTTTTTTTGGGGGGGAATTTGATTTCTTGCGAGAATATTTCTTATTGTCTTCTTTGATTCGATATTATATTTCATTCTAATTTACCTTCCTCTTTTTAGTCTGTTCGTTATCCTCTATCATTTCCGCTTTATTATAATAATGAATGATAAAGGATACTGCTTTTCATTTTCTTAACACTTGGCTGCAACAAAAAATAACATCTCAATTTAGCATAGCTTTGCTTTCCAACGCCTACAACATCAGAAATTGCAATTTAGATTTATTGTTTCTTTGCCACTCATTCCGACATTTCTTTACCTGACTATAATCGTCATAAATCTATAGATTTTTCTTTTCTAAATTTAAACGTTTTCCTCTCAGTAATGACAAATTATTCAAACTATTCAAGTAACATAATCCACACTCATTTTATTCTCGTGAGTTCTGCTGGTGATTATTTTCTCTCATAAATCCTGTCAAACATTTCTAACGGAATTTCCCGATATTTATCTTGAAAGATACAAAAATAAATTATGAAAAACTATCTTTTATTCTGCTTGATATTTGCTAAAAATAACCGAACAAAACTGTTATTCTAACAGATATTAGGAGATACATTAGCCTCGCTTGTTATAGAACACTGGGAAGGTGCTGTCTAAAGGGCGAATACCTGGTGGACAATCTGCCGAATTCCAGTCTTCTCTCTGTGCGGAACTGATGGTAGTATTTAATACATAATATGAAGATAATTATCCAAACAGCATGCAACATCATGAAAATGATTCACCTAAGTATATGAGAAAATTTCTATGACTAGTAAGTAATAGTAAATGTCAAAATCGTTTCAGAAGTTTTCACTGATAAAATCTCTAGGAGTGTCAGGAATATGAAGAAATGATTTATACAGAGGTGAAAAACTAAAGATTGTCGCCGTTTGGATGTCAGAGGAACAAGAAATAAAATGTTGTTTGCTGAGGAAAATCAAAGATCAAAGTGTAAGCTAAACTGTTATATAGTAAGTTCGTAAATGGTTCGTTGTAACGAAGGTCATGGTATGCAGCTCTACTGATTTCGCTATTGTGTACTCCTACTGCCTACAACAATATGGTGGATGTCGTTGTCTCGCTCTCGATCAATAGTATGTATGTAGGCGTTCTACAAAATGTTACTCCATCCCCTAGCAAACGAGTGACGTAGGAATAGCTCGTCATGAATACTCACAGCCATGTTGGCTACATACGTGCTATTTTATTATTTGATTCCTTGATTTCACTACATCTAGTGAATCATTAGAAGCGTGAGCAAAAGGTGGCCTCCCATTACCATGGCATCGTCGTTGTTGTTTGCAACATGAAAAAAAACTAACTTATCCGAATTCCATTAGCTTCTAAGTTTCTATTGAAAAAGATTGTTCGAAAGAGACTCCTTGAGCCTCTTCGATGAAATTTAATTCGTTCCTTTCGAATAATCTATTTTTATTTGACACACATGAATATGTTTATGAACCTATTGATATTTCCTATTGAATATTTTTGTTTATCTTTACAGTTTATTTTCAATGCCTTAAATGCTGCCCCCAAATATATATATATATATATATATATATATATATATATATATATATATATGTATAAATGATGGACTCACCTGTTGTTTTCGACGTATGAATATCTTTAAGTTCAGTTGTTATGTTTATGTTTCGTATGAGAAAGTAATCATGCAAATCTTGGATTTGCAAACAAGTCCACACGAGGGACATGCCGAAGGTTTGACCGTCATATCGTCTGATATATTGGCCCGAGATTTAGTGTTGGTTCTTAATTCTCTCAGAGGGTTGAGACGATTCTTCTCACAGTTAGGTATACCTCGATAGCAGGTATTTCTCCAGTTCGGTTTTAAACAGCTAGTCCTAACTCCTCTATAGGGATGTTTGCAGCATTTAAATTATATTTAACTTTGTCCTTGAAGCGTAACCAAGGAAGGCCTATATTACACTTACCATAAAAAAGTTGGTTATTCATGAGGATTCTTCTGCATCCGATCATAAACTCATTCTGATAACATGACCAACCCATCCGAACTGGGATTGCATCAGAAAGGATTCGATACCATCGACGCCACATTTGATGAAAAGATCAAGGTTAGAGATTTTGTCCTGCCGTATATAACCGCATATTGGATGAAGACAGCGTTTATGAATAGCATCAATTTGATTGATGTGCGTCCTGTATGGCATCCACGATTCTGACCCATAAAGAAGTGTGGTGCGAATGACTGCGCGATAGACACTGATTTTCGTTTTCAGTGAAATCCCACGAATAATCCATAGGCAATGCTTAAGCTTCCCAAATGCATTGGTTGCCTTTTATATTCGGTCAACTATTTCGTCATGCAAAGAGGCACTTGAATTGACTTTGCTTCTTAAGTACGAGAATGATTTCACATAGTTCAGATTGTTGCTGCCAAAAGTAATCGGGACGATTGGAAAGGTATGGGCAGATGGTTTTTGTTTTACACCATTGACCTGCTTAGGTGTAAGCCTTGGTTGATGGACAATTTCAGTTTTTTATGGATATAGTCAATCAGAATGCATTGCAAGCGATGGAAAAACGATTGACGAGTGCTTGAACTTCTTCGATTGAGGTGGCCACTATCGCAGCGTCATCATCAAATAAAAGATCACAAATAATACTTGCTCGAGTCAGCGATTTTGATTTAAGATTTTGAAGGTTAAAGAGGCCGCTACTTGTGCTGAATTCAAATTTCACATCCATGTCAATATCACTAATGCTGACGTTGTATTTTAAAGTAAAGACTTCGTTGTTTTAATCATCCATTTTCTTTGTTTATTATATAATATTATATAATATTTGTTGTGTTATTATTTTTATTTTCAGTATTTAATATACATATTTTTGTAAAAATTTATTTAGAGTTACGATAAGTTATGGTATTTATTCTTATTTTTTAATTGTTAATTAACGTATTTTCAATTTAATTGAAAAAGCGTTTCCAGTTACAACGTTATTTTGTTTCGGTTACTACTAGTCAGTTTGTTTTATTATTTATCTTTCAACTGTTATATATATATATATATATTTACATATATATATATATGTGTGTGTGCGCGCTTGTGTGTATGTGCAGAACCATAAACGTTTATAAGTGTGTGCGTGTCAATGTCCGTATGCACATTAATTAGCATATATTTAATGTCATCGCTTAAAATGCTAGGTTGTTTAGAGCTTTTTACATTTTTACGATGCTTCAAATAATATAAAATAGCCGCCATCTCAATTCTAGCACAAAATAGGAAGAATAAATTTTGATTCTCTTTAAATTGATGTGGCTTTTACACGACGCCGTTGAAAACTCTTAATCATCACGATTATCCAAAAAGATAAGCATAACATACCTCAGTTACGTTACTTGTCTTCACTGATATTTTATTTGGAATTAACGAAATAATTTCCTGGCTTTTCTGCGAATGATGAAAATGAAAGTGTGGTGAACTCCTCAAAAAGCAGAATCGTGATTATTCTATGAAAAAGTTTAAAAACTATGTTAAGAAAGAGGTATTTCCTTTCTGGACAGAACATTGTAAGACTGCATGCATTTTTCTGCAAACTATCACTTAGACATAAGACAATAAAGTTTTCCATCTAAGATGGTTTCTTAGATAATTCTAAAATGCATTTAATTGTAACCATCTTTGAATCGATTTTTGGTCATGATTTTCTTTTGTTACTATTAATAGCATTTAGACCACGGCATATTTGATTCAAAGCAATGACATCTTTATTCCATTATCAAATACATTGCTCAATATGTTAAATAGATTATTGTCATTCTTATTTAAGTACAATCTTTCTGTTTGGGTCGTGCTATGTTTGTAGATTTTTGCAACGAGCTCATAAACAATTTTTAAACAAACACCTTACCTGCAATCTAAATATGAGAGAATTCTTAAACGAACTGTTAATTCACTGCAATGTCCTTTCTGTGCCTTTTGTAAAAATAAAATTCATATAATCATTAACTTTATATCGGAATCACATGCAGGTTTATAATGTAATCGTGGAAGAAGATATTCTTCTGAGATCACAATATGATTTCAATCCCTTTCCTGATAATATAATTTTTGACATCAATCCTGTCAACTACTAATTACAAAAGCGTAACATCAAATATAAAAAATATCATTAAAAAGTCACAAATAAAATACTTATAAACATTACGACTTTTTTTAAAAAAAGTGTTTAAAACTGAAAGGTAATCGAAGTTATACTTTTTATATATATCAGGGAATACTAGCTTAGTCTGGGTATTTAATTACCTAAATACCTAAATGTTGTGGATTCCGGGGAGAGAATCCTGCACAAATAAATAAACAACGCCAGTAATTGAAATAGGACAATAAGTGTATTGAACGTAAGAATACAAACTTGAAATGAAGATTAGTAGTCCAGGAATACGAGTTAGTAGAAAGTATATGTACAAGTCTCTGTAAGTGAAAACGCAATTATCCCTCTCTCTCTCTCTGTGGACTCTACGTATCTCAAACTTATCTCAACGTATCTCTTTGTGAACACCCGGTGTACTCCAACTCTGTCAGTATAAGTATACTTTAGACGAGTCCATCTTGTGTAAAAGAGGGACAGCCCCACAACACACCCTCCCTAGCTTCTTTTTTTGGTGGGGGTAATATTTCTTTCGCTTATGGTCTATTATTAGCGGTTCTGTGAATTTTCTTTTACTGCTTGTTCTTCTAATCTCCGAGGTTACTTGTGGCCTTTGAATTTCAAATGCCTCAAAAATCGCCTCCATTGAGTCTTCATTTTCCGAAGCTTGGCTCCTCTACCCGTCTTTTTTGTATCTGACTGATATGTCTCCTGCCTTGAACTTTGTACAGAACATTCCCCAGTCTGCTTGTTATCTTACCTGGTTTCCAGTATGCCATGTTATTCTTAAACATTTTGAAATAGACCCGTTCGCATCGTTTGAAGGATCTTATAGGCACCATCGGGGTATGCTGGTTTTTATTTTTGCTGGGTAATAGTTTATAAAAAACAGACCGTATTTTGCGGGCAAACATCACTTCAGTGGTGTGTTTCCGTTAGGGGTGATTCTGTAGACTTGTAGGAACTGTAGTATGGTTCTTTCAGTTGATAAGTCCTCTGCTTTTTTCAAGGCTCTCCGAAGCGTGTCCACAAACCTTTCGACTTGACCGTTAGATCGTGGATGGTATGGTGCTGTTTTAATATGTTTGACTTGATAATTCGCACAGAATTCTTGAAAGTGGCTCGAGGTGAACTGAGTACCATTATCCGTTACAAGGCAATCTACCACGCCGAATCTTGCGAATTACTCGTGTAGACAATTAATAGTGTTTTCCCTCGTAGCGTTTTTGTATCTGAAAACTTCTGGCCACTTGCTAAAGCTATCTATCGTTATCAAATAGTAAAATCCATCTATGGATGCTAGACCAAGGTCTGTCCACCTTAGGCCATGGTTTTTGCATAATAGGTGATGCCTTTGCTGCCGCAGCACAGCCTCTACATTTTTCTACCATTTGAGTAATGTCGTTATCCATATTAGTCCAGTACACGAAACTTCTCATTAATTCTTTCATACGATTTTTCCCTGGGTGTGGTAGATGAAAGCCATTCAGAATTCGTCTTTGTAACGATTTCGGTATGACCACACTTTCATTATAAAGTAATACGTGATTACAAATTGAAAAACTGTCCGCTAGATTTCTTTATTTTTCTTCTATTTTTCTCTTTGTACTTCGTATTAATTCATCCATTTCAGCTTCTCTTCTGATTTCTAACAAGGTCACTGGTAATTTCCCTTACTGTATTGTTTAGCACTTTACTGATTTCGTCTTCGGCTTGCAAAGCCGCTATTACCGAGTCTTCCAGAGGTTTGTATTTCGCAGGTACCAATCTAGATAATCCATCAGCATGACCAATTTACTTCGACGGTAGGAACTCTAGTTTGAAATTATCATTCAATATTATAGTTCCCCATCTCAGAAGTCTATTAGTCTATTGACTGTGTAAATTAGTAGTCCCTTTTTCGATCCGAATATAGTGAGAAGAGGTTTATGGTCAGTTTGAAGAGTAAACTCTGTTCCATATATTTATCTGTGGAAGCGAGTTATGGCGAATATTATGCCTAACGCTTCTTTCTCAATTTGCGAATAATTTCTCTCTGTTGGTAACAACGATCTAGATGCGTGAGCTATAGGTTTCCTTGTGCTATCCTGCATCTTGTGTAATATACAAAACTCCCACTCCGTGTGAGCTTGCGTCACTAGCAATGATAATTTCCAGTTTGGGATCAAAATGCGTCATTGCTAGATCAGACGTTAATTTCTTTATGATCTCCTTAAAAGTTTTCTGATAATCTTCCGTCCAGTTAAATTTGTTCTCTTATTTCAATAATTCATTTAGTGGAGCCCTTAATTTGTGCATGTTTTCAATGAATTCACTGTAATAGTTCGTTATACCAAGAAAGCTTTGCAATTCTGCGAAATTTTTCGGCTCAGGCATATCTTTTTTATTGCAGATGCCCTATCTGGATCTATTTTTCTGCCACTTTCATTGATTATATGGCATAGATACTTGATTTCTTTTACAAAAAAATCGCATTTTTCTCTTTCACTTCAAAACCAAAATCCTGAATTCTTTTAAAAACTTCTTTAATGTGTGTTGCGTGTTCTTCTACATTATCACTTTTGATCAAAATATAGTCTAAGCAAACAGTAGCAAAGTTCTGTCCCATGAGCATGGTGTCCATAGTCTGCTGAAAGATTGACGGTGCTACTTTTATCTCAAATGATAATCTATTAAATTTGTAAAGTCCTTTGTGAGTATTGATACATAGAATCTTTGTACTTTCTTCTTAAAATTCAATTAAATAAATCTTAGAAAATAACTTACCACCGTTAAGCATGGTAAATATTTCCTCCGGGCTTGGCAATGGGTTATGATAATCCTTGATGGCTTTGTTTAACCCAGTCGTGAAACCTGCGCAAAACGGGATTCTCCGGATGTTTTCTTTACGTAGACCACTAGTGCCGCCCATTCACTGAATTCGATTTGTGAAAGGATTCCAGTTTGTACCAATCTATCTAACTCCTTGTCAATTTTTTCTATGGTTGCGAAAGGCACGTTTCGCTTTTTCTTGAATACTGGCTGAACATTTTCCTTTAGTTCAATTTTAGCTGCAAACTTAGTACATCGTCCCAAACCGCTCGAGAATATTTCGGGGAATTGACTGTAGGTCTTCTTTTAATGTTGTAGCTTCTGACGGGTCGCACTCTATTTTCTTACAAAATGAGCTAATAGGTAAGAATTTTTTTTTCTTTTTTTTCCTCTTTCCGTGTGTGTCCGAAGTCCTCGTCGCCAAGATGTTGTGGATTCCGGGGAGAGAATCCTGCACAAATAAATAAACAACGTCAGTAATTGAAATAGGACAATAAGTGTATTGAACGTAAGAATACAAACTTGAAATGAAGATTAGTAGTCCAGGAATACGTGTTAGTACAAAGTATAGGTACAAGTCTTTGTAAGTGGAACCGTAATTATCTCTCTCTCTGTGGACTCTACGTATCTCTTTGTGAACACCCGGTGTACTCCAACTCTGTCAGTATAAATATACTTTAGACGATCCATCTTGTGTAAAAGGGGGAGAGCCCCACAACACTAAATAATACAAATTATCTAATATAAATTATTTAAATTTTGTATCAATTCATTTCAAAATATATAGATTGGAGATTATAAACTGTCAGAATTGTTCTATCAAAACTAAAGAAGAATAAATATACATAGGAGTAACTGCAAGACCCAGGAAACAAAGAAACTACTCACAGAAAACATTTTCACAAATAATAAATACACGAACAGCACAATACTTTTCAAGTATATCTGAGAAATTAAAAACAAAAAGCAAATCAAACCATAAATATCATGGAAAATGAGGAAAAGAACATCAGCCTACAACAATCAATATAAAAACTGCAAACTCTGCTTACAGGGAAAAAAAGCTATAATTACGTTCCCAGACCAAAACAAACTAGTAAATAAAAGATCAGAACTCCTCTCAAAATACAGACACGAAAACAAATTTTTACTCCGTTACTTAAAAATCGAAAACTGAAAAGAATAAATAAAATAAAAATCAATAAGTAAAATTAATTAATCCAATTAAAGTAAACAATAAAAAATTAACAAAACACTCCCAGCAAAATAACCGTTAAAATAGACAACACACAATGTAACAGACTACCCACATTGCATCAGTAACCCTAGATAAGTCTAAAAGGTTGCGTTTAGCATGAAACAATCTGTCACCTCTGAGTGTTGACTTCAATATTCACTTTTATATTTACATATGCTCTGATACTGAGCCCATAAATATAACATAAATTAAATATATATATATATATATATATATATATATATATATATATATATATATATATATATATATATATAATGTGTGTTTGCGCGTGTGTGTGTCCAAGCAACTACTCCACGCCCACTGGTCCAATTTCAATGATTTATAGCTCATTCAAATGCCCTAGAAATGTTAGGTGCAGGGTTGCCATATCATGCGAGGTTAAAATATATATTAATACATTATACTATCCATTATTGTTGCTTTCATGGTTCAAGGGGAATAACTCTTATTTTTCTTTTGTATCCAAAATTGCAGTGCATGTTTTATTATAAAGTAACTTAAACCACCCTAACGCGCGACATTTCACCTACCTCCTGTGGAGGACTCATGGTTTGGCCATCATCACAATAGCTAGGGAAGAGTAAATGCGATAGGCCTCCATAAAATTCAGAAGAACTCAAAAGTGATCGCTGCATTTAAGTATTGAATTAATGTTTAAGCTTTCCTTTTAAGAGTTCATGATAATGTTTCTGCTGCCACTTAATTTAAAGACGACTTGTTATGCGTAGATCCTTATTTTCCGTACAGACAATTATTTTTATTTCATGGGTGACAGGACAGGGGACAATTTATAAGATAAAATTAATAATGTAAAGATGTGAAAACAGAAATCAGAATTATGTATACATTCTAAATTTGAAGAGTTAGGGAATCCTAATAGCAAATTAAGTAAAATCTATTTCATAGAATGTATATGAATAAATGCGAAATTTTAGGTGAATTCTCGCATGAATTCTGAGATTAAAAGGCCACAACATTAAGTTATGGTAGGTATATACTTGACTCCACCACCACCAAGGAGTAAGCTTGTAACATAAGTTCGGTTAAATCTTGGGAGCCCGAACGTATACAGTCGGTCTAAGGAAAAAATTCCCAGAGACAACGCAAATGTTGGTTGCGAAGGTTTCGGTGCGAGCACAGATCCCTCTCTCTGGTGCAGTTCGAGTTTACAGCATCGGGCAGCTGTTCCCCAGGGCTGGGTACTTTCCTCAGTTGTGAATCTGTCCTTCGAGGAAGCCACCCCTGTGCGCACTCTACCTGAAGACAGAGACGCAACAGAGATGATAAATAAACGTGTTACAAACTAATTTATAGTAATGTAGTATTTACTCGACCACACACGATGTAGTGTTGTGATACGATGTCTGTTATATGAGGTGAGCCCGAGTGTGAATAGCCGAGCTAGGAACAAAAATTCCCCGATTCCCCGCAACTGTCGGTTGCGCTAGCCTAGGTGAGAGCACCGATTCCTCTCTCTAGTACAATGAGAGGACACGGCCAGGGGCAGATCATCCCCATGGTCGGCAACTCTCAGTAAAATTTCCTCAGTGGTGTCTCTGTCCTTCGACGGAGCCGCCCCTGTGCGCATACTGCCTAAAGAAAGAGACAAAATGAGAGAAGAAATATGAACGTCTTACAAACTACTTTATAGTAATTTGTATTTACTCAATCCACACAGGTTCAGGTTGTGACACAAGGTCGGTTTAATTTGGGGAGCACGAGCGTGTACATCCGGGCTTGGAACAATAATTCCCCGAGAACCGTTAGTTGCGCTGGCCTCGGTGCTCCTCCCAGTATAATTTTCCTCAATTGCGATTCTTTCCTTTGTCGGAGCCGTCTTTGAGTCACAAATGAATGACGAATTAGAGTTACAAACTACTTTATAGTAATTTTATGTACTCGACCCCCCCCCCCACGAAGTCGCGTTGGGATACAAAGTTTATTAAATGTGTGGAGCCCGAGGGCGTACACTCGCGCTAGGAGAAAATATTCCCCTAATCCCCACAACCGCCGTATGTATATTATCTACTTCTAAGGAATATAACTCTTTATACTTAAATAATATTGTTTCACTTGTTCCTATAATTATTTCTTCTTATTTCCTATATTTCTTTTCAGATAAATGGTCTCAAACATCAGCCTAATTCAAAGAAATGGCATGTTATCATCGTTCCCTTAAAGGCAGATCATAGTGATTTAGAGATTGCTCTCTTCCTGACATTTGTAAAAGTTCACCAATTGCCGGAACGACTGATAAATATCCTAATGCTATCAGAACACACAAATTCGTACGAAAGTTCAATCGAATTAACGATAAGAAGCAGATAATTTTAATTAAGTTCATTGCTAAGGAGCAGAAGTTTTAAGCGCTATCTATCGGAAGAATTTTGCTTGAGTATCTTCGATAAAATTCATATGGAATATGTAGAGGACAATTCAGCGATAAAAGCTAAGCGCTTATTGAGCAAGTTAAACATCAAGAGCCTGGAATGCTTTGTTTTTTCTCTGATAAGAAAAAAACTTGTTTAGGACGCTTGAGACCTTCCACCATACATGCATACAAAGTATCTGCTAACTGTGATAACTGTGTGAGTGGCGAGCAACGAGATATTTATCATGCTTCGACTCTTCTTTCTTCAGGACTTAACTGTCAATGATGATGACTATAAGGTGATATTGGAGAAGGTTTTGAGGGCATCATCAAAAATGTTTGGATACATACTAACAAAACCCTGAACCGTCTCAAATGGCCAACACGTTTCAAGAATGGATGAATGACAATTTCCGCGATCATATAACCCTAAACATATGGACATCTACCTTTAAAATAATGGATTCGTTGGATTATTACATATACGACGTAGTCGATACGGATGTCAATCAACTAACCCATAACACTATGAAATCTGTGATGTACATTATGATTATAGTTCAAAATTTTGTTCAAAATAGCTAAAGATTATTATATTCGGGAATGACAATATTTCAGATCTGATATTGAAGCAGACATCGATGCTAAAAGTGGATGCATTAATCAAATGCATCAAGAATATTCCTGAGATTAGGCATATCAAATTTTCTCACAAATAAATCGCTTTTTTCATGATTTATATGTCTTTTACTAATTCATGCAAATGTCGTCACAGAACTAATCGACCCGTAGTGTACATTGTCTGTAACAGTGAGGTGAGGACGACAAAAATGAATACAGTTATCTGAATAATAGATGGTAATATAAGAAACATGTATTAAAAAATAAATAAACAATTGTTTTATATAAAACACAACGATTATTTACAAATCCATCGAAAATATGCGGAGAAAACATTCAAAATAACCCCAAAACTTCAGTTTAATAAGCATTTAATTCACCAATTGAATATGTGAGCAAAGATGGAAACAAAAAGAACACTTCTACTTAGCTTCGGAAACAAAGACACTGGAAATTTCTCAGACACCTAACGAAGAAAGAGCTGGTGGAAAATTCGTGGGACATATTTAAGGCAAGAGGGACAGAGGAAAGCAGTGCATACCTCCAACCCTAAGAGCTTGTGTGGTGGAAAGAACAGAGATTATGAGAAATTTCTTCATAATCATCACATTTCTGTTGGTCTGAGATCTTCAAGCCTTTAGATGACAGCAGAATATACATTTTCCGATTTATCAAACAATTCTATTGATATAAAATATTTGGGATATTTCCTAATTACTGAAGAAACTAGAGTTAATAGACTTCGAAATATATTCAGAATTAAAATAGAATGCAATTTGGCTGTTTTCAAACTTTGAAGATTATTCAAGCTCGTTGCATTTTAAATTTAACATTTTGTTTATACGATTTGCTTAAACACTGTATGCTACAAAATGTGACACAGTGAAGAGTTTAGAGGAATTATTGCCTTTTCACTTTTTTAATTTATTTTTCACATCATGATTGGCGTTCTCACTTTCTCATCTTGGCACGATGCCCGAACTCGATTAATGAAATTTTGATGATATGAATAAATTACCAGCCATATTTCTCATTATATGTCCTCTATATTTCATCTGTAATTTACAAGTGAA
Organism: Acanthosepion esculentum; assembly: GCA_964036315.1. Taxonomy (NCBI): domain Eukaryota; kingdom Metazoa; phylum Mollusca; class Cephalopoda; order Sepiida; family Sepiidae; genus Acanthosepion; species Acanthosepion esculentum. The sequence continues at coordinate 2,178,323 of OZ038477.1, forward strand.
TAACAAATTCCATTTCCGTCTTTAATTGAAGTAAAATAAACGTAATCATATCTTTCAAATTCTATCAGACTTCGGAGAAATAAGTTAAATTTGATTTTCCATAATTACATTTCGCAAAGTAACCAATTTTCCATCAAATTGATGACATTAAAGAGCCCGTAACTTCAATTCATTTGCTAATGGAAGCAATAAGACAAAAATACAATTTAACAGGTCAATCTAAAAAAGGCAGTTTCACAGGTCCAGATAAAGAACAATTCCCCTCAAAGAATTTAACATTCAATAAGGAAACGCTTTTGCCTCACATGACTTCGTTTCTACATGTCAGCTGATGATGTACTGAAGATAATTACGAAAACAATGTGTCATGCTCTAGATAAAAAACAGTGAAACCCGGGTTGTAGCCTTGCACAGTGTCTAGAATTCAGGTCTTCTCCACAAGTTGAAAAGCTATGGTGTCTCCGGACACATTTGTAAGATGATACAGTCATTCCTATCAAATCGTGAAATGAAAGTTATCCTGAACGGCTATTTGTCTACATTGTTTCGTAATAACGCGGTTGCCCCCCACCAGGGTACCATCATTGGTCCTCCGCTGATGTTCAACAAGAACTAAAGACCGTCGTTAAATGTGGTTAATAATGGCTTGTTAATTTTAAAGCCTCCAATACTATATTTCTCTCCAATAATCATCTGAGAGTCCCCTCTCTGCCTTACATCAGCAAGGCTGATGCTAACGTCCAGTGAATCGTAGAGTCTTCTCGGGCTAACGTTCTCTGCTGACATGAAGTGGAAAGACTATATTGAATCCATTGCTGTTAAGGATCTTGGTTCACTGTGTTGTGCTATACAAATCTTCTCTCGGGAATCTATTTTTCATATTTATCAGTTAACCATTCGTCCATGCCTTGAATATTGTTGCCATATATGGTCAGGCGCCACTGCTATTTACCTAGGGCTCCTTGATAAGATCCAAAGAATAATCAGCAATATTATTTGTCCTGATCTGGCGATTCGGCTTCAATTATTTTCTCACCACCGTAAGGATGCCTTTCTCTGACTTTGTTTATAAATACTTTCATGGTAATTGTTCTTCGCTATAATACCTAAACTTTAAGCGCAGTACTAAACTGGCGTCGAGATTCCATGAGTTGACTGTTGAGTCGTAATTTTTATGCTAACAGTTTCGTTTCTCGCGTTTCTAGCTTGTGGAACTCCCCTCCCGCACCATTTTGTTCTGCCAACTTTAATCTTCAAAAGTTTAAATGCAATACCAATCGCTATCTACTGTCCTCGTGACTGCATTTTTTCTATTTCTACTTAGTACTAATGTTTCTCTTCCTAAATTCTCAATACCCTTTAACCCTTACGTTTAGTGGCTGTATTGCCTATTAAAATATCGAAATTCCTTTGGGAATATATTCAGATATACGCAGCGGTTTGCAAATTGAATAACAGTAATTAAAGAGTAAATATGTGACGAATAAAGCAATACTTTATGTGTTCAAACTGAAAATTAATATAAAATTCACAAGTTAAAGTATTTAAAATTACTTCCTCAGTTCTATAAAGAATTAAAAAACGGTGATGTTTTTTCTTATTGTCTGCTTATATTATTTTGATGGCATTTCATTTCTTATGAGACTCACCGACTCAAAAATGTGTTCTCAATATTTTTTTCTGGAAATGCATATCACTCCAAAATCAAGCGCGTGATCGAAGGCCGAAATGACTGTCCAATTTTTCCTTTACAGCTGGAGGCAGATTTTGTTATTTTGTGTAATTTTATGTTGACTTTCTTTCTTTTTTCCTTTTTAATTCACAAGTCAAACTTGGGTGGCGTCTTTGAAGCAACGCTCTTCACGCTGCTGGGAAATACGAATTCTGTTTTTATTTTTTTATGAGCGATTTATATTTGTAAAATTAACAAATATACGCTCTTCTAATTCGTTTCACAAACATCCATTCTGCACACACATATATACACACACTGACACGTATGCATTATATTGTTTTAAATTCAGCGAAAAATTTATATTTGAACATGTTGCCATATTAAAACAAAGGAAAATAGAAACACCGTGACTAAAATATAAACTTGATGAATATGTTTAAACAAAAATTCATTTCATTTAATAATGTTACGTGTATATATATATATATATATATATATATATATATATATATATATATATATATATATATATATATGTATATACATGTGTGTATTTGTGTGTGTGTGTGAAGAAATATAGTTTTAAGTTGTGCTATATTTCTAGGATAAAGTGCTGAATATCAGAGATAGAGCATATATAAATATAAAGGTGAACATTGAAGTCAACACTCAGTGGCGACAAGCTGTTCCATGCTAGAGGCAATCGTCAGCCCACGTGTATATATATATATATATATATATATATATATATATATATATATATATATATATATATATATGTGTGTGTGTGTGTGTGTGTGTGTGTGTGTGTGTGTGTGTGTGTGTCTGTGTGTGTGCGTGCGTGTGTGTCTGTGTGTATGGGTTTGTGTGTGTTTGTGTGTGATAAAAGAATAAAATGTTTACCCTATTCACTACCAGGGTTTCAACCGAAAGGTATCATAAGATGCTGGAATAAATTGCATTATCCAACTCCCCGCAACTTGTATTTAACAAGATATTGCTACCGCAATGCCCACTGGATGGGAGTGAGTATGGAAAAATAAACAAAACCACTTTCTCTTTCCTTCTCGCCCATCCCTCTGAATAACTTAAAGGGATTTTCATTGATTCTTACGAAAAATGGTGTTACGAGGGCTAAATGTCTTATCTGAAATCCTTGAAAAGAAACCCAATTAGTTTAGAGTTTTCTTAGATATTAAACATTTTTTAGGGTGGATAAATATCCTGTTACAGGATTTGGACAAATTTGCTGTTATGCCCGGTATATATATATATATATATATATATATATATATATATATATATATATATATATATATATATATATATATATATATATTCTGTGTAAAATATATGCTCTTGTTGAGTTTAGAAGGAATGTTATTTAGAAAACTTTAAATTTGTTGCTAACGAGAAAGGCAAATCAAAACTGACCATAAAATCTTGACACCAAACATTCCAGCCAATAGAATCATTCCGTTAACATATGTCCGCTCTCTAATCATATACTGATATTTGATTGAAATTTCAGATCATTATGTGTAATTATTTGAATCGTAACAGATGATAACCGCGTAGCTTAATGAAAATCCGAGATGATATCCTAGACTTGATAGCGATTCCTACATTGTTTGAATAAAATAAGCCGTTTTCCTGGATTCATCAAATCTATGTTTAACTCTGCAATAAAATTTTTATTATTAGTTCTTATTAGTTATTAGTTTTTAGTTTGACATTAACGGAGGAGAGACATAGATTTATTTTTAAAATAAATTCAAACATTGAGGGATTAAACAGGGATTTGTGTTTACAAAGAGATTATAATTTCTACAGTGAGAACTCTAACCAATAGTGTTCCTCTGAAGAGTAAGCCCTACTTTTTTATTTCTCGTTTTGTTGAGAAAAAAAAACAAAGGGGGTTTCGAAAATTCCCACATGAAAAATTTATCTCTTAGTGCTTCGTTTTAGTCAAAATCGGAATATGCAATAAACACCAATTATATTGACATTATTGGCTTTTTATCCTTCAAATGCCATTAATCTTCATTAGGAAGAAATTATAGTCTTAAGATGTACTATATTTATGGGATAATGTGCTCAATATCAGAGATAGAGCGTGTGTAAATATAAAAGTCAACATTGAAGCGACATGTTTCATGCTAGACGCAATCGTCAGGCCACGTGTGTTGCTTTTTTTCTCGGCTATTTATATATACGTGTCAGTGGTGCATTGTGGGTAGTCTATTTTGGCGGTTATTTTGCCGGACGTCGTTTATTTGTTTATTTATTTATTTGGGTCAAATTATTTTGATGTTTTTTTTTCTTATCTTATTTATTTATTTATTTATTTTTATCTTAATCCGTGTTTTATTAACGTAGTCAAATTTTATTTATATCTCTCATTTAATTGTTTTGTTTTGGTTTGGGAAGATAATTAAAGCTATTTGTTCAATTTTGGGGTTGATTGCTGTAGTTTATTCTAACTATTATTTTTGCAACACTGACCCGTATATATAAATAGCCGAGAAAAAACACGTAGCCTGACGATTGCGTCTAGTATGAGACAGCCTAGATAGATAGATAGATAGATAGATAGATAGATAGATAGATAGATAGATAGATAGATAGATAGAGTTTAATGGAATATCCTCAGTGGATATTCCATTAAACACTCTCTATCTATCTAGCTAACTATGAATCAATTTTATATTCAGTCAGTAATTTTCCCTCTTATATTCAACCTAAGTGACTAAATTTTAAATTGATTCCTACGAGTAGAATTGTTACATATGAGACTAGTATATACCAGTATTTGCCGCATTGTGCCAGGCTAACCTATGGTCGCTAAATAACTGAATAATTCTACGTCAGCTTTCACTGAAAAATCACTTTAACTCTCTATCAGTGGTTAAATTTATGCACACATCAGCAGAAATTCAGATATGAATGCGTCTCTTCCGTGTCTCTGTATGCAGATTGGGCGGTTTTGTTTCTTGATAGTTACTGTAGACAATATATATATATATATATATATATATATATATATATATATATATATATATATATATATATATATATATATATATAAACAGACTGACATAGATTCTTGTAAATATGAATGTATTTCTATTTTAATATGTATTTATGTACTCTTACATGTATGTGCCTATTAAAGTGACAACAAATACACATCAGTTGAGAAAATTGATGCACAAAAATATTTTGTAAGTCCAGTAGACGGGAAAATTCAAGATAAGCAATAAGTCACTTCTCCAGAAACGGTAGAAAATAAAACATCAGTTTCATGTTGTTAATGCGTGATGACATCGAATTTACGCGATTTCATATGTGAAATTACATGACGCCTTACATGTACATATACAATTCTTTCTTGAATGTATTGCCAACATGCAGTCTAAGCGAAAATTCTAAAGAAGGAATTCTATGAAAATTCTAGTTTGCAACATAAGCCAACGTTTTTAATGGCATTACAGATTGTCAATTTGAAATAACATCCGACGACGCCTCTTCGTCCCAACTTGCGTAACAAAATACGAATAAAACTGAAAACCTCCACAAAGGGATTTAGACACGAACTAAGAATCACTCTCACAGAAGCAAACACACATTCACACTCATGTAATCTTACATGTACTCAGACACCGCTGAATACATGTATAATCACAGGCACAAAAACATATACAGATGCTTTGTAACATAAATTGTTTCGCACACAATCACAGGCAAACAACACTCGCAAAAAAACACACGTTCGCGTCTGTACACACTTACACACACAATCATATAATGATATGAATGAACGCACACAAATAAACACGCATGTATCCATCTATCTGCAGTATATGCGAATATATATTTTTTCTATCAAAGTTATTTTTTCTAACCTGAGGTTTCTATTTTATGCGTAAGTTATATTTTCACATCGTCAGTTAAATGTGAAGTAAACAAAAGAAATGTTAAAGATTTTATTTTTATAGCTAAGCGTCATGGTCACTTTTCTCTTCTAAATTACGTTTGCGTATATTTTTAACATTTCAAGAAGATGTCGCCGGAAACAAACGTCTTTGATCACCAGATACCTCAAGATTTTTTTATTATTATTATTGGCATTTTTCACCTGACATGAATGTTTTGTTATTTGCCTTGAGTAAAGGAAGTAGTTTATATATAAACCTAGATAAAAATAGGTATCCACCAATTCATTTCATGTAAACACACAAACATATCAGACAGTTTTATTCGACTGTCCACCAAATGAGCCACTCAAAGTAGAAGCATAATGAGATCGTTGTAACGGAATACAGTTAGATGATCAAAAGGTGTATGAGGATATATACTATAGAAATTAGTTTTTCCGTATACTTGAGGAGGTCGAGATTGTAGCGATCGGGGGAAAATCCTTTCGGAAATCTCTTTCATAATGTAGCAGAGGTGGAGAAACATTTCTGTGTAGAACCTCCTCCTCATTAGTGAACTATGAAGGAAATATGGATGATTCACCTTAGTGTACGTAACCTGATGGGTCCTAGCCGTGATAGTTTGAACTGGTTTGTACTTTGGCCTATTATCTACCGAGAAAATAGTGTCGGAGTAGCCAGAGGCTATTGACGTTTGTCTGTGAGAAATGATTAGTTGGGTGGTAATTTTCATCACCCATAGCTCCGCGCAAATGCTTTTGAGCTCTGAAAGATTTGTAGAGTAAACTAGAGCGATAAAAGAAATCGAATATTTTTTTCCCAGCATCTTATACGATGGATCATATGTGCCAGATGGAGTGAGCCTAAATCCCAATAAACGTTTCAGTAAAGTCTTATTGAGAGTACAACCGATTACCATGACTGGAGAAAAATTGCATGGTGTGTTGTGCAATGACAAACCGTTACTAGCTTGGTATTTGGAGAATTAAATGTCACAAGCGAGTTCCATCTTCACTGACCTATTTCAGCAAGGTCAGAGGAGAGATATTATAAGACTCTTTTTAACTGGATTTTTGATTCTGTTCCCATAAATAGTTATGGCACATGGTTTCGTCTACATATGTATTTACTTATGATCTGAGAAAGTTCTTATGTACATCTTCAATATATAGCAGATAAAGGACTTACATCATATCTCAAAAAGTTTGCTTACGCTAATGAGGCGATATTCGAAAAAGTTAGAGCGACCAGGCACATCCTTGTAAACTGGACATGCATCTGGCAAATTTCATAGGTCTTGGAAACATTTATTTCAAGAATCGCTTAAATAATTTCACCAAGAATTGTGTTTTCTGTGCTAAATGTTTTATCATAACTCGTCGCTTTCTTAAAGTCTTTATAAATCTGGAAAATTTCAAAGCCGAGACAGATATACCGCAAAAATTGTGCTCTATGACAGGAGGAAGTCAGGTAGGAGAGGGCCCTTGTTGTCTAACGTGTATTATAAGCAACTTCTATTGTAACGACCTTAGCATTATCTGAAGGGAACGGGATAAGCTCATTATTGCTCATTTATGAAGGAAGGCTTTGGCGATTTGACTCTATTTGGAATCCTAAATTTTTAGAACTCATGGGAGCCACGTTCTTTTGCTTTCAAATTGGCTTTGACTGTTTGTGCATTACGACCCTTATCATTTTCTACGAAACTCATGCATCGATGTTGGTCAGTTCTGAAATCAATAATTGTTTTTGTTACACCATTCCTCTGATAGATATGGTAGTATAGGAAATAAACTCTTATATTTTACGGCCAATAAGTGAAGCACAAACAAGAGACGCCTACAAATAAATATCACTAAATTCAGTAGATACAAAAACTTTTTTAGAATTCTGTACAGACACGGCTCCAAAATTAAATAATTGGATTGTGGAATCTGATATGATAGGTAGGATAAGTCACATGATGTGCTCTATATGATATCTGCACGGTTGAAATCAAATGACCTGTAAATATATCAGGCTCTGTTTTATTAATCACTGATTCACCATAGGCCATAAAAGAGGCTCGTCAACCAAAGTCAGGAGAAGGTGAAATGTAGCAGTCAGAGACGAGATCTGAAACGGAACAGTCAGCGAACCAGACTAGTCTCGATTAACAAAAATGTCACACATTACCATGACAACACGTATGTCAGCGATGATTTTTCTACATACAACGCTACGGCGAAAGTAATTACCATATTATCTCCCTGTTCACCATTTTTTTTTTAAATTGCTGCTATCGCACGCAGTCAGTCATCAGTTACACACATGTTTTATTAACATGTGCTGCACACACACACGTATATTGGCGTACATATCATTTCGAACGTTGCAGACTCACTTACAAAAAAATAACATCGAACATTGTAGAGTCACGTGCGACAAATCAGTTTGAACACTCGAACTATTGGTCTCTTCATAGCCACAACAAAGACAATTGAATTCTAATATGTAAATACATGTATATACTGCATCAATGCTATTGTCATATTTAGTTTGGTCTTCTTTCTCTTCTGCAAATATCATTTCTTCGCATTGTTTATTATTTTGCTTTATGTGGACATGACACTTGGATTTTATTTTGCGTCCTAAAGTCAGTGTAGGCTGATGCCACAGTAGAACTTGTTACGTTGAGTAATGTATGCAACTGGTTCGGCGTGAATCATTTGTTTTGATTTTATTAACATTAACACGGTCTGTTTAATGTGTAACACAGGATTCTAATCATGGAACTTCGTCTTGATATGTGCATTACATTGGCATAATTTTGGCATTGGCGTAGTTTTGCTTGCACTTTTGTGGGTGAATGTGCACGCGCGTGTATGAGTGTGTATGCGTGCGTGTGTGTGTATGTGATTGTGGGCGCCTATGTATCTTTAATTGTTCTGAGACTTTCGGCAAATTCGACTTATGAAGTATAATTTCGACGTCGGCACCTGTACGTCTCCTCGCCACGATTGTTTTTAATTAGAGTGGTTTTCCCAAAATTTTATTGTGTTCTGCTATTTTTCTTGCGAATTTTTTTCATTTTTAAATTTCGGCTTATTGCGCTTGTGCTCTATAATGTATCTTAGTATGAGTTGGTTGGACTTCATTTCTCATTAGGACAGACGTTGGGTGAATTGTCGCCTTTTTATATTTTAATTTCGCCTGCTGTTTGTTTTTGATTATGTCGACTGCCCAGTTATTAAAAGATCAGATAGGCACTTGTCTGTAAGAAAAAGAGAACCATGACATAGTTTATTTAGACAGATAATTTGGAAACGGCATGCTGTACTCTTTGTCATTCGCGCCGGAATCACGTGGGAAATACCGTCGTTTTCACGGCTTATTTCTCCTTAATACTCAGACTTGACATTGATTTCACCGGTATATTATGTCGTAAACTTGACAACCAGGTTGGTTTTTATATCTACAAATATTTTGATGCAACACTTCAAGCAGAAGTTTTTGTTTTCATTTTATTTTCCGTTTGGTTCGTTTTCCTCTTTAAATTGTGATTAATTCTATTCCTACCTCAAAGTCAACTCCAAAGGACACTGAAACACAACACTATAATGACTGTGCAATGTGATATTAAAGAAAGCTGTTTCGGCTCTAGTCACACGTACGTACACTTTATGATATAATAAGTATTTGCTGTACTACTTAATATTGTTTATCTACTCATCCAATAAGTTGATGTACGCCTTTGCCAAAATTGTTTCCGCCCAATCTGAAAAATACGCATATATATATTTATCTGTGATACTACAGCTACAACTTTGTATTTCTTGCATTCGTTCATCAGGCATAAACAGACACGACTTTTTAAGTACTTTATGTTTAATCTTTTAATACGGGTCAGACTATAACACAGAGTACAATGGGTAAATTATCGTCATTTTATACTTTTAATTTTGCACATGGGTATTGTCTGTTGTTTGATTTTGTCGACTAGGTTAAGTTCGTCACCGTTTGTGAGAAAAAGCCAGAAATTTGGAAAAGGCATGCTTCAACGCATGAACTAATAGAACATTTTGAGGGGGTAGTGCTACCCTTTGTCAAGAGTGTGGCTGCTGGAAAACCCTATGTCTGACAACAGGACTTCGCGCCATGCAACACAAGAAGCAGTACACAGTTATGACCGTCGGATAATTTCAGACATCATCCCTTACATCTGACCACCTACCTCCCAGATTGCAAACCCTTTGATTATTATTTTTGGGGCGCAGTTGAGCAAGAGACCAAAAAACTCCGTGTGACACTAAAGATGAACTAAAGGTAAAGATTATGCCAACAATTTAAACAAGGAGAGTGTCCAGAAGAATGGCAGTGTTCAGTGGCGATTTTATTGAATGAATGTACTCTTTAATATTTCAATATATTTGCGTGTAATTTTGGTAAACATATATGTCAAAATGTGATGTCAATATTGTTTTCATTTTTCTTTTGCGTCATTTAGACTACAATTTATCCATCGCACCCTGTATTTTCGAATATATCGAATTATTTTTGTAAGCGTTTATTATGTTTTCATTGGATCCATTTAATTCTGATTAATTTGTTCTAACTGTGGTGAATTAAAATTGTGGCATAAATTTTATTATTTTAGGGCTATATGTCCCATTGGTATAATTATTACTGGAAATTGGGTTTTGCACCCGCCATTTTTGCTTGGTTTCCTTGGCGTCTTCAGAGTATAAATTGCTCGAAACGAGTTTCCCTGTTGTTCCTATTTTCGGCTTTCACTATTTATCATGAGTACTTCAACATTTTGGTTGATTGATCAAATTTCTAAAATTTCCAAATGCGGCCTTGTTTTTCTTTGTAATATTGTCCTTAGCACCATAATATATGTAATTACAATTATTCTTGTTATTCCCACGTTAACAATACTGTCGGAATATTTTTTATAAACATTTAAATTCAACTTAGTCATGTTTTGGGGAGATAGATCATACAAGAATACCAAATGCCAGAGAACATCAGAACAATGTTTTGTAATTATGGACTTGCATCACTTAAGATGAGCAAATAAAATGGCTCACAGCGAATTGTTTAGTAATATTCAAATCTTGATATGTAGATTTGCTTACTTAAACCGAACCCTGTGATCGCATTGAGGTGAAAACAAATTCTAAATACACAAAAGAATTGCAAATAATGCCTAAACAGTAATAGGACAAATTCTCCATCAATCTCATTCGTAAACATATACAGGCACAAATCTTTGAACAGATAAAAATATTCAAAGTAAAGGCTTTAATGGAAACAAGAGAGACAAGGGTAAAATAAGCATTCACAAAGAATTAATGGCGAGGAAAAAAGAAGTTGATGACAGACGAAATAGGCTACATATAAATAGTGCATAATATATAATGCTTAAACAAACACTTCAGGTTAAGTGCAAGAAAGGAAAAAAGGAATCACATGAAAAGAGCTGTTAATTCGCAAACGTCTACGAAATAGATATAGCAGGTAAGAAAAAAGATGAAATAAATAGCATGATTTATATACACAGAGCTAACAATAGCAATTAAAACTGAACTACGACGGAGATGAAAGTTATACATATGATAAATCTTCCATTGCCATATATAGAAATCTACAAAGTATTCATAATATTAAATGAAGTCGTTGGATCGTCACTGGTATCGAGAAATAGGATCGAAAGAGTAGAACCAGTGGTGCTTTTAATAGAGATGCTAAGACAAATTGAGGATTGATAAGATTACCAAATTGATAAAATAAACGTATTACAGCGGCGAAATAGAGAGGGACATCCGTATGATCAATCATCATTCAGCGTCGAAGAAGTGAAATGCGAATAAGATTGCAAATGTCAATGAACTATCAGATTGGTGCGCTACACGACAAAACTGATAAAATTCGGAATGAATTGAGTTCCTAGCAGTATTCGACCAGTTATAGGAGGACAATAGGGCTTTATTCATGACACTGATGAAGAAATGCAATTTTCCATCAGAATGTAATCAGAGCGAGAAATGAATGTTAAGAATAATCCAGATTACAGAAGACATTTGTTGCGTCACAGTGAAGAACATGAAAGCTTGATAAATACGGAAAGGTTATCAAATAATGTATATTATATACGGGAAGCAAACAGTCTGCATGAAGAAGGACATCAGGTTTAGTGAATACTCAGTGCTTTCAAAAGTACTTTAATGAGGTGATTTTACGTAATATTGTTTAAAAAATACAGCGAGATGATTTTAAGATTAGATTTATCATCTGTGGATATTAACTTGTATATACTACAATGTATTTATAGAAAACTCACTATAAACGCTGAAATAAAAACCGTCTTACACGATGAGAGCAGGCACAAAGGAATATCTATCAAATGTACGAAGATAATTTTTTTCCTGCGAAATATGCCGATGCGGAAATTTCAGTATCTTTTTAGTTTCATCGGACGGAGTGTATTTAATATACATTTGAAGGCATATAGCGACAAGCGAAATAAACTTTAAAAAGCCATTATATTATTAAAGATAGAAACATTAAACAACAAAATATGATGGAATGTTATGTCTAACCGATTTTCGGTTCAATATCATAATGAATAAGAAACAACGAAAAGTTACTGACGAGCGTCCCACTTCTTGTAAATCAGATGGCACACGAAGAGCGGAAGACGGTTACTTACAAAGGTAATAAGTTACCTTTTAATTCCTCAATGTTAAGTTGCTAAAGTTATTAAACAAATAGGTACCGAAATACGACTAGACACTCAATAGTACCACAGCTCTTATTGGTATTTGTAACAACAATATAGTTTTATATTATTTATTGAATAAATACGCATATACATACCAGGATAGGATCACGAAAAGTCATATAATATCTTAAGGACTAGTGTCGAAACATATATATGTGCATTTTGTATTGCCATACGCCTCTTTCAATTCTTTCTTCAATCTCTACTTCATGTAAACGATTTCGTTTCATTTTTTGCTTATGGAGCCATTGCATTGACATCTCTACTTGACAAATAGAGACATAAAATCCTGGCAATTAAAGATGCTCGTTTTCAAGCAAACCACAAAATGAACAGGAAAGAAATAGAGAAAGATTTCTGTAAAATAAACAATAAACAAAACTTAATAAAGCTGTTTAATATGATGATTATCCTCATTGCTAGGCCGGCGTTAGTTCAGCAAAACATTGATAATTAATTATGTGATATAAATTAATCAGTCCTAATAGAATACCAATCCAAATACAAAATAGATAAACAATAAAAGAATCAGTGCAAAGGAAGAATCGTGTGTATATTAAATTAATTTAGAATGAATATATCAATACATTTTAGCTTTTGATCAACCGTTCTTAACTCAACTAAAAGCCTTTCAAAATTTTGTTATTTTTAGTCTGTTTAGTTACCTGGTCGAAACGATAACGCTACATCGCTTACATATCTGGGAAATAAATAATATCAGTCAAAGACTATTAGATAAAAAAAAATGTCTGCGCACACAAAACCCAATCTCAACTAGTTAAGCAAAAACAATTCGTCGCTGATTTTGAAATTCAAACGAATTAACACAACCTTATCCGTTTGATGCCAATTCACTTTAAGTAGTTTTCTTGTTCTGAGGGTGGGAGTCCAAATTTCACAGCTGCTTTGTACAGTTTAAGAATGACCATCGTTATCTAGCAATGAAGATTTGTAAATTTGTCATGACTTTGACTACATTTGTGTTAAAGAATATACTTTGTATTAGTTATAATCTTTTTCGTTGATATTATTTGTTTAATGCCTTTTCTGCTTATTGTATTCTGTTCAATTTTCAAATGCCAATTTATTTGAACATTTCCTTCCCAGAAAATATACTGCTCTTCTCAATTTTATTGTCTATTTTTCTGTTGGTTTGCTGCTGTTACGTCAACTATATCGAATAGTTATGAGCGGATCTCTTGGGAGGAAATACAAATTCTGTTTATACTTTCAGTTTTTATTTTAATTTTTAACGAATATTATAATGGCTCCGAGATTTTTTCTTGTGATTTTTTTTCAGCTAAGTAATCCTGAAATAGTTTTGGCCATGCTATACTGGCCAGAAGGAGTCAAAGAGCAACTGTAGAATGTAACTTTTTTTTAAAAACACAATTCAGGGTTAACATTTTCTATTGTCTTCGATAAGAAGTTCACTACTTTCTGGAAAATTGTTAATACAATCTTGCATTATTCAGGCTTTGAGTATTAAGTCTCAGAAGTGTTTTATTACATTTATTCTTTTTATTCTTATTTCCTAATTTTGATATATATTAATCGATCGGTAGTAGATCTCGTGTCCCTCTACTCACCATTTGGTAACCTATTTGCTACTCTTGTAGGATTTCGAGTTTATCTGCTAATATATTGTTAAGGGGTCTCCTCTTTTCACACAAATGGACTCAACCAAGGTATATATAGATACTACTACCAGTGATTACCCGAAGAGTGAAGGAGTCGAGACGGAAGGACAGAAGAGTAGTACAGTTCGGTAGTAGTAGAGTAAGTCACACACAGAGACGGCGGCAAGCGTCACAGTTAGCGAGCACGTAGACTCAGTAAGGAGTCATTCTGTGATACTTCAATACCAATACTGTATATATGTTAGTGCTACTAACCCGCATTCCTGGATCTACTAACCAATTAACAGTTTGTATTATTATGTTAATACATTTATTTTCCTTATCCATTCCTGGTGTTTGTTATTCATTGATATCGGATTCATCCCGGGATCCACAACATATATTTTTCTCAAACTTTCCATTTAGGATATTTCATAATATAGGAAGGTGTTATGGAATGTTTGCTCTGTCAGATTGATATGGTAGTAAATCTCTTGAAGAAAAACTGATTACTTCTAGCCCGGGGACTTTTTAATTATTGATTTACTTTAGGGTGCCTTAATTTATTAAGGTAAAATTTAGCTTCGTGACTTTGCTCTCTTGACAGTTAATTCCATATGTTGGTCAATCCTGCCAATAATTTTTTGCAACTTTTTCATGCTGAGAGTGTTCTTCTTCCTCTACTTCCTACCCATTTATTAGGGAGTAAATTAACTTAGGAAAGTTTCAGTGTATATATATTGATTGAAAAGATCGATATTTTTAATGAGAATTACTTAACCTAAATAATTTGATTTGTATCTTCTATTCGATTGGCATTCTTTTGTTCTTTATAATATTTTATAGTTTTACTGCTTGGATTTATAGATTTTTGTTTCGTTTTTATTATTATTCTTTACATCAGGAATTTTTAATTTGTTAATCCAGTTGGGGTCCTTTATTGTAATTCCTGCAAAAGAAACCGTTTTGCAGTAACCATATTTGCTCTTTCGACAGTTTATTCAGTAAAAATTGTAAGTTGTTCACATTTTCTTTTTGTGAACATCTGTGTTGATTATTATTTTTGCTCAATCAGTCATCATTTGCATATTCCACTTTTGAAACTAATTAGTTTTTTTAATTAGCAGAAGTGAAATATATATTTTTTCTTCTCTGCGGAACAGTTATCTCCTTTTCGCCAAACAAATCTATACCTTCCTTAAATTATCGAATGATGACAATTGCGTCTCATCTGACAATTATCAAATGATCGCCTATCAAAAATGGCGCTAGAACCTGTGAATTCAGCGCCACTTTAGAACACACACGTGAATCCGACAGTGAAACTTCTCTCACCTGGCACATGAAGTAAATATTCTTTGCAGTTGCGATCGCTTTACGATTTGCGTGATCCGTTGTGGCGTAATGGATAGCGATGGCACATAACTGACTGACTGATGATCCCTTGAAACCCAATGATTTTGTTATGTCGTCAGAAGAAAATACGAGAAACATCCAAAAAAAGGTTCTAGATACTTATAACTCATTTCGAATACTTGTGTTTTTATTTTGCTCTTCTAATCATTGTTAGTTGTAGCACATTCCTCCTTCACATGGTACATAGCTAAGCACATTTTATGCGTCAGCTCACTTGTACATAGAAACGCTTCGGCGTCTTATTAATTTTGTCGTGAAAGGACATAGAAATTGATTAAAACGTACGTTTCTTTTAAGAAGGTTTTGCAATAGCAAAATTCCTCCATTAAAAGAGATTCCTCAATACAAATTCGGTTAGCATTAATTAAAACATTTTCTACCCATATCTTTTCCAGTTTTGAGCCGAATTCTTTTCCAGGTTGTTCATATATTTTATACCGTTCTATCCATTTCCTTTGCGTTTATTATCGTTAAGATCATTTTGATTTTTAAAATACACAAATCAACCCTTCGGTAATAATTATACATCAATTAAAATTATGAAGTTAAAATCATTTGCGAGTAAATTCAGATCATTTGGGTTTAAGTGAATTAATTAAACCTACTGGAGTGTGCAGTTATATGTTTTGATTTGATTTTAGTTTAGCGGGTAATTTAAAATAATCTTGAACTTCTATTCAAAGGGTGAGAATTATCAATTTTCTGTTGCTTATCACGGTGGCGGCGACACACAAGAGAGTAATTGTAAGAAGTCAAAAAACTGGGAACAAAAGGATCCAATATTTTACATATAAACGAAATTGAATGAATACATTCCTATTTAATGAAGAAGCTAACTGGCCATGGGATAAGGTAAGTATGTATATACTTAAACTGATACAATAAATTAATGTTTATCTTGAACACAAAGTCAAGAACTTAACTGATCTCTTACAATTTAAGCTGGATCACTGCATTTGGAATATAGGCACACATACGTGTTATCATTTCTGCGAACAGTTTCTTTTAAGGTTCCAAAATGTTTCGCAGCAACGCACGAAAACCAAAAGAATTAATTAACATATGCGTTATTTTAGACCCGGTAGGCTTTGAAATATGCAAATATCCTTGTTACAATATCGGAAGGAGAATATCTTAATATTAGCGCTTAAGGTAAAAGTTCTGTAAAATGCGTTTACACTTTAACAGTCGTAAGAGAATACATTATAATCTGTGTCAGATCAGTAATCTTAAGATTGGAAGCTCACTCATTGCTAATTATATATATATATATATATATATATATATATATATATATATATATATATGTGTGTGTGTGTGTGTGTGTGTGTATGTGTGTGTGTGTATGTATATGTGTGTGTGCGTATGTATGTATGTATATGTATAGGTATATTACATAATAGAGAAATCCAAAATTACCTCACGAGAATAGACTATTTCAACTAGCGTCAATGTGCTAGCATTTTTCGACTCAAATAATGCGAGTTGAAATAATCTATACTCATGATGTAATTTTCGATTTCTTTTTTATGTAATTTGTATGCTCTGTTATAATAAATACATTGAGCTCTTTTCGGGGATCAGTTTTAACATTTTATATTATTAGGCTCCACTTGGATTATATATCAACGGATTTATTACCTGTATTGTGTGTATATATATATATATATATATATATATATGAAGAAATATAGTCTTAAAGTGTGCTATATTTATGGGATAAAGTGCTCAATATCAGAGATAGAGCGTGTGTAAATATAAAAGTGGACATGGAAGTCAGCACTTAGGGGCGACAGTCTGTTTTTATATATATATATATATATATATATATATATATATATATATATATATATATATATATATATATATATATATATATATATTAGTTTAAAGAAAAACAGACCACTTTAAGGCTCCATTAGCTATAAGTATTAAGCTTATATAAGGTGACATACAGGGTGGTGAGAAATAGTGTCAATGTCTGATCCTTACCCCCTCCTCCTCAATGTTAAATATTGTAACAAAAATAAGAAAAAAATGAAAAGCTCTCCATTCCCTCTCTAAACTCGACCATGTCTCTCACTCTTTACCTCACCAACCTCTGTCACTTGAATACTGCCCTTCAAAAGGATAAATTTTAAAATCATTTTTTCTTTTTACATTTGAAATTGAAGTCTGAAGATCCATAAAAAATAAAATTCTCTGGTGAAATAAATTATAACTAATGGAGTCTGTTTTTCTTTAAATTAAATTATTCGCTCTGACTTAATATTGAACTCTCGGAATTTCATCCTCCTTGGGAATATCCATACGGATTACCAAGATTTTCGTAATACTTTATAGGTTACAGAAAAAATACTTCAGTCATTTTGTCAACCTCTGGATCTGTTATAAGTTTTTAATCCGTATCTTACATTTTCATACGTAAACTATGAACGTCTCCACCACGATCAACATATTTTATTCACTTCAATTTGAAAACTTCAAGTTCATTAATTTTTTTTTCTAAATAGAAAAGCATGTTACTTAAGGTTTTACCGTTCTGAAGGCTTACGGCCATATCACGTTTAAATAAAGGTTCGCGCCTGATAAACAATTCTTATCAGACAATTCTTACAATCCAAACATATGTCCCAGATTTAAATGACCCCAAAACGGTTGATACGTCGAATTAAAAACAAGTCAATTTGACAATATACCATCCTACATTATATAATTGTTTATATTGAAAAGATATAACCACTTCTTTATTACAGGCAATCAATTTCCTCCTTACATAATGCCAAGATATAATTAACGATATCTTTATATTAGTACATTAATTTTCAAAGTGTATGAGAAAGAGTATATAACAAAATTATAGTTGGTAATATAAAGTCACAATGCATATGAAGACACTTCAGATGAAATCGAACTATAGAACGAGATTAAAGATTTTATGAAATATAGGTAACATAAATCTAGTGTCATAAAAATAATATAATATAATGTAATGGTAGGTGACATTAAAAAATTAGTGATATAAATCTAATTTGTCTTTCTCGGATATTCGCTAGAGAGTTCAGCCATAAAATATTGCCCTTAAATAAAATTTATATTTTTCATTCACCTTTATCTTAAGTGAAATATTATCTTCCAAAAGCCCAATACTAATCCTTTGTATATACACTCTAAGTCTAGTCATCCTCCATCTATAATTAAGCATATACCTTCATCTATTGAAAAAAGAATAAGTACAAATTCAGCAAATGAGACAATATTCTATGAACATAGTAATTCCTATAATAAAGCTCTAAAGAATAGTGGCTATAAAAGCCCAAAACACAATTATATAAAAAAGGTCAATTGATACCATAGAAAAAACAGAAATAGAAAAATCATTTGGCATACATCCTCATATAACCAAATGGTAAGAAATAAGTTAGGACAAAGATTCCTTGCATTAATTGATAAACATTTTTCTAGAGATAGTAAACTCAGGAGAATATTAATAAAATATCCTAATTAATTCCAGTTGTACTGAAAACTTAGAAATGATTATTAAGAAACATACTATCTTGAATAAACACTTATACCAAAACCAAACATAATATAGATCCTAAAATAAAAAGAAATAAAGATGAAGAAAGATTATGTAACTGTAAAAATCCTCAAAACTCTGATTCTAATAATAAATGCAGGTATTGAATCAATAATGTATCAATGCAATATCTCATCAACTGAAGATCTAGACATGGTTAGATTTTACATTGGATGCACACGAAATGAATTCAAAAGAAGATGGAACCAACATGAAATGTCCTTTAATAATAATAAATCCCGTAATGAAATGTCCTTATCTAAATATTTCTGGCACTTAAAAGAAACTAGTAAAACATCAACGGTAAAATGGAAATTAATAAGAAAAACTAGAACTTGTAGAACATTAAATGACCCATGTCCTTTGCGCATATATGAAAAATGATACATTATTATGATTCTGAAGTATAAAAATTTACTAAATCAAAGAAATGAATTAGATATTTTTGTAGGCACTATAAAATAATTAATTTCTAATATATTTTTTATAAAAATACCATATAATCTATTAGATATTAAGAGGAATGGTACCTTAAATCTATAGGAATAAACTTTAAATATTAAAAATATTACTTACACATATTTAAATGGCCTTTTTTTAGAAAATCTTTGTGTATAAAATTATGAATTAAGCGGACGAATAAAAATGCCAAAATCTTTTGTCATTGAGAACCCAAACGACTCGCCGAATAAAGGATGTCTATGTTTGTGAGCAGGCACCGCCAGCACACCCAAGCTTAACCTGACTTTGTAAGTAGCATATATTGGATGTATAAGTTGTTTAATCTAATTAAAACCCAATCACTCCTAATCAAAATAGATTAAATTTTCCTTAACCTTAATAACTCAAAATATTAAGATTGTCTGTGCTTATAAATTCAGAGATTTTTAGAAAGTTATTCCTAACATCGCTTGACAATGGAACGAAACTATGGATTTTAAGTTTAATTTTTATGAATTTCCAACTTTACTTTCAGTTTTGAAACATAGACATTTCTGTGTCGCGATGGAATCATATTTAAAAAAATAAAATAATTATAGATAGATAGAGGTTTTGATGTATGTGTGTAAAGGTGCGTGGAGCTGTTGCTCTCTTTATATATTCATTGTACTTTACAAACTCTTTTCTCCTACAAACTTTGATTAACTCGATCATGTAGGTAAATTAGTTACAATAACGAATGACTGTCTGAAAAAGTCACTTTCGAATTTGTAGACTGGTTTTCAAAATATATTTATTAAGAAAATGACTGGAAAATGCGCGTATTCTAGTCGGATAGGCGTTTAAATATTGACCTAACAGAAAACACTTGAGCTTCCTGCAATGAATGAAACTGATAGAAAAATGATACATTTACCTTCAATCAAAGTTAATAATTAATCACCTCGGATGAAAGGTGTGTATGTAAAATATCATTTACAAATAAAAGAAACTATATGTCCCGCGTCTGATGAAGATGATTTATAACGTGAAAAATCTAAGTTTGCATAAATCATACGAATCTCAAGTAGAAACGTGAACGATTTGACAGCCGTCAGAAGTGTAAGAAAATGTATTAGCTTTGTTGAGTGGAATATTATATTTATAATTATGTTTTGTTCTTTGTTAACGTCAATTATGTTGTCTTAGGTTTACTTGATTAAGATTCAATTGAACCACAAGACAAATCAATCATTTTCACGCTTTTGTTTATCAAAACCACTTCTAATACTTCTCAGTACAATGATGAAATGACTTGCCTATTTTTCTGTTCCGATGGATGTGTTCATTATTTAAACTTTCATCTTAGTTCATATTCCAAAAACATTACTTCATGTCAAGTGAAACCATAAGAATACTACACGATACAAAAACAAGGAGAGAAACACATATAAGAATAGCGAATTTAAACTCTTCCCTACAGTATATGATCATATGATGTATTCTGAGAAAAGATGATTATTTGAAAAAAGAAATACTGTATGCATTCATGAACATTTCATATACTGTAATTGTCATTCTATCTTTCTATCTATATTCATACACACACACACACACAAACACACACACACACATACACAGACACGCACATACCATATATATATATATATATATATATATATATATATATATATATATATATATATATATTCTTTGTATTTAATTTAAATCCAGTGGCGACGATAGTTTCCGCCAATTTGGTGTTTTTGTTGATCGATGTAAAACTTTCCCCCTAATCACCCCAATATCATCCATTTTTAAAAATAAAGACGTTACACCCTGTTCATTTGGATGACTGTGTTGTACACGTTGTCATCTCGAATTATTAAACAATCTATTTGACTGTCTCGATAGTTAAAACAAAACTCTTATTTTTGTTTCACTGTCAATCATGCCTTCTTTATTCCTACAATTAATCGTTAAGATTTTGTCGACTAATTTCTCTAATAGTTCTTCCTGGTCACTTTCTAAATTAAACACCAGCTCTATGCCATATACTTAGCATTACGTTGTGATGGTTAGACACACCAATTTTAAATCCTTCCATGTCACCTAATTTCATCAGAAACATCTCGCTGCACAGCTCTAAAAAGTCATATTCCATATTATGAAAACTTTCTCAATGCGCATGCGCAACCTTTTTCAAGTAGACGTTCAATGTATTTTCCAACAACATGTCATAATATTTCAAGCCGCCTTTGGTTCATATATTACCAAGTATATTTTATTAAAAAAAAGTAAAAAAATATTTTTGCGTCGACGTATGTGCTATATTTTCCTCGTTTTTTACGGTTGTAAGAACGTAATTGGAATTAACTAAGCGTTGATTAGAATTCTTGTAAAATGCTGAGTGCATGATGAAATAAATAACGGTTTGTTGATTTTTTTTTATTATCTTTGTTATTCCGTTTTGAATCTAAAAATGAATTCACGAAATATGTTTATCCAAGGCTGCAGAAGCATATTAAAACAAAATATATGATTCTTTTTCAAGATTATTCAGTTATTTTCAAAGTCTATTTGGCTTCAACACAACATAAATGGAATATGTTTGTTTTCGTTTTTACGACATATCAACCTCAATGGGTTACTTAATGCCGACGAAATTTTTAGGGTTGTTAATATTTCTTTTAATCTATTTCTGGTAATATTTTTCCTTCAAAAATTCCATTTCTGGTTACACTTTTCTTTCAAATATGTATCCCCGGAAATTCTTTTTTCTTTTTTTTTCAAAAAATGTATAGCTGGTAATATATATTTTTCTTTTACTTTTTTCCAAAAATATATTGCTGCCAACATTTGGTTTTCAAAAATGTTCTGCTGGCAACATTTGGTTTTCAAAAATTTATTGATGGTAAAAATTTTTTTATAGACTGAGCAAGTGATGAAATTATATTAACTTTATTTTTTATGGTATTAAAAACTATTTTTACACTTTCACACTGTTTTGACCCCAGTTACAATTCCATTGAATAAGGTTTTGTTAAAAAAATGTATAGCTGGTAATATTTTTCTTTTTTTAAACGTATAGATGGCAATATTATTTTTTCAAAAATGTATAGCTGGTAATATTATTTTTCCAAAAACATATAGCTTGTAATATTATTTTTCAAAAACGTATAGCTGGTAATATTATTTTTTCAAAAACGCACTGCTGGCAACATTATTCCTTCGAAAACATACAGCTGTTAATACTATTTTTGAAAAAACGTATAGCTGGCAACCTTATTCTTTTTCAAAAACCGCCTTTCTGTTGGACGTAGTTTATCGCTATACCCAGGACGCGGATGTAGTTTATCGTCGTACCCAGGGCGCTAAATGGAGAATCTATAATGAAGTACAAATAAATCCATACACATTTTTCAGATATCAGTTAAAATCTGTACTTAACCACTGTACGCGTATATATATGCATATGCTAGGATATATATATTCTAATTCCTGGTTAACACGCACGTCTCCCTTTTCATGTCTTATTAGTTTTAGGCGCTAGAAAATTTAGTAAGATTTGTGCAATTATTTGCTGCTTACAATTGCATTTTCTTTAGATAAAAATAAGTTAGCGACCAAAATGTATTTTTTGGTCGCTTATTATATCTTGATATTATCTAATTTAGGGTGAATTACTGATGTTTGATCGATGGTAGAAAATAAAAATCGATGATGCAATCAAATCAGTTATAGTAGGATGTTTAAACACTCTATATTCAAACAGTTATTTCTTCGCTTAATCGATATATATTGATCTCATTCAGGTATATTCAATGTTTCCTCCATTTAAAAAACGTATAGTTCAGTTGAATATATAAATACGTGCTTACATGTATACGCCTTAATGTAGTGTGATGAAAACGGTTTTTAATATAATTAACAAATGATTGTATTTAGGAGTGTCTTTGATCCATAATATTGATATATTATGTCCGATTATGCAATTTATTAGAAGTATATAATAGAATACGAAAACTATATTGAATATTAACGCATGAATTCTCCGTTCACTTCTCACAGAAAATGTTCGACAGTTTTACTCATATATAATCCGGTCTTATGATTAATAGATCCTTCTGTGCAATAGATAATAGTGCGAAATGACGTGTGCTCAGGGGGCCTATATGCAATGATCAGTAGTAATTCCATTAGTCCTACTAAAAACGAATGGAGAAAGGAAGTAAAGAAGTATGGGGAAAAAGATCGTATATACGAGTTTAATATACGAGGCGCAAATTGAAACAAAAACAAAATGGAAGTAACAAAAATAATAAAAATAAAAAACGGGATTTTCTAATTTTACAAAATATAAAACTCCAGAATGAAGAGAAAGTTAATAGTAAGTAATATATATATATCAAATAAATACAATGATATGGAAAAGCTAAAATGGAAAAAATAGAAAATTCTAAACATTGCAAAGGAATAATAAAAACCCGAATGATTTATCAAGAGAAATTATTTCGGTTTCGAAAGTAATTACTTCAAGAGAGAAAAACTTTAAAACAATGTGTCAGTAATTGCAACTGCAATGACCGCGAGAGGAGAGAATCTGATTACACAAAAATAAAAGAAATTGAAAGAAGATATTAAAAAAATTATCAAACGAATGTTAAACATTAACGGAAGATCATGTCTAGAAACAAATAAAAAAAGATATAAATGAAAATGGAAAATTGTGAATATGCGAAGAAAAGAAGAGAATCTAAATATTATTAATGATAAGATGGCAACAAAATGGGAGCTAAAAAAACATCGAGTAATTCTGATTAAAACACAAATGAAGACGAAATGTTCGATCGATACAATAACGTACATTTTAACTGTTGCACTGAAAATACATGTCCATCGCTATATTTGTCAAAATCAATTCAGACCTCTTCAGTGTGCTGAGTTCAAGGCAGATTGATCCAAAATTATTAATGCTAACCGAGTCGTTCAATTTATATGTTAATTGGTAGTCAGTGTTTGCTAATAGCTCCCTGTAATTAAATGACAGGAAATATATCTGTTCACTTCGATGAGAAAATGGAAAATACTTTGTACTTTTTTTGTTTTTCTCATCATCCAACGAACAATTCGACATCAAACGTGACGTCTGAGAAAGTGATGAAATTATATTAACTTTATTTTTTTTTATTTTGATAGTGGTTAATAGAAGCGTCAGCTGAATAAGAATGCCATTGAAATATATTTAATATTTAGAACTAAACATATGTAGATTGCCTATTAAAATGAAGAAAAGCTGTAACTGAAAATGATTATATTGCGTTTCATGAAAGCATAATTATTTGAATATCAATATTATTTCTTTCAATGAGGTATCAGTACAGGTATTAAATAATTTTTAAAATGATGTCAATTTGTAATCATATCATTCCTAAGTGATATAACGCTCTAACATGACCACTGGCCGAAAATACGTATTTTTCTTACTGACAACTAACCTACCTTTTTATATGGATATCTATCTATCGGGAACAGGCCCGTTACCGATTAGGACACAAAACATCAAATTTAATTATATAGCTGTCTTTCTTTTCTCAATCACTAAATTAGATACGATGCTTGTTTTCAGTTTTTTTATAAACGTTTTTTAATTAGTTTTGTGAACTCAACTCATCGGGAACGGAAACCTTCCAAGAGCCAAAGGATGGTAGTTCCAATCTCGTCGTAGATTTACTCTTTTTTATGATCCGAGAAAGTATAAAACAGTAATGATAAGATAAATAATCTAAGAGATAGGAAATACGAGTCAAAGATTAATAATAATTTGCAAAAAAAAACTCTTTCATATTTCATGTCAGAGGACGTGAAATAAAAAATAAAATATTCATCAAATATTGGTTGCTCGTAATTGAATCCAATACAAATGAGACTGTCTTACTCATAAGTATTGGAGGTTTGGCCAAATGAGACTGTCTTACTCATAAGTATTGGAGGTTTGGCCAAATGAGACTGTCTTACTCATAAGTATTGGAGGTTTGGCCAAATGAGACTGTCTTACTCATAAGTATTGGAGGTTTGGCCAAATGAGACTGTCTTACTCATAAGTATTGGAGGTTTGGCCAAATGAGACTGTCTTACTCATAAGTATTGGAGGTTTGGCCAAATGAGACTGTCTTACTCATAAGTATTGGAGGTTTGACCTAATTGCGGAAATGCATGCACAAAATCTAGAACAATGTGAAATCACAGCAAATCAAAATGTAATTAGATTTGAACCTTATTAAAATTAGCATACATACTGAGAATATCGGATAATTGATAAATTTGCCTTTACCTGATAATTTCACATAGATGACGTGATTTTTACGTAACTCAAAATTCATATCGATTAAAATTTAAATACATTTTTAGGTTGGCTGATCATTGGAATGATGGAGAAAAGGGAATAGATCTCTTCACATTTCATGTTATTACTTCTTACATTTTTGAAGTGTTCGGTTATTAATAATAATGACAAGAAATTAGATCATATTCAAAGTAGACATTGTAAAAATACATCGGTGCATTTGCAGTCTTATGCATGCTAGCAGTAATATATATATATATATATATATATATATATATATATATATATATATATATGTGTGTGTGTGTGTGTGTGTATGTGTGTGTGTGTGTATTACTAAAGAAAATAAATAATAATTTTTTTTAAATGATCTGACATATTTATCATTTTAAATGTTATTTTTTGTGCATTCCCATATTTGACTAGACGCTCCGTTCATTCTAAATAGTATTTTATTTCCTCTATCCACCTGAATATTCGATGCATCTTACTAAAAAATGCGCCCTGTACATTTCCATTTAATAAGTTAGTTAGTTTGAAGATTCCATTGAGAAGAGAAATTGACAGTCACTATACATTTCTAATTTCCGTCTTCACATTTTCTATATAGATTGAGATGAAGTAGAAATATGTGAATCTCTGTATTTCCTTTGTTACTCTTCGTCTTCACCAATTTATGTATTGTCTATACTCATGTGAAATTTGTTTTTGCATTGCAGATACTGTTGTTAACTGAAAAACATTTCTTCAAAATTTATGGATAATTCATTTGTTTTAGCAGGTAAGGTAGGACCAATATCTACACAATTAATATTTCTAAAAACAAATAAAAGATTTTGCTTCCTCCTTTTTAAAATTCATAAGAATAATGTTTGAGATTATTTTCCTTTAATTCATGATTTTGAATGCATATATAGAATAAAGGCTTTTATGTTAGAATAGTTTTGCAGTACTTAACGTGGGGAATATACATATGCTTCTACAATTTACTTTTGAAAATTATTCACGAAACATTTTATCTTCTCCGAAATTTGATTTGTCGAATATACTTCTAATTATATCATACTTATGCTTGAGCAAGTTTTTCAAGCTTTGATTAGCTATATATTTATGAGATGAATGCATAGAAAACATTATTACCCAAAGTGAATTTATTTCATAATACTAATATTCATGTGATATGTTTTAGAATGGCAGTCGTTTTATGTAAAGATATATTTTTCAAATGCTTTCATATTTTAATAATTGAGATTTGTGTCCTTCAAAGATGAGTTATTAACGTTTTAATGAAGACCATTATCTTTTAATAAACACCGACTCACCTAAGGAAACATAACTTTAGTAATGCAAAATTTATAATCCCGTCGAGCGAGAACTATTTATTATTGAAAACCACAAAATTAGTTCTACTAGAAATAATTTTATTCGAATATTTTTGATAATGTTGTAAAGCATGTCACAATTTCAAAGCGCTCAAAGTAGCATTTCCCTGTTTTTCTTTATTTTACGCTTAGTTGAACCGGAGAAAATTCAAAGATTTAGACATACTTGGTATTACGCGCTTTTATATGTAATGTATTGATACACTCATAGCAACAGGTAGCCATAAAAAGAAGTTCTTGCACGACGTCTTGTAAAGTGAACAACGTATTATTCATGTAACATCTGGATATTCAGCGAATATCAAAATTAACTATGGCGAACAAAAAATTGATAAAGAATCTAATCAGAATATAAGGTGTGAAGAACATCAAAGATTTCCTCCTTTATTCGATCTCATATCACTAATACTGTAGATCTTATTGGAGGATAAACACTTTTAATATGATCCCTATCAATGACATATCAAAAAGATAATAGTAAAGACCCATGAAATTAATTTAGTTTTGCATGAATTTATCGATAATTTTCCATAAGAGTAATTGTCAGTTAGATATATTGTTCATTTGTAATTTACAAAGATTCATTCTGCAAGCACATCATAAAACCGACAGATGCATAACGTAATGTTGTTCTATCATCTCATTTTTGTTTCGTTATCAAATTTATATGACATTCGAACGAATTGCGATAACTCAAGTCCAACCGATAGAATCACACTATTTACAAATTGTATATATTTTTCTTACCTCATTTTTATAAAAGATTCACATGAAAGTTGTCAAATTTATTATGACAGATTTGTCAGAGTAAATATGTTATATATGTCATATATATATATATATATATATATAGAGAGAGAGAGAGAGAGAGAGAGAGAGAGAGCGAGAGAGAGAGAGAGAGTTGTGGACAGAATTATCGCCCTCATCTGAATATTTGCATATTTTCTAAGAAAATACGAATATTTGCAAGTAATTATTGATTAGTTGATTCTGTATTAATTTTCAATAAATGGTGAAATTTCTTAGAAATTTCAATCTGTTATATTCATAGCTCTAGATTTTCCTACAAATTGGCGCCGTCCAAAATTATTCGCCCTGCTTATGGGAATTATAAAATATTGCTCCATAGCAATTGTAATGTTTTTTAATAATTTGACATTTAATACAAACAGCCTGTGAAAATGAAATCGTATTGACCTGATTCTATAACATCCTAAAAAGTAATGATGAAGACAATATGTGAGTGCCACGTACCTCGATAACTCATTCGTTCTGCAACCACGGCGAAGACGGATGAACTTGACTAGAAGCACCGAATGAAGATAGAATCGAAGTGATGGATATACAAGACTTTCCTATTATTTAGATGTTCATAGATCGGCAATTTCTAGCACTATCAAGAAGTACAACGAGATTCATTCCGTTGAGAATAAATTAAGGACTGTTGGAAAACGAACACTTTCTGAGCGAATGGGAAGAAAATTCTCAGCGGTGTCTCGAAGAATCCTCACTTAACGACAAAGGATATTGTCAAAGATGTAAAGACATCAGCTTTGAATGTATCTGTAAAGACAAATGTTCCCATAAGAGTTTAGGTCTTACAACTTTAATTGGAATTATGGAATGGGGTGAATGACACTGTCCACTACTGTACAGACACACACATACACACACGCGCATATACATACATATATATATATATATATATATATATATATATATATATATATATATTGTCAATTTAAATTATTTACATTGTGTTACATTAATAAATTTGTCTTCATACTTTGTCGTATATTTCCTACAGTCACTATCTAAGCATGCCAGAATCTATATCAAACGTGTCAGTCGGCTATCATTCCAAAAAGCCAATAATAGTCACATAAGCAATACAATTCTCCATCAAACAACATGAAAATGATATGGTGAATAAGAAGAAAGTTTGACTGTCTCGCCTAAACTTCAAACGTCCTCTTTATAGGAATTTGTAATTGTCACTGGATTCAACATCAAAGTGCTCGTTCTTTTAGCTGGAGGACTTTTACAATGAGCTGGTGGTTTCGATATATTTTGTCCTACTGCAAGGAAAATGAACACTCATATTTTCAAACAATGAAAAATTCCCGTTCTTAAGTATAAATGATTTGACCTAGGTATCAATACTTTCAGATATATCTTATTAAATTTAGAAGCAATATTATAAAATAAAAAGCAATTAAATTACGTTGCAGAAATAATATTCTGTAGGAAAGCTTCATTAGGCATTTATTTGTTCGGGGATTCTTCTTCGTTTCAATACAAGATAGAAATAAATAACGAACCTAAATTACGGTGATTTTTTTATTTAGAAATCAATTCTCTTGTTATAAATTTGATATTTCAGACAAAATAAAATAAAGACAACATTTAGCCGAACGTGATAGTAGTTGAAGAAAATCTAAGAATGAAGATGCAACGCAAATTATTCCATTCTTCATTGGCAATTCTCGGTGTGGCTGAGTAAGTTAAGACCGGGGAATTTCTAAACATAATGTTTCTATTGACCGAAAGGTTTTTTAACAATTTCAAAAGGGAATATCTTAAACGTGTGCACGTTTTAGATTCTGGCGTAGGTGAGATGTCTATACATTTGAAAGACTTCATCAGATATACTTTGATATTTGCCTTTAGACAAAAACTGTTTACATAGGTATTTATATTGCAGAATTCTTATTGATCTCATTAGATAGAATGTGACTGTTATCAATATTGAAAAGTTCAAACGAGAATACTTTCAGAAGAAATTGCAAAATATTACTAGAGAAACTGATATAATTCGCTGAAGGTTTTATAGATTCTAAATCGACTTAAATACGCTGAATATTATTTATTATTCACTAAATATTCAATTTTTACTGAAATGAAAGTAGGCCTTCTTCTTCTTTTTCTTCTTCTTTATCTATTACTATTACTACTACTACTTCGAAAACTTTAGAAAGTTTTACCTTTTTTCCTATCCTACCCACTCTCACTTTACTGCATATTCTGAGTTAGGTTACTCGTTGCTTCCTTCCACCACACTTCTTGTGTTGTGAGTGTCAAACTCTCTAAGAATTTTCCTCATTAGGTCCCTTATGAATTTCAATTATCTCTTGATTCTAAATATGTTTAATTTTTGTTTACATTTGCTTTAAAACTTCCTCATTAATCACATATTCACTCCATGTAATTCTCAACAGCATTTTCTTGAATCACATTTCTATTACCTAACATCTCTTCTTCATCTGTGAAGCGATTGCTCAGAAATCATTTCCATAAAAGAGGAGTGATATTACATAGCACTTCAGTATTTTTGTCTTTTCTTTTTAACTGAATTTTCCTGATTCTTAATATATTATTATTATTTTGGAAAGCATGCTATTCCAATACACCTTCGGATTTCACCGCCATTTACACTACAGGCAAACATTTCCCCTCGACTTAGATCGCTGGCTTTCAGTGTGTGTCTAGTCATAAAGTAAACCCGGTTACGGAAGTTAAATAAGCAGAAAATAGTGTTAAAACATTGAAAGAGGAGCAAAATGTACTGTGGAGACACCAGTCCAAATTTGAAGATGTAGGGGCAAGACGAGAATGTCTGTGAAACGAAAGCCAGAAGGAAAACTGAATGATCAAGTGTATTTCCAACAGTTAAGCATGGTGGTCGGTCTGTTATAGTGCAGGGTATTTGGTGGGGGGAGAAACGGCTGGAAATTTGATTCACATCAATGGAGACAGGAAAAAGAACAATGTTATTCGATTTTGCTAGAACTTTGTATATGTTAACATATAATTTGAAAAAATAATGCCCTTCAACAAGACAAACATTCTTCTAAGTTATTTCAAAATTAACTGAGTAAAAAAACGAACAAAATTTGAAAATTATGACTTCATCTCCTGACCTGTCTCCCATAGAATTAGTATGGGATTCAGTGGAGACAAGGGTTCAAAAAGAAAACCAAAGGAGTAAGTTCTTGAAGAATGCTTGGTAAAGTTTGCCATCGACATATTTTCGAAAACATTTGGAAAGAATGCCAAGAATTTGTAAATCAGTAATTAAGGCAGGTGGTGATTTTATTCACTAAAACAAAATATGGTGAGTTTTTATAGTTGAGTTCTTATTTTTTGTTAAAATAAAATCAGTTACAATTTAAGTATTGAAACATTATATTTTACTTTTAAAACTACAAAAATATTTAATTTTAACTCATTTTTAAAGACATACGGGGTAGATCCGAAACTTTTTGCCTGTACCTTTATCCAATATGATAATAAAACACAATATTCCAAATCTTTTAACGCCCATATAGAGTGTCCTTGATTAAAATCAGACAAAAGCCAGAATCTCAACAAAACGATTTTCAAAATACGCAGCTCGAGCAAAATTAGAACGTTATACTATATATTTGTTTAAATTTTTCTATTACTTCAATCTGGTTAGAAGATATTGTTATTAAGTGAAAACTATATTTACAAATGAAAAACTGAAAAGCTCAATAAAAGTCGTTTACACACAATATTTATTTTTATGCATATATTACGTAATGTAAACTTGTTTGAAAATATGGTCGACCATACACGACATAATCAGAAATTAAGAGCGATCACTGTAGTAAATTTAAATAAAACATTACTAAAATTAGATTACAGGGAATATTTTCCAACATTTTAAGATTACTGAGTACTTGGCGTGGAGTAGAGGAGGCATGGTGGAGTAATGGAATCGGAGAGCCGAGTTCGAATTCCAGTCGAAACTATTATATTCGTGCTAGTACCCTTGAGAAAAGTATGAATCTTCTTCTCCCCCCAGCTATGGGTAAATAGCAGGACATACCCGATGCCTTGGGGGGCAAATGCTCTACCGTAAAAATAGATATCAACCTACTGCAGGAAAAATATCTGCCACGTCTGTATTGAAACATACATGATCGCCTAAGCCTGTACCACGCATGACACATAACTGCCTGACTGATTACTTAGCATTCAAAAAATGGCGCTCAACCTCTATTGTCTTAAATTATGTTTTAACAGATTAAGTATCCGTAGAACAACAGTAAATGTGTTGACATATTTTATCATCACTTCTTAATTAATCTACACGAGACAAGCGACGGTGATAAGCGCATAATCACCGATATTGTTTTTTTTAATCCATTTCTCTGTTATTTTAAATTTAAAGTAAATAATTTTTTTCCCAAATCAGATTAATTATAATTTAAATGACCTGATATTTTTCAAATAAGATTTCAGAAAAGTATATTTTATTTTTGGAAAAATTTTAAACCGAAAAATAACGTTTACAAATGTGTCAAAAATGGCCGATTGTGTGAACACGACAAAATGTTAAGATTCCAATCAACATAGTTTTATTAGAAATACTCCAATTTATCTTACTGAAAAATAGTAAATTTAATCATTTAGCTTTCAATTAAAACTAAAATGAAAGATTCAAGAATGATTTTTCATTTGTTAAAATTCATTTTAAATCTTATATATCTAAGGTGAGTGGAAGTCCCTCTACTTAACAACCATTTTGTAACTATATTTCTCTTTGAAAAGTTTAGTGAAATTTTTCATGGAAAAATAGTTGAAAGGAGTTGAAGGACCAATTACTATGGATTGTGAATAAAAACCAAAGTATATAATTTATAGTCGCAGGAGGCAAAACGAATGCGTTGAATGGAAATTAAGTGTAATGAGGATCATGTGGATATGTTGTGATGTATCGGCTTTGTACGACCTTTTCCTCTAGGATCGTAATTTAATTAAGATATAAATTTATTAGAAGGAATGTCAACAGAACGATTAATAAGATTGCTAAGATCCATTTAGACGTATTTTGAAAACTGATGCTAGTAGATTTACAATATTGGTTAAGTGAGAGAAACATCCTGCATAACTCACGATTGTGTTAAAGATTCTCTTTCTTCAATAGCATAAACCTGAAAAGATGCTTATTTGATAAAGAAATGTTGTTGAATTTGAGGCCGTTCTAGCTTGAGCAAATAATATGCAGACGTACATACGTTGCGTGCGCATCATTATAAAGATAGAAAGCTACATTGTCAGGTACATACGATACTTTGAAGTTAATTTTCATTAATTAAATATAAGCTAGTAAGAAATATATTGAACATAACTGAGCAGAACCCGAATCCTCTCAAGTTTCCTTGTTTTGACCGTTTTTTGGCACTCCTGTTCAGCCCAGAGATCAAGTGGAACTCATATATAAATCCATCGCTGTAGAAATGGCCGGCTCTTTATACCGCCACATTCCTTAGTTCCAACAATTCAGACTTTTGCATCAAAGACTCGCCGCCATCCTCTGTAAACAAGATCGAATCATCCTCAGTCTTAGTATTCCTTTGATAAGAAGGAATTTTCATTCGGACAGCATCTTTCCAGGAGTGAGTGCTTAGCGTAACAAACTTACGGGGATTATTGCTCGATCATTAGAATCTTACCCACTTCAAGTTGCGATATTGGGAATAAATAAGATTGCAGTGAATTCGGTCTCTTCAAGTCTATTACTATTATCGTTCCAAATAGCATTCCATATTGTAGCAAACATATCCAATTGTTTGAGAGTGAGCCAAATTCCACGTTAAATACTTCATTCTTTGTTGATTGATATCTAGTTTTATCAGGTCATCCCATAAGTTTTGTCCGAATTTTGAATAAAGAAAACAAGTGACCAAATGTTACATTTAATTACAGATTCAATCAACAATGTATTTTCCCTGATTATCTATGACTTCCTTCCATCTATTAACAAGCTTACTAATTCCATTACCGTACAATTCTTTTGACTTTGATTCGAAGAACTCACAAATGTCAGTTTTAACCTCTTCCTGTGTTAGAAAAGCTGCCTCTTCCAAATCATTCTGTAAGCTACGAAACAAATGGTAGTCTGAAGGAGCAAGGTCGGGAGAATAAGGTGGATTAGGAATTTTCTCCCAACCAAGTGCTTCGATCTTTTCTGACGTGATTCTTGCTGTGTGTGGTCGCGCATTGTACTGATGAAACATCACCCGTTTTCGATTCACTAGAGCAGGTCTTTTTTCCTCAAAGCTTGGTTCAAACGCTATAATTGCTGACAGTATATTTGAGAATTAATTGTTGCATTAGGTGGTAAGAATTCAAAGTGGATTATTCCTTGGCAATCCCACCAGATTGAAAGAAGAACCTCTTGCCCATGAAGTTCCCTTCTCGGCTGTGTCTGGGGTCCTTCCCCTTTACCATGCCACTGTCTACGATGCTTAACATTTCGATAAAAGAAGCATTTTTCGTCGCCAGTCACAAGTCTATCCAAAAAAGGTGAAACAAGTTGGCGAGAATGGAGAGAAGAGCAGTCGTCAACTCGGGATTTGAGGTTGTTTTCAGACAATTCATGAGGCACCCATTTTCCAAGTTTAGGAACGTTTTCAAGTTGTTGAAGATGACGATGAACAGTTGTATGGTTTGAACTGAGAACAACTGCCAATTCATCAACTGATAAAGCAGGATTTTCTTCAAGGGCTGCTTCAAGAAGCTTTTCATCAAACTCAACTGGACGTCCGGTTCGATCTTCATTTTCAAGGGTGAAATCTCCACCTCTGAATTTTGAAAACAATCTTTTGCAGGTACTTTCATTCACACATTCCTCTCCATGAACTGAGTGAATGTTTCTAGCCGCTTCAGCTGCTGAGTTTCCTTTCTTGAACTCATAAAGAATTATGTACCTCAAATGATTCTTGGGTACTTCCATGTTAGCAGGGTTTTCTTCAAACAAAATTTAATTTTATTGTTCTCTGAAATAAAATTTGATCAGTTTAAATGCATCAAAACATAAAAATAATGTTCAGCTCCCTTAGACATTATAAAATACTCTTTAAATTTCGCTCATTTCAATAAAAAGTTAAAATTCGGACAGAACTTATAGGATGACCTAATACATATCTAATTGCAGTCAGTTATTTGATTTAAACACCTGTTGCTCCATTTTTACTTTTCGTACACGAATACATTTTGATTATTACTGAATGATATTAATTGATTTCCTTTATTTCAAAATTAACAGCAAAAACACGCGATGCAGAAGGAAAAATGAATCTTCAATTATTGATAACATCTAACCTGTTTTATTTAGTCATACTTATTGGATATTCCATCTAAGGATTCAACATTTGAAAACTGGCAGTCAATTGTCCCTGGAGTACAAGTGATTGTGCAGTTTTCTATTTTTGAATTTATTTGGAAATAGATGAATATATAATCAATTTAAATTCTGAGCGATATTATAGCAAACATCTATGTAGTTATATTTTGATTGTGTAAATGTAAATGACTAAAATGAATACATATCGAATGTGATTGAACTAAAAGTTTCTAAATAATGTTTTATCACGCATTGCTTTCGGATTAAAACATTATCTTAATATTTATAAAATATATCTAAAATATATTTTTCATTGAAATTATTTAACTTAAACAATACTTTCTTTCCATGAATGGGTTCGGTTTTCAGATCGTCAATATTTCAATTGTAAAAGAAAACTGGAGGATAAAAATAGGTGTAGCAGTTATCATTTTCTACTTAATCTAAGCTGAGTATAAGTTTAGGCTCATTATCATACTCGACTTATTATATGACCAATTATCCATGTTTCTATATGTTCAAAAATTTATTTGTTATTGTCGTTACTCAGTTTCTAATGTTATGTTTTGGCATATATCAAAGATTTTCCTAGAGTATCGTTTATTATCCAACAGCTTATATCTGATCAAAGTCAACTGAAACATTCCGCAGGTATGACCTCTTGTGAATGTTATGTAGATTCCATTATGCAAATTATTACCAGAACATGTTTGAAGTTCCATAATTTAGCCAAATTCGGAAGCAATGTACTTCCTTTAATTCTGACTTCATTCTGTATTCCAAGGAAGAATCATGCCTTACTTGGAAATATCGTTTATAATGTTTGCCTCCACATCTTTGTTCCTCACATCTGAAATTTCTCAATTCCTAATTAACCGTTCTTTAGTTTGCCGTACATGGTTTGACCTTCTCTTAAATTGAGGTTGTAACCTTCAGGCTTGATGTAGTTGACAGTACATTAAATAAATGGTTGCGTTTACTCTGTCTTAGTTAATCTTCCGCGGTGAAGTGGTTATTCCAGAGAGTTAAGGAAGAGTTCCATTAATACGACAGCGTCCATGCTGATTTTATTAACTTTACTCTAAATAGCTTGGAATCTTCTTTGAATGTTAAATCCTCGGATTTCTTTGCCGTGTTCGTTATTCGCTGGAATTTTAGTCAAGGAGTCTTGTAATTCATGGAAGATTTCCATGTTCCAAATTTTTCAGTTCTCTTGCTGAAAGACTTGCATAAATGATATGAAAAACGTCGTTATTATTTATGATGATGTGATTTATATTTTTCTCTTGACTTTTGCTGTGTTCGATTTAATTGTCAAAGCTAAAAGAATTTTACTTATTTGATTCTCTGATCTCTGATATGAACGAAGGTTTTTCACTTTTACATTTTACAGAGAAATACTTATATAATTTTTTACATTGCTGTTGCATCTTTACTGAACTCATTAGGCTTTCATGCTATTCATGCTATAGTTGCTATACAAATAAAATCAAGAATTTCATATTCTTTCAGTTTTAGCCAATGTTCGGATAGTATCAATGTTTTGGAACAGTCTCTTCCTTATCCGTCTTTTTATACTGATTTTTTGTTTAGGTTTTCCTGTAACTTTAATGAATTACACCAAATACGTCTGTATGTATTTGCGCCTCTTGGATAACACTTCCATGTCGCAATTTGCTACATCTATGTAGTTCTTCCTAGTTTTGAAATCTTTCCGCCGCTGACTCAAAGTTATATGTTATAGATTCATTGTACCACTTTTTCGTTTGCAGTATTTCTTCACGCGGAAAAGCAAAAAGTATATTAAGAACTTTAAAGTAAATTATAAGATCAATGTTTACACATGACACACCTAAATACAACGCATTTGTTTGTATAAAAGTATTAATATATGGAAATATATATATTTTTAATTATGTCACCAAACCTACAAAGATCTCTGAATTTACATGAAAAATATTACTTTTCCTATTGTAGATTATAATCCTCAAGATATTTACTCTTCCTTGGGAAGTTGAATTTCAAATTCTCAACTATAATTTTGAATGAATTTACGTTCTACCATCTTTTGTCATTGTATATTTTTGCCTTGTTTCCATTCCTGGTATTTTGTCACCACTCTTGCAGAAAAATCAATATAATAGTGAATTGAAATGATGCAGAAAATAATGCGATGTTTTCCAGCACTTCTCTTAACTTGAATTTATTCGTACTCCACTATTATTCAGATGAGATCAAAATATATATACGGAATTATTTTCTCGAATAGGTAGGCATCAATGCAATAAACAATGTTCCATTCAACACTCAACCCGACCGCACATAGCTAATTTTGCTGAATATAATATGAATTAGAAATGCTATAATTTTCTCAAATAAAAAGTTTTTAAATAAATTCTAGACACTATCCTCTCCAGAATAAAGTTGAATATCGTCATGACTCATTTTCAAAATTGGGCAAAAGATGCCGAAAAATAGTTTTAACTTAATTCAGATATTATCAAATAATAATTAATACAAAACAATGTTTGATAGCTTTTTACTTTATATAGTTTTAAACAAGGTCATTGTAATGGAACAACCTGTTGAATAAATGGTCAATAAAAAAATGTGATAGAACCAATATTCAGCTGGAGAAAATTTTACATTTTTAAGCAAAATGAGTTTAGAATATTTATTCCCTCCATAAATATTCTTTCATTACGGAATAAATACACAAATTGTTTTTATAAAGGTGCAAAATATTACATCATATTCAATATGTTATTAATTATGTTTTGTTTTTTTTCTTTTGAATTATATTCGTCTAATAAAAGGTTCAAGAGCTATTCAATGAAACGTGTTACGGAACCGGGTTGTTTTAGGAACGTAAAAGGTGAGTTTAGAAGCAATGCTTATAAATATATGTAAAACAGATAACAAGAGGAAGAGCTTATTGTAGTAATTGAGGAAACGACGTCGTAGAAGTATTTTACACATTCCAGCAGGTCTTGTGAAGAAGCTGGAAAACAAATGAAATGTGTATGATACAAGGCAGTTTACATGGCATGGTGAGTGTTGCAAATGGCAAAATGAGTTCTCTTGGTGTATCAAAGCAAATAGAAATTTTATTAGTCATCATGTTCTTATCTATAGAATAATAAATACACTGTCAAATTGATAGATGACTATTTTAGAAAAACCTATATATATATATATATATCTGTTGTGGTGTC
This sequence comes from Acanthosepion esculentum, assembly GCA_964036315.1. Lineage (NCBI taxonomy): Eukaryota > Metazoa > Mollusca > Cephalopoda > Sepiida > Sepiidae > Acanthosepion > Acanthosepion esculentum. Next base: position 2,216,835 of record OZ038477.1, read on the forward strand.
CGCCCTCCAAGAGTCTATGTTAGACTCTTCCGCCTACTATAAGTTTAGTAGGTGAGAATGTTCGGGAAACAATGAACAGTGAATAAATTGAGCGCTAATTCATTCGATACACTCTCACTAGTCGTGTAATACTCTTCTGGTGTACTTATTGTTTAATATACGATATATCTGCAAACCGGCTTTTTGTTATTACTAAACCATTTACTTGGTCACAACATTGTGGCGACGAAGGATTCGAAGAAACTGACTTCACGTTAAATCATATTTTTTTGCCAGTGTCTACAAAAGTGGTGAAGAAAGGAATTCTAATTCAACTCTACGACAAAAGGGCATCCAGTGTTAATGACAACACTGACAGTGAAATAAAAAGAATCTCTTCAAAACAAGAGAATTTCTACAAGTTCAACTCAGTGATTTGGAAGATGGTTGGTGAACCTTGTTATTTTTTCATTCCAACAAGTCAGTGAAAGAACTTATTGTTTCGCTAACAGGGTAAAGTAAAAAAATTAAACCATCTCCCGCTTTTAAATCTTTCAGTAAAAGAACTGTACAAGTCAAACAGTCTTATTTAAGAGGGTGAAGAGAATAGAATCCACCGTCTCATTTCTTAATTTTACGCAGTAAAATGGACGCCATTAAAAGTGTAATGCTAGAGTTGTTAAACACCAACAGGAACAGCAACTACTGTTGGAACACAAATATCAAGAAAGGCAAGAGAAATTCCAACAAGAACAACAAGCAGAATACAAGATGAAATTTGAGGAATAGCACCTAGAAATACAGGGTAGACAACAGAAACTAGAAGAAACGCTTCTTCAAACACAGAATGAGCAATTGGATATGTCCATAAAAAAACAAAATGATGACAGCGATAATGCGTTCTCTCAAAATGCCATATGAAAACAATGTAAGATCGTGCAAAGAATGTGCTTTTACTGCTAAAGCACCCCCGATAAAATTCAATCACTGACCTAAAATCGAGCGTCCGTGGTCGCGAATATGCATTGATTTTGCTGGTCCACTTGATGGTTTTTACTAACTTGTAGTAGTTGACAATCATTCCAAGTGTCCAGAAATATTGAAATGTAAGAAGCAGACCATGAAGGTGACAGTAAAATATTTACACGAGCTATTTTCCTATTTCGGGGTTGTTGACTGCACACAGTTCACAACCTGTAAATTTAAGGATTTTTGTCAGTCATTCCTGATCGAACATATTACCTCGACGCCATATCACCCAAGAAGTAATGGACAGGCAGAGCGTTTTGTGGACACTTTCAATAGAGCACTGAGGAAGGCAAGAGGTAGTCCCACCGATACGGCTATACAGCAGTTTTTGCAGATCTATCGGGTAACTCCTAATAGCAGTGCTCCATCTGCCAAGACGCCAGCAGAGGTCATGCTTGCCAGGAAAATAAAATCGGTATTTGATAAAATCCATCAGAGGGAAACAAGAACAGGAAATAGGAATAAAGTGCTTAAAAAGCGCTTTAAGATCGGTGAAAAGTTTATTTTCGTGTATTTGAGAATAATAAATCACACTTGGAGATAGGAACCATAGACAGACAAATTGTTAATATGATTTACATGATTCAGCGACCGAAGTTTATACACAAACGTCATTTAAACCAAATTAGAAAACTGTATACGAGCGTAGTCGACAGGGTATCCCATAGAAGATGACACTTTGGTCATCGTCTTTGACATGTTTGAGGTTCCAATACCGCAATCAGTGTCAGAGCTCATAAGGCCCCAAAGAAAAAGGAAAATTACGGAATCTTTTGTAATTAACCCGAAAAGGAAAAGATATTGAGCATCTTTCATTTCATAACATGTCTACAAAAAAGGAAGAGAATGAGTAAAAATCCCATCTCCTAACTTATGAACTTTGAATTACCAGAAAAGCACAATAATCATTGGATTAATGGATTATCATTTTAAAAAAGAAAATATGTAAACGTAATTCCTGTATCGAGATTTTTCAAAGTGGTTGTTTCTAATTTTTATTTTTTATGAAAAAAGTTTGAATAAAAAATATTGTGTGGTAATTATAAAAAAGAACCCATACGGAGTCAGACTGAAAAGGGTTTTTTGTGGTGTCTTCCCGCTAAGAGTCTCTGTTAGACTTGTCCGCCTACTATGTTTAGTAGGAGAGAAGGTTCGGGGAACAGTGAATAGACTGTTTGTAACTACGAACTCTCTGCTTCGGCGGAGAGGAACCCGGACAAGGATTTGCCGAAGGGCAAAATTTCGTCCGAGTAGGTAGACAGATACTGAACCCGCTTATGCGGGTTCTAAGGGAATATTTTTGGTTGATCCTACGGGCTCCGATAAGCCCACGTTAAACTCGGCCTTGTGCCACATGCATCCCTCGTGTGGGCGGGGGCTGTTAAATATAACAGTGAATAGATTGAGCGTTAGTTCATTCGATACACTCTTTCTAGTCGTGTAATACACTTCTGGTGTACTTAACCATTTACTTGGTCACAACAATATATATATATATATATATATATATATATATATATATATATATATATACAGACACACACACAGACACACACACACACATATATATATATATATATATATATATATATATATATATGATTTATTGATTTAAACACAAGCGCTATGTGGTTTCAATATAATGCAAATATCCCGAATGTTTCACGCTACAACATTTTCAATTAAGTGAATTCAAATTTACTGAACAAAGTATTCCAAGTAATTTTCATAGTAAAAAGAGATATTAATATATTTGTAGCCTTTATTTGGCTTCAAGTTGTAAGATATTGAGTAATCATTGAATTCTGTTGAAAGTTTTCTTTATTGCATAATCATTTGATATGCCTTCAAATATTACAATTCGCAAATATATTTTTTATATATACGTTTATAAAATGTGACGTAGAAAAAATGAATAGTGTTGCATGAAGTTAAATTGGATTTGAGAAATATTGCATTACAATTTCAATGTATTTTTCGTATCTTTGCTCTTTTTCTTATAGATTCATGTAATCCTAAAGAAGATATAAAAAAAGAAATATTTCTCGAATCAAGTGTATGATATTGGTATGTAGCTGTGTTAAGATCTGCGGAACTTGTAACTTAAAGGTGTCAATAATTTATCCGCATCTCTTCGGATAAGGGATCAAGAACATTCACAGTTTTCTTTGTTTGAGAATTGTGACAAGATTAATCAAATATGCTCGTCAAAGACAGAGTATGTAATCCCATTCATATTTTATTCAGATAACAAATAATATTTCCAGCTAAATGCAAGATAAACAAATTTTATTGATCTCTTTTCTTTCTGGATGTATTTTCTAATCGAGACATCACTACAGAAATAAGGCCATTTACTGTTTTCATAATAAACCGTTTATCTTTCTTCCTATCTTTTGTATTCGAAAGAGTACGCGGGAAGAAAGGCTCCTTTCCGATTTCTAAATATTATTTTTTTCTATTATTTTCTCTGTTATAGTGCCAAATATGTCATCGTCATTTTTATCGAATATTGGCTCGGTGGAGTAATGGATAGCGACTCGGATTGAGAAATTGGAGACTCGAATTCCAGTCGAATCGATTACATTCACTTACGTGCTAACATGCTTGGGAAAGTTATGCATCCTCTTCTTCTGTGTATAAATAGCAGGACAGACCAGGTTTTATAACCTTGGATGCCAACTAGACTAACGCAGAAAGAAATGGCAACCTACTGCGGGAAAAAGTCTGCCTCGTCAGTTACGTATCGAAAGATATATGATCACCTCAGTGTGTCTCACGTATGGCACATGACTTACCTTTTGCCTCACTTAATTAAGATGTTCGCATTTAACGAGGAACTTAAGAGATTTTATTTGTTCAAAGTGTTTTCATTTTCGATTTTTTAAAATACATAATTATTTTATAGGTTGTGTTGTTTTTGCTTATTATTTGTTAATATAGCGTGATTATTTTTCTAGTCTTATTCTGAAACGTTGGTATGAAGTAAGGAAATGTAACTTCAATGTAAAACATAATCTTAATAGATACCCTTTACTAATCTTACTGGCGACTGACAACCACATGTTCAGAGGATTCTTCTAAATGTTTTGAATGAAAACTATTTTTAGTCATCAATATCTTGTGCTGATGAGACAGTTACATTATATGACTTCAGTAGGCGAGAAAATACAAAGAGAGAATGTAATTTTCTGAAGTGGCAATAAAATATTTTCATTCAGACTTTCACATCTCTATTTCCTTTCGATTTTATTTTATGTTTCTCTTTATTTGTCCATGATCTATTGGGATTCCCGACATTATAGCAGATTTAAATGCACTTGTAAATGGATTTTCCATATCATTTTCATAAAAATATATCTGTGACTGAAACTAATAAAGTTACTGATAGTGTACGTTAATAAGTAGCATAAGCAAGAAAATATTGATTTTCAACTTTTCAAGTCTTTCTTTCAAAGATGGATTTATAATTTTTTTGTTTACAGTTTCTATCCAAGTCTAAGAGGTATTTGATCGAATTAACATGTGTGTATTATTTCCATTAATATGAGATATTCGACTGCCATTCAAACAAATCTCGACAAGAGAAAACCATAAATCGTGCAAAAGACAGGCAATGACATGCAAAATTCAGAGAAAATTATAGTTTTCATCATTTCGCGTGTTCAAGATTGTGGGCTACAATTTTGGAATGATATATGTGCATCGGGACATTCAATAAAATATAAGATTATTATCAGATTTCATTATTTTTCTTTTAGCATCTGTAGATTTATGACAGATGGTATAACAACGTGTTGTGGATTCCGGGATGAAATCCGGTATCAAATAATAACAAACGCCAAGAATGAATATAGGAAAATAAATGTATTAACGTAATAATACAAACTGGTAATACAGGTTAGTAGTTCCAGGAATTCGGGTTAGTAGGAAAATCTATATATAGTCTTTGGTATCGAGGTATCGCTGTATGGCTCCTTACTGAGTCTAAGTGCTCGTTACTATGACTCATGCCGCTACGTTCTATTACTACTACTACGACTTGACTTAACGTGCTGACGGGTATTCACTGGCAGTAGCATATGTATACCTTGGGTGAGTCCATTTGTGTAAAAAGGGGAGACCCCTCAACACAATGATATGCATACATGACAACATACATTACAGTCAAAAAGGAAGCTAATTTATCTGATGTTTTCTTTGTAAATGCTAAATAATGACAAAAGATTCACAAAATAAGAGCTTTTACATGTATTATCAGAAGTTAAAATGTTGAGATATGTATCCATATGAAATGTAAAAATGTTTTCTTTGTGACAAAAATGTTCAGTCAAAAGTCAGCCAATAATTTCGAAATCTTGCTTGGCATTTATTCAAAACAGTTCCAAAAGATTTTGGTTTCATAAATTCGGAAGTACAAATATAGAAGAGAAATATTTTCAACGCAACTCTGGAAATGAGACTGCAAAGTGGAAAAATATCACATCTGGCACCGAACCTTGCCAATGATATTGAGCTCTATGAGGGCTGCTCAGGGTGAGGCTTGTCTTTGTTTGCTAAAACAGAATACTTCCTTTTCAATCCTATCTGATTCTTTAAAACCGATAGCATTGTAGAAGAAGTCAAGTACAAAATCAATAAGCAGATTATTTTGAAGCATCTTTAGAAATGGATTGTATGTATGAATTTCTCTTCATGGTGCATTGATGAAAGCAGGGTTTTTGTGCTATTGAAAGTTACAAGCAAGTTCTTCCTTCAGAAGGAGATCAACTGCTAATCTCAGATCAATTCGATTTTTCAAAGTTCTCCTATAGGCTATTTCAAGGAAACTGCTGGTTTTTTTAGAGATCTTAGAGAAAACAATTTGAATTCTTTTGGCAAGGCTGATGCCAAACCCCTAGATAGAAATTCATGGAGCCTTTTCTATCCCAAGTTCCCCACTTATAGGAAGTAAAACGATTAGATATTATCAATTATTACGTCTGCAGTTATGAGTTTAAGGTTTAGTTTCTCAGAGTGTCAGACAATTATTCACGACAGAATTCATCTCATACGTTTAAAGGTTTACTAATCATTTCATTATATTTCTCCCACATCTTGTCTGATGCTCCTGCAATATATATATATATATATATATATATATATATATATATATATATATATATATATATATATATATATATATATATATTTATATATATTACCGTAATATTTCTTTTTGCTTTCAAATGCAACGGTTGACAGTCAAAAAATTATCTTTAAGGTATGTCTGATTAAATAGATTACAGACATTATGTCTGCTTATTTTTCATAAAATCTGTTCATAATCGCTGATAATCTTCCGTGTATTCAATTAAATGATGTGAGAAATGTGCTATAACTATGAACATCGTTTTTATTTCCAATTTCACAAGTACTTTCGGTCTTCTTCCGAGATCATCTTCGGATATGTATGTAGTAATACAAAACTGCGTGTTGCTCCATTTCCCATGTATGTTCGATATATTGAGATCCTTGACAGAATTCAAGAAGAATCTAGAATGTTATCTATCTTGACCGATCATCTCGGCTTCAGGCATATTCCTACCGCCAGAACCTAGCTTGCTTTTGTCTTTTTTATATTTCCTTATAATTATTCTGATGGATAGTCTACTGTGTCACTTCAAATTCTTGAATTTAAGCGTAAAAGTAGAATAACAGGCAAATATCATCATTGTACTCTTGAAATGGCTAGACATAACTGTAAATTATATTCTAATAGTTTTCTTTCTTACTCTTCTCGATTGAATAACACTCTCCCGTTTCATGATTTACTCACAAGATCGCTTTTCAAAAATGTAATTCTGACTCCAACCACCATCTTCCTTTATTAACGCTTTTTTCTTTTGATTGCCATTTCTTTTCACTGGGATTTTCTCATTTTCTTTTACTCTCAATAACTTGGACCTCAATGGATTTATTGTCTTTCTTGGGATAAAATAAATAAGAATATTGTGGCATCTTTTGCACAGATGTGTTGCATTTTTATATAAATCGCTAATAAAAATAGCAGAATGTCAGCCGAATATTGAACACTCACAACGCCCTCCATAGACCTACCTGAGATAAACGACTTGATGACTGCTTACACTTGTCAAGAGATTGCATCGGTAGAGAGTGTTTGAAGCGACCCTATATTGCACACCTTGTAAAATGATTTTCTTATATTTAAGACAATGGTTATTGTGATCACTGGGTACTTTACTGATTCTATGTAAAAACCGCAGCTCTGAATCGATCAGAGAAACATCCACACTGTTCATCGCTTTGTAGAATGTTATTCCATGTTGCTAAACCTCTCAAATCGATTCGTGATGCCAGTAATAGGCTGATGGTGTGATATTGCGCCGGGGATGAATGCTCACTAGCATCCTTGAAAACTGAGCAAACAACTGACACAGATGTGGGAAACATTTCGTCTTTCGACAGAAATTAAAAAAAAACATTGCCAGGATCCGAGATAACTCATGGTCAAGCTCTTATCGGAAGAAGTATACTACGCAGAGGCAAGATTTTCTGAGCCACGAATTTTATTCCTTATATTCCAGAACCCATTTTCGTTTTCAACCTTGGTTTGGACAGATTGTGTATGATGCTGATGATGAACATGATTTAAAGTTTGACATTTTCGAAAAATATAGAGTAAACCTCTGGAAAGTAGTTGGAGTATAAAAACCTGATATAAGTGGAGATAGGAAAAACGCATATACATTTGTTATGGAAGAACTCGGTTTCTTCTCATTATATATGCATATACATTGATAGATACACACATATATATTACATACAGTTATGGACAAAATTATTCTCCCCCATTCTATAATTACAAATAAAGCTGTAGTAAAATAATATATTTTCATAGATACTTCATGTGCATTTTTCACAGATGATGTCATAATGGATTTGAAAGAATGTACAATCATGCCTGAAACAATATTTTTTTATATTAATGTCAAACAGTAATATAAAAAACACCAAAAGACAAGTAACAACATTATTGACCATCTTAACTCAGTAATTATGCCATCTTTATTCTTGATTATTGCCTTTAATCGTTTTGTTAGTTCCATACAAGCTCACTACACACACTGATAGGTATTTTGGACCATTCTTCCTTGGCAATAGCTTCTTGTTCCTCCTCCAAATTTGAAAGACTTATTTCTCTTACTTTTTTCTTCAAATAGGCCCATAAAGTTTAATTTCTTGTCAGTATCTTAATTATTCTCTCATCTCAGTTATTTGTCACAATACGCGTCGTGTATGATGGCGCATTTTCATGTTAGAGTGTCAAGTGACGTCCCAAATACAGCATTCGTACACATTGTTTTATATTATTATTTTAAGAATAACCAAATACTGCTCTTTATCTAAGATACCCTTTACTATCACTAGTTTTCCTGCTCCCGAAGCAGAAAAACGTCTCCAGAACAGATTGCTCCCACTACCGTGTTTAATTGTAGAGATTATTTTCTTGTGAATTACTTTTCCTCCATACACAACTGGAGATCATATGACCAAATAATTCTAGTTTTGTTTCATCTGACCATAAAACAGAGTTCCAATATATATTCTCATGTTCTAGACGACTTCTAAGCTAATCAACATTCTAGGTGTTCACCCTTAAGCAAGGTAGTTTTCCTCGGGCGCCAAGCTCGATATCCTTCTCGATTAAATCATCTAGTGAACATCTTCGTTGATATATTGAACCTTGATGTTCTTACATCATTTACAACGTCCTTTGTCGTTAAGTGAGGATTCTTCGAGACATTTCTAACAATTTTCCTTTTTATTCTCTCAGAAATTATCCGTCTTCTACCAGTCCTTAATTTATTCTCAACGCAATCAGTTTCGTAATACTCCTTGATAATGCTACATATATTCCATCCAGGAACATTTTAACTCTTGTAAACTGTGTATATGTATATCCAGTGGCTTATTTATACACATCAACTATCTTAATGCTGGGCGTCTTGTCAGCTTGATCCGTCCTCGCCATGTTTCCAGAGATATCGCGGTACGTGGCACTCACATATTTTTTGCTTCATTACATTTAGAATATTATAGAATCAGGTCTCTTCAGAGTGATTTTGCTTTAAAGGTCAAAGATCAAAATCATTACAGTTGCCATGGAGCAATATTATTTCATAATTTCCACAAGGGCGGCAATAATTTTGGGCTTCAACAGAAAAACTCTTAACACAATAGATCGAAATTTCAAAGAAATTCACGAATCATTCACAACCAAATAGAGAACCCAATATTTATGGTAAAATTCACTAAGTACTTGCAAATATGAAAAAAGTTCAGAGGGGGGATAATTCTGTCCACAGCTCTCTCTCTCTCTCTCTGTCTCTCTGTCTCTCTCTGTCTCTCTCTCTCTCTCTCTCTCTCTCTCTCTCTCTCTCTCTCTCTCTCTCTCTCTCTCTCTCTCTGAAAATACAGGCAGAAGTCAAACATCAACTAAATTATTTACAAGCAACAACATTTAGAACAAATAAATATTATTTAACATGACAAAATCTATTTTAAAATAAATACTCCGTTTTTTTTGGTTTTTTTGCAGGGTGGCGTCCGGCCGATCTTCTGAAATACAAGTTCATTTCTCTGCTATATGGCGGTCACATAAGCCGAAGATCGTCATCTGGTTTTGTTTGCAGCACGGATATGATTTATTTTAAGAAAGAAAAAATGCTTTAGGATTGCATCCTACAATAGAATTTCTGTTGGAAAATGTAAGGCTGGCTATGACACGTTTTTTTCTTTCCATTAGAATTTCATCGGATGACAATAATGTTTCCCTTGATGCAATTACAGATGCCTACGATGACAATATTACAATTATTAAATTTAATTTTTTTTTTTATTTACTAAGTGTTTGTGTATATCCTCTCTTGAAATACCTATTCTAGCCAATTTCATTTATTTTTTCTTTTTCTTTAGGTTTTTATCACTTTTGTTATTGATATTGGGATTAAATTGTTTTAAAAAATCAGCCAATTCAGTTGAAATGTTATAGGAATCTGAATGTCGATGATCAAGATATTAAAGCATGTCTATACAATTTCGGCTTAGTACATTGCTTTTTTAATTTAAAGTAGCATTATTTAAATTAAAATTATAGTCAGTTTCATGTTTTTAAAAGATTCCTTTTAAAAATCATATAATATTTTATTGAAATACTCTGACGTTTCTCCTATGCATTCCTTGTGGCAGTCATTACAGGAGTAAATTCCGCCTTAAAGCTTTAGCTAATTATTATTTTATATTGTATTTATGAGATATTTATATGTTTTAGAATTAGCTGTAATAAATTTTATGTTGAGCTTAGATAAATTCGTTTCCCTTGTATTTGTGATATGTTTGTTGAGTGGAACAAAATATATTTTTATTCCTTGGGTTTCTCATATTGGCCCATTCTTCTATTTTGCAATGTCTTACGAGCCTTTTGTTTCGAGTTGAATATAAAATAATTTAAATCTCCATCGCACTAGGATGACATCCATAAATATATAAAACGGTTTTTCACGCTTCCAACTGAGTATGTTGTGTGTGTGTATCTGTGACTGTGTGCGTGTTTCATTTTTCTCTGTAGATATATAAGTGCCTCTGATATGAACATGCATATGTGCGAAACAGTATATGTGTGTAGCTAAGTGTGCGAGAGCTATCTGACTGCGTTTTTCTGCGTGTTAGTGAATTGCTTAATGGGAGCGTATATATATGTGGCTGAGTGAGTGAAGGCGTTTGTTGGATTCATGTATGTATATCCGAGTGCCTGTAGAAGTATATCTGAGTTATTTTTATTGCAAACTACAACCTGTGTTTGAAAGTGCATGTTTCATTCGCTTCTGTTAAATTATCGCTATTTGCCAATGTAGAACAAAGGCAAATAATATTTGTCTCTCGGTAATATGTACTTTGTAAACTTTAATAAAGATACAGACATTAATTATCACGAACAGATTTTCAAGTCGGCGTTCCTTATCAGGTTTTCTATTTTTATTTTATCTTATTCTTACTCCACACAATACAAAATTTATGATTTCATTTCTTACGATAATTTTTTTTAGGAAATGTTCTACCTTCAAATTTTCTGTTTCGCATTACAATTGAAAGCGGTTTTATATGTTATGGTCCAAGTTCCTTGTACCACGGTGATGGTCCAAGGTAGAACCAATGAAGAATAACTCGAACACAGGTATGGAATAACACAGATACATTACAAACAGAAATATGTACAAAGAAGTAGAAGTATTAGTAATGAATATCAGATTTGGTTAGAGTGAACTATGTTGTCTCGACAAGTATCACTATTCCAATGTCTTACAGTAATCGTCTGACTCTGTCTTTGACTGACTCTGAACAGTATTTACTGTCCCCCCCCCACGAGGGATATATGTGGCACAAGGCCGAGTTTACCGTGGGTATTCCCGATCCCATAGACTCGGCTAAAAAATGCCCGTAGAACCCGTATAAACGGGATCGGGTTGGTCAACCTCCCCGAACGAGGCTCTGCCCTTCGGCGGAGCCTCGTCCGGGTTCCTCTCTGCCCAGAGGCATAGAGTTCGACCGTCTAGCCGAGTCGTCCAAAAACGATGGACTCTGAACGCTGCTCCCTCTTGAGGCGCAGTATTTATGATGTCCGGAATAGTCCATTATTATTATGGGTAAGTTCCCATAACACTATATCAGGCGAGGATAACTGAAAAATAGCATTATACTATGCATGCCTGTTGAAAGACACTTTTAGAAAAGCATTTATATCTCATAGATACATCAGTACGATATTGATGACGATTTCTTCTTTTTCGTCTTCTTCGTCTCATTCTGCTTCTTCTTACTATTGTTTTTGTTATTGTTATTATTATTTCTATTACTTCCTTGGATTTCTGTTATATAAGCCCTAATGTCTGTAACCGGGTTTGGGTAGTTTTTGTACCAATTTCTTTCAGTTTCCTTTCAGTAAATATTGCATATCTTCCGATGCTGATATTGGCCCTCTCTGTCATGCCGCGTTTTATATTCAGTGGGGTCAGTACCGTGCAACCTGATACAAGAATGTCATTTCTTTCTGGATATTTACCACAGAATTTGCATTTTGGGCTAACACAAATATGTGTACTTGGTAATTTCTAGCTAGCAAGCATTTATCCTGTGCAGCAAGAATAAAACTTTCGGTTTCAGTTTTTAACATTTCACTACGTAACATCTGCTGGGTACGGGTCTTGTCTACATCAATTTGTTTACTATTTACATTGTTCGGAATATCATCCTCATCTTTGTTGCCATATTTATTATAACGTTTCGGCCGTTGTACGCTCCAGCCTTATTCAGCTGGTTGGAATGTCGAACTGAACACTTTATTTCGCTCGCTGAATATAAGTTTCTTATTTCTTTCATGTTCTTTGACACGAATCATCACCCAGTCTTCTGTAGTTGCCATGGTATCTTTAAAGACCGATTGTTGTGGTTTTACAAGACATTCTTAGTTGAACTAATCCTCTTCCTCCTTCGGATCTGGGAAAATAGAGACGATCAAAGTCTGTGTCACTTTTTGGTTATGCTGTATATAGTGCCAGAAATTTCATCATTATTTTCATTGAATATTGAATTCGTTTACCTTTTGCCTCACTTAAATTAACATGTTCCCTTTCAACGAGGAACTTAATAGGTTAGATTTGTTCAAAATGTTTTCTATTTTCGACATTTTTAATTACATAATTATTTGATAGGTTGTGTTTTTGTTTTTCATTATTATTTGAAGGGTTAATATCGCGTGATTATTTTTCTAGTCTTATCCTGAAACCTTGAATGAAGTAAGGAAATGTAACTTCAATGTACAAAATAATCTTACTAGATACCTTTACTAATCAACACATTGACATTCATGAAATTTAAAACATGATTACTGGCGACTGAGAACCTCATGTTCATTAGATTCTTCTAAATATTTTGAATGAATTTCTTATGCTGACAAGACAATGACATTATATGACTTCAGTAGACGAGAAAATACAAAGAGAGAATGTAATTTTCTGAAGTGGCAATAAAATATTGTCATTCAGACTTTCACATCTTTATCTCCTTTCAATTTTATTTTAGGTTTCTGCTTAGTTTTCTATCATTTATTGCGATTTCCGTCAAAATTGTGAATGCACTCATATATGATCTTTCTTGTTACATTATTAAAATCTATAACTGCAAATAACGTAGATTTATTGCTCACATGTTAATAAGTAACATTAGCATGAAAATATCGTCTTTCACCGATATAATCAAAGCATTTCTTTTATATACGCATTCATAACGTTTTGCTTAAAGTTGATATCTACCTCTACGCAGAATTTGATTGAACGTGAGCATTCTTCCCGTTAATATGAGACATTAGACTGTGATTCAATCGTATATCGACGTCCAAAAGACATAAAAACAATGACATGCAAAATTTAGAAAAGAAAACAATACATTACATGTTTAATAAGTGCATAATTAATAACAACATCGAACGCAGTGGTTATAATAGAAGTAGCACTGCTGACAAAAATGTGTCTTCCTCGAAATATTGCGATGTAATATATACGAACTATAAGTATCTTGTGGAGAAAGGTGCTCCTATTTACAAGAAGCACACATCTCATTTAGACCAAGTGAATGCAACAATTAAATCTAAATCTAATTACATTACAAAAAGGCAGTAATATTTGATCAGCATATGGCTGGCTTGCGTGTTCTTTTCATGGAATGAATTCTGACTTTTATATCATGTTCTTTGACTCATCTATCCTATTCAACTTTTATTGCACTTCCGAATTAACATTTATTCTGTTTAAAAAACAAATATCTGTTCACTGCAGAATATAAATGAAGTAAGCAATGTTTATGAAAGATAAGGTATGGAACACGTGATAGGCTTCATTGGCAGGTATATCGGTTTCTGGTTTCCGTCTGTTTTATGGAATAGTTGGGCAATCGCATACGTTTATTGGTTAACACTTACCAAAGTTCCAAAGATTAAAATTAACTTGTTTGTTACTATATTAAAGTGACCTCAAATAAATCAATGTTTTAGAATTATACTTCACTACTGATCTATTCTCAGTTATATATTTTCTTGACAGAATATTGTGCCACTTAAAATAAAAAAGCAATGCATGATGGTTGAAACTTGATTGGAATTTTTTTGTTCATATATAATTCAATGGTAATCGTTACTTTTATATGTTCAAATTTTATTTGCAAAATTTCTTCACATTACATTAAAAGATTATAATTTTATTTGTAGGAAGTTTCTCTTTCGTTGAAAAGTGTATCGATTTTGCATATTTTAGTCAGTTGGTGTGTTGTAAAGTGTTAATAATTTCGAATTCTCAACTGAGTAGAATAGAATGGAAAGACGAATTGAAAGACAAAGAAAAGAATGCGATAAAGCAAAGACAGTAAATTATTAAACGGAAAATCTACAAGCAATTGTGTCACGAATAACCATCACAAGCATATACACATATGTATGTATAATAGCGTGCGTATAAATATTTCATCAAAACTTCCCACGTTTTAAACATTCGAATAAATTTTTATAAATCCTTATAACACATTAAGTATTTATATTATTAAATTTGATAGATGAATAGTGGATGCCTAGTGGATACTAGAGTGCCCAGTGCATAAAAGCGTTTGTTGAATCCAGTGACTTGAACTCAAGAGTTGTGAGTTCAATACCTGGCTACAACTTAGGTGAACAAAACCCTGGATAGTGGAGTGAAAGGGGAATAAATGATTCTGACACATCCGGAAGAGTCATGACACTTGGAACTAGACCAATCTAACCTGGTCAACAAAACAAAGGGTTCAGTTCAAATTTCCAATCACACGATGAAATTCGAAACGTACAACGGCCGAAACGTCGTGAATATGGCAACAAGGATGAGATCGAGAGTCCGAACCATGTAAATAGTGTAAATAATTAAAATACCTCATCTCAGAAATATAAACACATTAATTCCAGTGCATGCAATCATTAATTGGGCCAATTAAATGAAGCAGCAATAAATGGTTCCAATTTCTATTCTTCTATTTATATTATAGAACATATAAACATATAATAATAATCAGTGGGCATTGTTTCCGTCACGTCTAAGTTAAAAAGTGGCTTATTTTTATCATTTCCTTATATCATTGTTAATTTATATACATATCCCGGGTCAATATTTTGACTAAGCTCGCCATTGGCTTTGGACCCATTAATAAAATGCTATAGATAAAACACATTTTCAGTGTTTCTCATATTTTAAACATTTTAATCCCTAGATAGAAAAACAGACATATAGTCGTTTACTTCTAGAAAGGCTGCCAAAATCTTCTAAGGAAAAAAAGACAAAAATGTCATTTGTCTCTTCTTGAAACTTATATAAGAATTTCTTAATCTCGTTTTTACAGTGAAGTTATTTCCTGTAAAAAATATTGAGTTTTGACGTCAAAGTCGTTTCCATTTTGTTTATTTTCTCAGTTTCTATTTTACATTCAAATACAGAATATTTTATTTTTTATGTTTTTTGTTTATTCTAGTTTTTAAATTATTTTCTGTTATAACTATTTTTTCTAATTTTGTCTGTCCACACTTTTACATTCGTTTTCTCTTTTTCTTCTTGTCGTCATTTACAAAAATGGAACAATGGCTCCAAAGACTAACAATCAATGGCAAACGAATAAAAACAAAGAACAGTTGAATGAACTAATTAAGAAAGATTTTTGTTTTTACTATTTTGCCTTTGGAAATAGTTGACATAATAGGAGGTATCAATTAATGTAATACTTTTTGTAATACACTAAGGTTTGTTTAATTCAAAATAATAAGCCCGTAAATAATACATTTAAAAAATTGATTAATCATTGTAATTATGAAAACATATCGTTTGTCAGTTTGATTTAAGCAAACTTAAGAAAAATTATGAAATGTAATTTGGATCGTTGAAAAAAGATCCTTGAAAAATTGTGAAGCGGAACCAACCTAAAAAAAAACGAAGTGCATCACAAAGAAATTATATGTTTTTCTTTATTCCTTTTCCCTGCTGTTGTTATTGTTTTTTCTTATTATAATTATTGGTAGTAGTAGTAGTAGTAGTAGTAGTAGTAGTAGTAGTAGTAGTAGTAGTGTTTGCTGTTTTTGTTGTAGTAACATTTCATCAATCAAGGCGGACACCATAAAATAAAACACCATTTATACCCTCTTCCACAAATGACAAGGTTTCTCTTTCAATCCTTAGACCAACCAAATGCGTGTGTGTTTCTGTGTGTGGGGGTGTCTCATTGTGTAAATATGATATATAATCTTTTGTATAAAAGAATAATTTTAGGCAAAAAAATGACAAATAGGAAAAGGTCTTCCTAGGACTAAATGATTTTGTTGATGGAATTCTGTATGTTTACGATGGGATGGGGAGATCTTAAACAATATCCGATAATTATTCTAATTTTTATTTTGTACTTGTGGTGAGCATAGCTATTTATGATATCATTTTTATGAGTTCATTTGCGATCGGAATTTAGTTCTCGGTCATTATCAATTATAAAGGTAATGTGTTGCTTGCTGCTGTTCCGTAAGAAAATTCTATCGTTCGTTCGAGTTTCTTTAGTTTATCTAGAAGGTTCAGGTAATGTTGTTTTGTGGGAATATAATAATCCATTCCTCAAAATGCCTAAATCTTGGTTTGCTGAAAGAATAAGGCACATTATGGCCTCTAACCAGTGTGGTTCTATGGACTACTGGTGACTCTTTAATAGTGCGTTAAATATGAATAAATCACTCTCTTTTCCCAATTTGAGGTGTTAACATATTCTGTCGATATGGGAGAATTTTCTAATCGTAAATTCTCTTTCAATTCTCAACTGGAGCGCCTTGCCTGACTTTCCACATTTACCGCAGGTTTCGACACGTAATGCACGAGGACAGAAACCTAGACGTTTAGCAGCCCATTATCCGAGTGTTTAAGTGATTTTGTAAAGGCCAACACCCCTCATTCATTGATCTTCACTTGAGCTACATGGATGCTAATAGAGCCGCGATCTGATAAGTCGGCTGGTCATGTCAATCTCTAAAACCCATATAATTAACAGCTAAATTGTCTCACAAACTCATCACATAACAATCAAACACGGAACCCTTTATTAATTTAAAAGTACAAGAAGGCGGTGTATGAGGATCAATCGAGTCGATGAGAAAGAAATTTGATCACTGGTTCAAATTAAAGCGTCACATTTTGGGGATAATAAAGCTCATAAATAACAGGAGCTCAAAAACCTCTCTTGACGAGAATGAACTGTTAGATGTGACCCCGTCTCAACCAAGGAGAATAGGTTTAACTTTCTTGGTAATTGCGCAGTAGTAGTTGGACTCTGTGGTGGGTGGTGGAGCAAAAGACCAATAAAAAGTCAAACAAATAAATCAAATGGCAAATATAAATAAAATACCCAAAAGGAATCTCTGTGACTGATTCAAAAATAGAATAAACATTCCCGTGATTCATCACAGTCGTATCTCTGGGGGGAAACTCCTCTGTTCAATCTGCCTCCATTCAAAACAGGTGTATAATGAACCACCTAGTCGGTTTCGAAATCTTCATGAGGGAATCATATATAAGAAAAGAGCACATGACTACTGTATTCTTTATCTTGGATAAGGTTTATGAAACTACATGGAGATATTAGATCATACGAGATCTACATGGGCTTGGACTGAAAATTAGTCTACCACAATCCATTAAAATCTGCAGGGAATCTATTCTGCCCGATCAAAGAATCTCATGAGGAAAGAGTGCCACAAGAGAGTATATTGTCAGTCCCTCTGTTGTTCAATATAAAAAATAAATAACGTTGCAAAAGAACTCATTTTAGGTATACATAGATCTCTGTACGTTGATTAATTTTCTGTAAGTTACCGTTCCCAAAGTATGCATTTTCAAAAATTAAGACAAAATGCGTGCATTTTTGTAATAAAATTGGACGACGTAATTATGGAAGAATGCAACTCAATGGGACAAAAATCACAATGTGGACAGGTTGAAGCTCATAGGAATAATTCTAGACAAGAAACTAACGTTTATACCACATCTAAAACATCTCAGAAAAAAATTCAGTAAAACATTACAACTCTTGAGAGTGGTGGCTCACACAAATTGGGGATCCATCCAGGAACGTTGCGCTAGTTATATAGAATATTAATCCAAATAAGCTGTAGTATGGAAACTTCATATATGAATTAGCAAGAAAATAATATCTCAAAATACTTAACCCAACCTCCAATGAACATTTGACATTGGCGCTTGGACTCTATAGAATATCAACTGTAGAAAGTTTGTATGTAGAAGTAAAACGAATCCTGCATACAATATTACATTCGATCCAATTAGTAAGGTTTTCTTTCAGATATGAAAAATGGCTTTCGCTTCTCTAGGTCAAATTATGAACTGTTAATATTCAGTGCTGAAAGAGTTGATCAAGCTTTAGATAAGAATGTAGCGTTGAATGTCTTTGGATATTTTGAGTCTTCACAAGTTGAACAGTTATGATATTTCAGTATCAATATTGATCTGATCCAATCTTTTTTATCAAATCAAATTTGATCCAATAAAAGTTATCTTGAACGGCCACTCACCTCAATCTTTTACATTAATGCAGTTGAACCCCAGTGATCTCTCCTTGGATCTACGTTGTTCGTAATTTTTATCAGCGACTATTCAGATAACAATAATTCTCAACTCGGTATTTATTCTGATGATACAACTATTTACTGCTGTCGTAACAGTAAGTCTGATCGTTCTAAGGTCAGATTACTAGCTGATCCCAAAAATTATTTAAAATCTGTTTTTATCTGGGTTAAGTAAGGGCTTGTTAATTTTAATGCCTCCAAACGAACCTTTTTTTATTTCTATCTGCATGGCTAAGAGAGTGACGACCCATTGCGTCTTCACGGGCTAACGTTGACCGCTGATTTGAAGTAAAAAGTTCATATTAAATCCATTGTTAGGTCTGCTGCTAGGAAAGTTGCTTCTCTGATTCAATTTTCCTCACCAGAATCTTAGATATTTGTAGTTCTATCATTCACCCATTCATTGAATATCGTTTCACATCTGGATTGATCCTTCTAATATATATTTCGATATGTCTTATAAAATACAAAGACGATTCTGACCTGGAATCTATCTAGTTTCCAGTAACTTTCCCACAGCTGTAATGTATCTTCTCTGTGACTATTCTATAAGTATTTATAACATAATTATTTTGATGAACTTTGGTAGACATTATGAACTTAAATGCATTAATAGATTGACGGAAAGGTCTCATCATGTTACAGTTGAAATAGATAAATCTAAACGTAAGTCCTATGCTAACAGTTTATTCTCTCACACTTCTCGCTCGAAGAACTGTCTTCCTGTTTCTTGCTTTCCAGTTAAATATGGTCTTTAACAAATTAAATGCAATGTAGAATATTATCTTCTGTCTTTTTAATTCCAGTTTTTTTATTGTGATCTCACTTTAATTTTTTTCTTTTTCTCATAATCTCACATACTCAATAACCCCCTTGCGTTTTAGTGGCTTCCTTTGGGTGAAATTATTATAAAATATATAATAATATGTCGTCATCAATATATTGGAAATGTGGTGATTGTTTCGGTAGAATACTTTGGAAAGAACCATATTCAAGAAATTCTAAGTATAGGCAAGCTAGAACTTCACTAATCTATTCGTCTACCGACGGGGCATAATTATAACAGATGTTAGTATTTTCATATCCCCCTCCCCTACATACATAATTTTCTCAGCATAAACAATACGACGATGTCCTTCTAAATGACAAAAAGCTTTACACTGAATCCTTTTTACACATTTTAAATTTATTTTCTCAATATATATATATATATATGTGTGTGTGTGTGTGTGTGTGTGTGTGTGTGTGTGTGTGTGTGAGAGGGAGAGAGTGTATAGACATGTAATCAACACTGCACGGCGAATACTGATTTCACGCATTAAGCGATATTCAGAGAATCTAATGATGATCCGATTGTTTCATATTACTGCAGCACTTAAATCTGAGAAGAAACCTATTTACATGTATTTTGAATTAAATTATTGCTGTAATATACTTTCTATGTTATTGTAATGCTCATTCTTTTTGAAGCCGGATATTTGGAAATATATCTATAGGATGTTTAATTTTGAGTTATAAGGATCTAATTTGTAAATATTTCTTGGAAATGATCATTATTCAGCTATGGCATCAGTTTGTGTTGGCAGTAGATGCAGGTATCATCTCTATATTTCTTTTCCATTTTGCGGAAGCAGACCAGTTGTATTTGCGACAAATACTTGAAATATAAAAATTCAAAAAATAAAACATATTTAGTATGATGTCCTTATTTTCACCAGTGCAATTGTAGTGAACATTCCAATTAGTTACTCGAACGATACCGGAAGCATAGAGAGAAATAGCACGTTCCCTCTCGATATGCATACAGATGTTCTTTTTTCACTCGGCAAACATGAAGTTTGTTTATCATACACATACAGACTAATTAATATGTCTCTTCTTATGAGCATGTTGAAATTTTCTCCAAATTGTTAAAATAATATATAGTGTGCATCAATATAGATTTATAAACAGAATTCCTTATCAAAAAGCATGTGACACAATAACGGACAATCTTGATTTATTTTTTAAATTCATTCTGTTATTTTTTATTACATTTCGACTGCTTCATTCTGTGGCTTTCTTTGTTTATCAGGTTTATTTAGAACCGGAATATCTTGCATTTAGATAGTTTCTAGTTCAGCGGAGCCCCGGACAAATATGATACAGAAGGACAGCTACTCTAAGACAAGGCAATAATATGACCAACTGAGATCAAGTCTTCATCGTCTAGAATTCAGAAGATCTCCTGTGACCCAAATGCTGTGGGTAAACGTAACATCAACATGACAGGATTCTACCCTGTCAGTTAAAATAAATCAAATAATAATTGTATCTCATAAATCACAGATAGAATCCATATTTTAATATTAGAATATTACTAATCACGAAGGATAGCTAGCCGTTTCCGAGTATGTCGTATGGTAAGTAGATAATTTCCAAATCTTTCAGATTGGAACATTATGATTTTCATGAAATATTGATTTTTTTTTTTAATTCGTCAGGTTCCGAAATTCGCAGATAAGAAAATAGAATTCGGAGAAACATTACTTTTTCTGCATTTCAATTCAACTAATTCAAGATCCAATTAAGTTGGAACCAGTTAAGTTCATTTAGAAAAAAATTGAACTCAGACTTATCTGTCTGAAGGAATTTTCTCAGGAACGATACGGCTTCCCTCTCATTTCTAACATAAAGAAATCTTTCAGTGAATCCGACTTTCTTGTGAATAAGATCTCTGAGAATTAGTATCGGTATTTTATTATTTTATCTTCTTTAAGAATTTTAGTCAACCTTCCTTTCCATATATCAAATGATCTTTGTAAATATATCGATTCGACGTCATTTTATGCTTGGAGTGTAGCAATCGAGACAATTACATATTCGACATTTTCATTTTCGTGTTTATTATGACATGCAATTAAAGCACATAGATGAAATATCTCCACAATATCTTCGGATTTATGCAAGTCCA
Organism: Acanthosepion esculentum; assembly: GCA_964036315.1. Lineage (NCBI taxonomy): Eukaryota > Metazoa > Mollusca > Cephalopoda > Sepiida > Sepiidae > Acanthosepion > Acanthosepion esculentum. Next base: position 2,238,539 of record OZ038477.1, read on the forward strand.
ACCCTGCGTCAAGCAGATGTACCTCTGAAATCACACGTCTCATCACTAGTAAAGTTTGTTTCAATGAAAACTTGATGACAGTAACATCTGTTGTTTTCACATCAACCGCCACTGCATTGTCATTATTTTCCAATTTCTGCATACTTTTCGTCTATTTGTTATCTTTTTATGTCTCCATCCTTGCAAACGAGACTCAAATGTTTTCAGCGTACAGCTGCTTAAATATCCTTCACTTTAAAATTGAAGAGACCTTATGTTTTATCAACATTTACTAAACGATGTTACTATTGTCTTTTAGATATATTTGCAATAAGTAAATGAATACATACTTTTTTGTAGATATATACAAATCCTGATGAAGAGAGTGCCTAGTATATTTAAACCGGAAATAGAATATTAACAGTGTAACTATTTTGTCGCGGACACTGTCGCAACAAATGTGATATTTATTATTATTAGAATGATATCGGAGAGAATAATCCAAAAGTAGAACGGTGTACACTTATGTTTTATAGATTACGGAAAAGAATTTCACAAAATATGGCACAAGAATCTATTTGAACTGTTAGAAAAAACAGATTTATTTGGGAGCGATCTTCGAAATATCTTTTACTTTCACCGGTAACAAACGCCTGCATCCAGATTGAAAATAAATTGAGTAATCATACAAAAATAGAAAGGGGTTTAAAATAATGATGGGCCCCTTCTCCAGATTTATTCAGCCTATACAGCGCAGCTATGCGAATGTAGTTCGAAACGCTACAAACATTTATAAACGATGTACATAAACTTAACATACACAGATGACACTTTGCTGAGGATTATGATGAAAAGAAAATTGTAGTACATCCTAGATAAGATAGTAAGAAAGGCGAGGAGTAAAATAGTAAGCATCAACTGTGTAGCGGCAATAATAACTTACCTGTTTAGCAGAGGAAGAGAACCCGGTTGTGTCTTGACTTCCCGTCTCGAAAGCAGAAAACACGCATTAAGCGTTATTTGGGACAGGTGGTTTGATTCGGGCGCCCGGATGTACAAAAACCAGTGCTGGTTCTGAAATAGGCAGGACAATGGACAGTGTGGCGGGGGGATATCTAGTGTAGCAGATTGCAGTTTTGGAATTTGTGAGTGGCGGATTTGAAATAGATTATATGCGTGAATTCTCAGAAGTGAGAAGGTACCGATGTTAGTGTTACCAACCAGTTTACATACCACAAGGCAAACGTGTCTTGATCAGAGAGAAGAAAAACCCAAGATGATGGTTATACCTTGGAGATTTCAACAACAAGCAATTGCAAAAGTCTCAATATCTGGAGAGTGTTTTAACTGAAGATGTCAAATACGACACTGAAATAGGAAAACACATTGGATTAGCGATAAATTAATACCAAAGGCAATGAACTAAGAAATATATGGGTTTCCATAGAAACAAAGAGAGAGTACCGCATTGCTATATCCATTATCTTTTATGGAATTGTATGCTAGATATCTCCCTAGAGATGAAAAGAAAAATGGGGGTAATATGAATGTGGTTCTACAAAAAGATACTGAGAATCCCCTGAAAGAACCAAGTAAACAACGAGAATGTCTTAAGGAAAATGACAACAAAAGAACACTTAGATACAGAAAGAGACAGCTGGAAATTCTCGTACACATAATGAGGGAAGTGGGCTTGGCAAACTTACTTCTCAAAGAGCATATAGAGGTCAAGAGAGATAGGGAAAGACAATGTGCAACCTACCTGGCGGGCTTCTCTGAATAGATAGCAGGAAGTGGAGTTGGACACATGGCAAAGGGAGAAGCATTTATAAGGACCATAAGGAATAGTATGTTTTGGAGAGCTATGATCACCTATGTCCTGATGGGATGTGGCACGTAGTAGAAGACAGAAGCGTAAATTTCATTACATTAATACGAAATGGTAAAAGAATCAAAGATACCGAGTATGAGTAAAATGACAAGAAAACAAACGAGGCACAGTTTGATATGAACATAAAATAAGGCCCCGCCGGATTTATTATTGGAAGCCGATAAAAGTCTAGTTATGATCAAATAGAAAAAGCTAAGGCGTTAATCAAGTATTTATTGCCTATACACTTTGTGGAGCAGGTGTTGTATCAAATTATTTGCAATTAAACTGTCTATCAAGAATTTTATTTAATGACGTCGATATAAATAGGCACCCAAAGACATTTTACATTTTTTTGAAATGACAAAAGATTAATGAAAGTAAAACAAGAATTTTCGCTCCTGAAAATAATCAATTCGGTTTTTCTATCACTTTACATTTGCAAACCTTATATAAATGGATTTTTTGATTCCATATTTCTTATGGTTGAATTTAATTCCATATTTGCACCGAAGTATATTCACTGAAGAAAAATAGTACCTGAGAACATTTATTTTTTATATAATACTAACAAAAACTATACATACCGATAAATCAAGTCTGAAGGTAATAATAAATTATTGCAATACTCTTATCAAATACTTTGTCTTCAGTATAAGTATTTTAGTTTTAAATTTGTCGAACATAAATGATTTCAACTAAATATTGTAATTAGAATAAAGTTTGTTCAGTTGATATTTTATCGAGATTGGCGATACCATTGTGGTACATGCGCTTCCCAACAAAGTACATCTGCAATTTATTTATTAATTTTGACATGGCTGCTCATCTAGTTTACCAGTTTCGTAAATGCATTGGTTATAACTTCTGTTTAAGTTATCGAAGAATATTATCTATAGGCTTAAATCTATTCCCTAGTATAAGACGTCGTTCCTGTTGTTGAGTTATTAAATTTAAAGTAAAAAACGCCAACACGAAACAAAGGAGAAAAAAAAACAAAGTAAATGCTGACACTATGTACATTTAAATAGCTATCCTGTTATTGATGTTAGTAATGCCTTAGGTTACCATAACAATAGAATATCTCATTATCAAATCGTATGTACCATAATGTGTAACGGATAAGTATACAGAGTGAAGATTATATTACAGGCGGTAGTCATAAATCTCTAGCAGTGAAATATTGTAGTCAATTAGACATTACATGGGATGAGAATACACGATATGCTGTACATAAATAAATGAACAACTCTTCAAGCTGTCTATATTTCTAAGATGGGATATTGTAATTATTTAGACTATTTACATGGTTCGCACTGTTTTCCTTAGGGACACCTGGCTCAGTGGATAAAACCTTTGGTTGAATTTAGCGACTGGACCCAAAGACTTATGAGTTCAAAACCTGGCTACAAGTGAGGTGAACAAAAATTTGGAGGGTTGAGTTAAAGGGCGACAAATGATATTGAGATATCTGGAAGAGGCATGGCACGTGGAACTAGAGCAATATATCACCCGGTGGACGAAATAAAGTGTTCAGTCCGAAATTCTAATCACCCGAAGAAGGCCGGACCGTACAACGGCCGAAACGTCATCGATATGGCACCGAAGATGAGGATAACAGTCCGAATAATGTAAATAGTGTAAATGTCCAGGTGTTCTGAAATTTAGCAATGCACAATTTTTCCGCAGTTATTCCTATTTGTACCGTACGGTTGAGAGTAAATATGCATATGTCCCCCAGTTACAATCTTACTGAATATAAACAAAAAATGCATGAAGCTATATTTACTTACAAATGTATATAACAAAAATATTTATTCTGATAAAGTCAAAGAATTATTACACTTTTCTCCAATGATTACCTTTCTATGACAGTCTTTCACTTCTAAGTTAAATGCGTATATCATAATTTTGGATGGTTTAAATTTCTTGAAACACTGGAAACATGTACTTGTCCATGAAACGAAACATTTGATTGTGTGAGACTACTATTGTTTAGAGAATGTATTTAATGTTGTGGGAGAACTACAGTTTCAATTCTCATGGATTGTTATGCATGGCAAAAAGTTTCTGGCTGAATACTTACTTCAGTTTATTGATGTAATCTTTCATTCAAATATGTCAATTTCTCACTGGACAGCGGAAAGATACCAGTGTGTTCGGGTTCCAAAATTCATTACAAAGAATTCTCATCCAGTCCAGCCAAAGAACGATGAAAAAATATTCGGTACTGATATTCCTTTCCAAATATTTTTTCTGTCAAATAAGAAACCTAATGAAATGATTAAAACTTTAGCAACAGTTTTGTTTAATATTTACACGGAGAATGAAGTTTTCGAAACTTAGATTTGTTTCATGATGCGTTAGATTTCTTTAATATCATGCAAATGACAACACTGGAAACATTCCCCTGTATCGTTATGTTTACAATTTTCATAGAACTGTCTAGAGATGGTTCCACATGACTATATCTGTGGATTTTTCTTTCATCAGGTTTAACTTATTTGCAAAGTATATTGTTTATATTAAGTCGGGAAATAAATTGTTAGCTAATATTTTTGTTTCCTTAAATAAATATTTGTAAGATGTTTATTAAATGAATAATTGTTTAATTTTATGAAATATTACGATTAAAGGAAACAGAGTATTGAACGATTTGAACGTCTATCTTTCCTTGTAGTTGATAAGACATTGAGACGTGTGTTTAACCTCATTAAATATTTAAATCGAAGATATTTAATTACATATTATGTAAATATTTAATATTTAGTATATTAAATAAATGAATAATTTATTGAATTTAATTAAGTAGACTGGAAATGAAAAACAATGGTAAATACAGACAAGTTTATTCAAAGATATTTACTCTTATCTGGTTTTCTAAGCACATGAAATGCATTGGCATCGGGATTATACAACTTTCTCAAGCTCATTGTCATGATTGTTATATATAATGCTATAAGGACGGAATCGTTTTCAGCTTTCTATTATATATGAGGAGCGATTTCAAAAAGTGATTTCATATTCATTTTTATTTACTCAAGATCAAGAGTAATCCAAAGGTTTATTGTTCTTCAAATGAAGCAACAACATTCCTAGGCAGAAACGACGTTGTCAGTTTAAACAATAAATTAATCTTTTAATCCGATTAAATCCATGGCATTGTGCATCTTGAATTGGATGCATTGAACTTTTATTTTACCGAATGGTTTGGAATAATTCGTTTAGTTTTTTGTATTGATATTTTAATAATTGTCAAGCGTAGCAATATGAACTAATTCCAGTATCCAATAATATCTAACATGCTTGAATCTTTGAATTAGAAATATTTCTTCTGCTTTTTATATTTTTTCGGTTTACAACATCTACATATTGCAAAAGGAATGAAAATAAATGAGAAGATGTAAACCGTGTTTATGCATCATGTAATTTAACCTTCATTGATTATAGAAATATGATGCTCTAGTTACCGGAAGATTTACACGGGATTTCAAATTATCGTTAGATACATTGATGGGAAAATGTTAATGATTTTGAATAGTGATTGGTATTTTGCATAAATGATGCGAGGAACGAGTGAGTGAAAAAATCTGGCCAACTCAAATACTGCAATCTCAAGAAAGGTAAGTAGTTTTCAACTATTAATCTCTACATTCTTTCCACATTAACGTTAAACAACTTTCAACCCCTTGAATGTGTATTTTAATTTATTGTAAATGGAATTCACCGCTAAATGATATGAACCATTGTATATTATTCCACATAGAGATAAATACGCGCAGAAATTACAAGATTTGGTCAATAAATTTACTCTTGCATATATACAATCATAGAGATAGTGAATATCATGTGACGATAAATTATTTCCCGCCTCTTGCAACGGCTTTAGGTAATGGAATTGTATGAGCCAGACCACATTCCACCATGTTACATACATGTTCAATGGCGGACAGTGTTGGCAATTCTAGCGGCTAGAAAAGATGTATAACATTTTATATAAGGAGGGCAGTTATCATTATCGAGCATTGTGTTGCATCCCCTTTGCACAATCCGCAGCAGAATTAGTTTAACAATATTCTCTTCGTAGATGCTACATTTAAGATTTCTCTTCAGAAAACATTTCTTCGACATTAGCATCTCACAATGCTCAGTTTGTTGCAATATTTATTCATTTGTAATCATTACATGTGACCTATTTCATGCTATTTATTTTGGCGAATATTATATACTAAAGTTTTTCGCACAGAAAAAATAAATTTCTTAAACTTGCATATCATTAATCAGAACTATTTTTCTTTCAAAAACTTAACATACACACATTTTCTCTCGCAGGAATATTTCACCTTATACTTTATTAAAACATTTTCAATAAAGAATTCGGGACATTCCTATACAAATCATTTAAATAAACTGTCTTTTATCAGTCTGAAATTTTATGTAGAATAATAGTATTTATTCAGATGTCAATCAAACAGCAAGCTTAATTCGATTACGTAACTCACATCTCACGAAAGTGTTCAGTCGTCTTCTTTGATATTCTTCACATCAGTATGTCAAACATAACATTTCCAGTTATATTTTTAGAATAAAAACACAAATACACGAAGTAGAAACGAATCATTTAAAACCTGGAAGAAAACCTCATTATGTAAACGTAGGTATCGATTAATAAAATGGGTCTGATAACATGTCTAAATTTTTGCCACACCAAAATTGTAAACACTAATAATTGTTAGCGATATATGTACAACTCAATAATTCGTAAAGCTCTAACAATATAGTCTACTGTGTCGATATACCATAATGAAAATACTGTTTTTGTCTACTAAAAGTGCAGATGTTAGAAACTACGAAGTGTGCTGAACTTTTTCGTATTATCAAACCACATATGTTCTAGAGAATGCTGGTCAATGTCTTCATAGATGAGGAAAAGACGTAATACGGCAAAGATGTGGTTCTATCAAAAAGAAAAGGCCGAATACCATAGAGAGAACATGTAACTAATGATGTGGGCCTTAAGGAAAATCGAAGTAAAAAGGAAAACCTATACATACAATCAGAAAGCGACAGCTGGAAAATCTGTGATTCATAGAGAGGAAAGAAGGACTAGAGACATTAACACTGACGTGACATATTGAATACAAGTGAAGAAGACAGAAAAAGCTAATAACCTACTGAAAGGAGTTTCAGTGAAAAGATTCAAAGCGGAGAGGAAGAGGGCGGTTAAAGGTACAAAAATGGCTTAGAGTAACAAAATACAAGTTGAGGAAATCCAAAATCATCCACATCCCAAAAAGACTTGATACATAAAAGAAGAGAAGACGACTGCATGTGGAAATTTTATCACGTACTGTACAAATATCGGTATATATACAGGGTGCGATGGGTAAATTGTCGTGATTTTATTTTTTTTAATTTCTCGCATTCACGTTGTTTGTTTTTGATTTTGTCGACTGCACAGTAAAGTAGGGTCACAGATAATTGCCCAATAATGTACCCGATAAAATAAGAATAACAAGCACATTTACTAAAAAAATTTTAATACTGAACAAAGAGAAAAGTTTACAAATTTTAATATATATTCATAAAAGATTTAATTATTTACATTTCAGTTATTTAAAAATGGCGAATAACGGCAATAAATAAATCAAATATCGTTACGCATATTTTACGGTGGATTTGTATAATGATTCTGCTATCATAAATTTGGTCAGATATTTAGCTATGTTTGGAATAGAGTTTGAAATAATACTCAATACCCACATTAAATAAAAGAAGAATCTGCAAATATCCTTTAAAAATTTACTCAAGGTCATATTAAGTAAACTTAAAACACTTTCCTGACTGTTCAATTCTTGTATGAATATTCTAGAACATGTAGTCATTTAAATAAAATACCATGAGTCTTCCAAATAAGTGAGTTAAATATTCATTCATTTTATATTTACTAATCTTATCTTGTTACGGTCAAAATGATATCATTCACAGTTACATTTATCGTTAAATATATTTTTAGAAGTTGTTTTTCTCTATATAAATTTGAAAATAATTAAATGAAAAATGAATGCATATCTCTTATTCTTCAGTTACATTCAGGGAGACTGAAAATGCTGAGATCGATGTTGATGGAGATTGAACAGTAAGCTTTTCGGTCAGTGAAGATATGGTGCTTAAGAATTATGTAATTTATTGAAAATTTTGATAATTTCCATATTTTGTCTGGCGATGATAAAATAATTAAAATAATGTTAATTAAAATGCAAAGACTTTATAGATGTTTCTAAAGAATATGATTAATAATAGTTGTAAGAAGGATATTTGCACAAGGGGATGCACAAACCAATGTTTGCGGTCATGGGATACCGATAATCGTCATTGAAAACGTCCCCCATAGGCCTGTAAGAGTCAGAACTGGACTTTATTTCGACGGAAATTGGTGGATTGCTCAGGTAAGTGTATTTTTGTCTTAAATACGGGGAACAGCATGGTACGTATGACTTATTTGCTCGAGAAACAATTAAACTATTATGCACTGTTTGATAAGAATCAACCATTAGACATTCTAAATAACACTATTCCCGGAACACTGAGCCCGATGATTCAAATATAGCATACTGTGTGTGGTACAACACAGAAAACCAAGTTCACTCTTTCATGTAAATCACAGAAGACCAAGTTCCCTCTTTCATGTAAATCTTCTGCAATGGCAATAACAGCATTCAGTTAGCCACATGAGTTGTAGGGGATTGTTTCAGGCTTAGGGTCACTATAATTCTCGATTGCTACTCGATTCCTAGTAGTTCTCTATGGTTACAAATTTAATCAAAACCTAATTAGGAAGATATTCTTAATAATTTCTTTACTGGTGTATATAAACAAATTTAAGTTCCGAGTCATGGTATTTGTATTTCATTAAAAGTCAGAGTATTTGTCAGAGTATTTGTATTTTATTAAAAATTAATTTCTAAGAAACTATAAATCTAAAAATTATCTCATTGTAATTCATCTTATTTAAAAGATTTTGTTAAATATCTCATATACATTTACTAAATAAATCTAATGACAACGTAGAGATGTTGTACGTCTGATAAAACTGCACTAAACATCAGTACTACATATCAGTATTACATGTAAGAGTCAATAGCTAAAATTCCATCTGAATTATTTACATTTGATAACTATATTTACAACTAAATTAAGTTTAATTATCATGAAGTACATTATATTGAAACATAAATACGTGATGGGTAAATTGATTATCTTTTTATTAATCTTACCGATTCATCTCGATATAGGTATTGTATACATACTAAGTTTAACTTTGTCTAACACACATCATCTCGAATAATGTCACCTGTAAGAGAGACGTGACAACAGATCCAAAGCTGCTCATACAGCGCACGGACGGCTCTCCCATATAGTCTTCACCAATCTTGGCCTCGCCTTAAAAAAACAAATCATAGGCTTTAGGACCGTGGTACTCCCCACGCTACTGTACGCCTACAAGGCCTGGACTTTGTATCGTCGGGACATCAAACGTCTAAAACGGTTCCAGCAAAAGAAGCTCCGAAGAATACTTGGCATTAATGGGTGCACCGCATCACCAACAGTGTGGTCATCTCCCGGACATCGAGGCCACCATTCATCACCATCGGCTCCGATAGGTTTGTCAGCTGTACAGAATGCGTTCCACTTGATTCCCATGTATCATCCTGACACGCCAGCGACAGGGGACTACGAGGAAACCGAAAACGAAGTTTCAAGGATCAGTTGAAAACATCCGTGACAAAGGCGAACTGAGAGTTGCGAAATCGGACTTCCTGGGGTAGGACCATCCGAGGTTAACCGACACTTTCGAGTTCAACCGTCAACATGAAGAGGATCTACGACATACTGTCAGGAGGCCCTGACACACCAAGACGCGTCCACCACCTACATTCCTCCGTTACTCCTATACACGACTCTTCAGGAGTAGGCTGGGCATTCACAGCCATCTCCACCACCGCCACCAGAGGGGACAAAGAGAATAAGGAAAGAGGATATCGATCCCGATGCAAGGATGCGAGCGGGTGCCGTCGATGTACTAACTTTAATTTAGACTAACACAGTAATATTTCCATGTTGCTATCAGTGACGGTTGAAAATAAGGCACTTGTGAATAATTCAAGAACCTCGCTGGCCAAACGTCGCTTAACAGCTGAGGTTTTTATTATATATTTAGATATATTAGATAGTTTTTTTCAGGAAGACATTAGCTGATTCATGTACAAAATGTACAAAATATAATGCATTTGATACTGACCTTGCACAATAGTTTCTTTTTATGAATCGGATGTTCCATATGAACGATTTTCTATTTAATTGGAACGCATTGATTCTTGACAAAGTTTTATTTTGTTTGAAATCAGGATGAAGAAAATATTTGTACGACCTCAACGGCCAGTACTGCAGGAAAGGGCAGCGCCAGTCATGCTAGTGTAACTCGGGCGGGCTTTTAGAGACCGAGCATCCGACAGCCCGATGTAACCAGGTGTGCTAGAGCTCGAGTTTCTCAATCCCCTTTGAGCTACGAGGGAGACACTTCTGACAAAGTTTGTGTATTGCAAAAATTGTCCACAATCAAATCCACTCGAATGACCTCATCAAAGTTCTTTTGACTTTCTTCCCTACTTCAACCAGTGACTCTGCTCACCACACTTCAGGAATAGGCTGGATCTTCACATCCTCACAGCCATCTCTGCCACCGCCTTCAGTAAGGGGAAAGGCGATTCCGAAGACGATATTGATGTAATATCAGCAAGTGCTGATTGAACTGGCAACACGCGCAAACGATCGGTAAAATGAATTTACCAATGAGCAGTAGGACTTTTAGATTTTGTTATCACGACTCGGATAATTTGTGTCACTTGTACAAGGTTCATGACTTATGAAAATAAATGTTCTCCAAAAAGAAGGACTGCAATATTTATTCTTGGACATTTCCAATTCGAATCGATGTTCTACCAGATGTATTTATTTGCGCGGGCGATTTGATTTGCATGCAATTTCTTAGAAGGTTCTGGAAAATTACTTCCTGTGGTTAAAGTCGGCACCTAACCATCATCATTAAATCCAAACGCTGACATCTAAATTATGGCCAATTTTCTTTTAGACCTGCTTTTGCACACGTATATCACTCTCTCTCACAAACACACACACACGCTCGCGCGAGCGGATACGCACAGTCACGCGTGTGTGTATTTGTATGTGTATATGTAATAAAATATCATATATATGTTATTGAAAACATGATATGTATGTATATAAATATATATATATATATATATATATATATATATATATATATATATATATATATATATATATATATATATATATGTGTGTGTGTGTGTGTGTGTGTGTGTGTGTGTAATGGATATGAAATATTATAAACATATAAATACACACATGTTCACATACACGTATGTTTATCATAAATTTTAAATTTTGAAATTTCTTCCGAATTGATTTCAATGTCATCCTCTTTAAGAGCAATTAGAATCTTAAAAATATTGTCTGGAAAATTATTCGAACTTTTACAGAAAAAATAAGTCTTTTGTTTATTCTTCCTTTAAGAGATATGAAGAGATAACATTAGTCCTCACGTTAGAATAATTTGGTTTTCTTATTTTTAAAGGTTTAGTTGAAAAACAAAACAACGTTTAATATCTATATGTCTGCATTCTTTTTTTTCTTTTAACATATCCTGAATAATTTTATGTTCACATTTATAAGTAAAAACATAAACGAAACGAAATCTTTATCAACATACACATTGGTTTTACAAGTAAATCTATTGCAGTATAAACTTACAGACTCTGCAGAACCGTTTTTTCAGTATTCGTATCGACGAAATAAGGGCACTTTTGATAATTATTTCAATAATAATTATTTAGAATCAATTAAGAATTTCCTACCTGTAATTTTACGCAACGCAGCTCATATTCATGCGCTAACGAAAGTAAGAAAAACATGATACGAAGAAGATTTTGTAAAACTGAAAACAATTATATCTTCGAAAGACAATTATTTTTATTATCCATAATGTTAGAATGATTATCTTTCTGTTCATTTATTTATTTTTGTATATATATTCCCAAGTCTCTATTTAAATGAATGGTTTGTGAAAGATTCATATTGAATATTATTTTTCTATTTTATCTGAATTTCTGAGAAAAGGAGGTATTGTTATTTACACACTATATATATATATATATATATATATATATATATATATATATATATATATAGGGAGTATTGTTCTCAGCGTCGTTTTCATCACAATGTTTGTTTCAGCTGTTGTGGCTTCCTGCCTTCCTCAGGTGTATATCACTAAATCTCTAAATCTCTGTGTAATGGTATTTGGGATATCAGCAGTAGATCGAACCAATCGAAATAAATACTGCTCGTCACTCAAATAAGTTGTTCTTACCCAGGTGCTCGACAACCTTCTTTAGAACATACTGATAAAACAGAGAAGACTGATAGTTCTGTACTGGGAGGAGGAGATCAGCACTCCGCATTTTTAAATACCAGACATACATTTGACATCTTCCACAACATTGGGAATGATTTCTCCTTTAAGAAAATCCTTGTAAAACATTTTCGATGAGAAAGTTTATTGTATATATAATTTAAAATTCTAGTCATTCTAGTGTATTTTCCAGATTGACTCTTCTTATCACTATGTACAGAGAAGAAACGTCTTATTAATAAAAGTTATTATTTACAGTTTTCTCAACCTTAACAATATGTTTTATTTTGGAAAAAAAATGACGTACTTGAGTGTAATATTTTCGTCGTAAATATGTCCAAGATAATCAGTAATCTTTGTGGCTTCAGCATTTTTATTCTTATTTCACTTCATCAGTGATATATTCTAATTGTAAGTCTATCATTACTTGATCCAAGATAAATCAGATCATATTTTACAGTTCATAAATGATGTTAGAGAAAAACAATGAAAAGATTTTATTAATGAGTACAGTGAAACGGATCTGTATCATGATAGTAAATAAATAACAATGAAAGGGAAGCGGCCTTCATGTCGTCGCTATTAAATCATCGCCTTCAACAATTTCTGCGTTGCTTTTAAAAAATGTGAATAAAGACAATAACGAGAAAAATATATAAAATATCATCAACTAATGTTATGCTTTGTCATATAAAGAGGTTTTAGGCAGAATGTCAATGAGATTTCCTACTGCTTTTCTACCATAAATATGGCCATAGAGTGTTTGATATGCAAAAGCTAAAAAGCCCAATGCGCCATTTTATTTATCAATGGAATTTATGGATTTGAGTGTTCCATTTACATTCAATGCCCACAAGGCATGAACCAACACAACCCGAATATTTAACACATAAGTGAAGGGAAATGAATTGACGCCTTTTCCAAAGACAATATTGCAAACAGAACGAACTAGACGCGATCAAATTTTGAATTCGGCCCAACGAATCCACTTTCCTCGTCGATAGGAGTTATGCTAACTGCACATTCAAATAACCAAACATTTTTTGTGGGGAGTCTTTTTCAGGTCTATAACCTTTCAGCATCTAACCGTATATATGTATTGGTGTTGCTGTGTTTATAGGTTTGGCTATGCTAGCATATATGCGGGTTTGTGTGTTAAATAGTAGCCAAACACAGAATTCTGATATAAATTTCTATCTGTATTTCATTATATAAAATTCAGTTGAAATTATTAGTATTCGTTACCGAATTATATGCATGTTGATGGAAGATTATTTTGCTTAAAATAAATAATTGATATAAACGTTCTTTTCTTCAGTAGTCTATCAGCAGATCAATCGGTAGATAGATAGATGGATAGGCAGATAGATACAAATCGATTGAGATAGATAGATAGATAGATAGATAGATAGATAGATAGATAGATAGATAGATAGATAGATAGATATGAATAGGCTACGATAGGTAGTATTTACATATGGAAGTCTTTTTTTTCAAAATATCTCATGAAATATTCATTGACTATAATATCGTGCTAAAGTCTTTCAAAGATAGGATGTTTTAGAAATGTTGATATTATATGTAAATCCATATATATTTTGTATCTTAAATCATTTTTCATAAAATATTATTTATATTAAAAATCAAATCTACTTGGACTCTGGGTCATAATCACAACGACATATCCTAATCGATATGTTTCTTTAAGAATTCAATTTAAAACAACCAATTATGTTACAATTTAAATGTAGAATAAATACATAAACATAGGAATATCTTCTTTTTTTTTTGTCGTTTTCATCATCGAAAATTAGATGGTAACAAATAGAGTTCTCGATAGAAAAATTGTTGTCTAAATGACGCAAAACTGAAAATAATACTGACATCTTATTTTAGCAAATAATTACCAAATTTACACAAAAATATCTTGAAATATTAAAGGATAAATTTATTCAATAGAATCGCCATTGGCTTCAACCTTGGCCTCCAGACAACCTCGGAGTCTCCTACATCTCTTCTGGACGGTCTCCTTGCTATAGTTGGTGAAGTCACTAAACTGTACCCCACACATAATTATCAGGAGAGTTACAGTCTGTGGAGTTAGGTGGCCGGATGTAAGGGGTGATGTGGTCGCAGAAATTGTCTGACAGCCATAACTGGGTTCTCCTGCTTGTGTGGCATGGTGCAATTTCCTTTTGCCAGAAACAGTGTATTTAAGCCTCCATCCTCTTGACTCAGAGCATCACTACCTCCTCAAAGCACTTGGTATAAGGCCAGTGTTGGATCTGATGCCCTGTGGGAAGATGAATGGGGGCATAATGTCGCCACCACTGGTGATCACTCCAATCACCTTTGTAATTACCATTAGACTCATCCAGTTATCTCCAAATCCACTTCACAATCCTCATATTGGCATCCAAACCCTCTGAAATGTTCATATTCGAGCTTCTGGTGCGAATGCCAAGCAGTAGAGTATGACGTTTCTAAATTTCTGGCCAAGTGAATTGCTTCATGATGCTATTTTTATGACACACGGTGCTCAACTGGGAAATGTCCGATGCGCGTACGATTTAAAAGTCTGTTTAATATAATTTATTTATTAAGTTTACCTCTAACAAAGTTGTATTTCTCAAAGGAGACTTTACTACTAATATATTCTGAGCTCAATACAAAAGTATGAATGTATGAAATAACTATTATTATTGTGGTTTCAATCCCTGAACCGAGCAGGACAAACTCAAAAATTGCGCAGTACTAAAAACAACAAGGCGAAATATCTGTAGAAATATATAATTCACTCCCGTAGATCAAATAATGAGCTCGTTCGGAAATTCCTTGAAGGTGACCCGGTTCAAAAGACGCCTGAAGAAGAGAAACGTGTCTGAAACATCATTATAATGACAAAGATGAAGACATTAGTCAGATGATCAATAATGTTAAGTACGCGTTCTATAAATTCAAAATAATCTGTTTTTATGCATTGACTATTGGCAAGACCTTATAGAAAAAACAAGAATTTATCGTTAAAATCAAATCCAGTCATTTTTATAACTTCAAATAAGATAATGGATTAAACAGATATAAATGTAGGATAAAAAACTGTCTACTAAATTTTCTCTGCTGATAAAATTGATTTTCAGATGCTTGTAATTTAGTCTAAAATATTTTAGTACATCCAGATATTTTACACGATTCTCAAAATTTATGTCAGATTTTTTTCCAATTACTGATTCAGTGATCAGTTATATTTATGAAAAGTAGAAGAAATCATAATAAATTATACAGTATAATGGGAGCAAAACTCTTGCATATATCGGAGATTTTTTCACGACAAAAGCGGACAATATGAAATACACAAATAGCGAAGGAAAGAATTATTAAAATCTGAATTGAAATCAATCCTCTGGTCAAACAGATGGAATTGGAGTAGAGATATTGACAGGCTTAAAAGCATTCGTTATTGAAAAGATTACAAACATAATCAATGAAATATAAAACAGCAGTGATATATGAGAAGGCCTAATTAAATGCATTTTCATAGCACTAATTAAAAAGCTATGTGCAAATTAATGCAAAGTCCACGGAACAATCAACCTCATAAGCCATAGAACAAAACTTACCACCCGAATTATGATCAGTCCAGCGCGCAACAGAATTAGAATGGAAAACTACAAAAAGCTTTTTCTTAATGAAAATGAAATAAAAACTTCGAAATTTATGCTCAGAAAAATGTATATATATTTTATATCTCGATTATAAAAAGCGTTTGATAAAGTAAGTCACAAAGAACAGTTGGAGAAAATAGGTAACTTGACGTATTTGTGAAAGATACTGGCAGTAAACCTCTATAGGAATAGATATGAATTCAGTAAATATGCAATAATAGAAATTGGTTTGAGACAAGGGTGTTTCTTCTCACCGGACTTTTTCAATTTATAATGGGAGATAATTCTGAGAGAATGAGAATTTCTACCAATATTCATTATTGGCGGCCACAATCTTAACAACATAATATACGCACATGACACAGTGAGGAAAACCAATAATTACTATAGATCGTAGTGAAGGAAAACGGGAAGAAAGGATGAAACACGAATTGTATGAAGACAGACTGTATGGTTATCACCAAAAGTAACAGCCCAACATTAAAAATTGAAAATACCAAAATCAAGTACAGCAATTTAAATATCGGGTAAGTTTCTTAACAGAAGACGGAAGTTGCGTCAATGAAATCCAAAGGTGTATTGAGATACAAAAGATGTCTTCCAAAAGCTAATCAAAGTATTAGGAAACAGGAAAGTTTCATTAGAAACAAAGAAGAGATTACTGAACTCTTATGCAGTATCAGTCTTCCTATATGGCAGTTGAAACTGAACAATCTCATCACAGATGAATAGATTTTAGGCCATATAAATGTATACAGTAGGATGTTGAGAATAATATGGATATACCAATTGAGCAACGACAAAGTTTTAGAGAAAACTGAAACAAAATCGACACTTTTACTTAGCATCAGAACGAGTCAGTTGAAATTTTAGGGCACATAATGGAGAAACACTTTGAGAGGGAACACTCACAGGATATATTGAAGGCAGGAGTAGTGGAGGAAAACTGCCAATAACCTATCTAATGAGCTGATGTAAATTGATAACAGGAAGGAGTTTAGGAGACATAGCAAAATAATAAATTACTAAGAGTTAGAAGATGGAGGCAATCGTAGAGATCCCTGATCGCCATTCTGAATTGACATAATACATAGATGAAAAAGAATTACTATGATAGACACCTGAATGGTCTGGACTTGAAAGAGAAGTTTTATACGGATAGCTTTAAAAGCAGATACAGTGAACAAAAGGAGAAGCTTTAGTAACATTATCCAACGTGGTCATCCCAAAGAAACTAGCGATTAAAGAAATCGATGCGAGGTGTAACTTTTGACTTGATTAAAAGGAGACAACAAACAATGCCAATATATGATACTGAGTATAGGGAATGGCACAAAGTAATTAGAATCAAATACAGGTAATAAAAAGAGGAATGGCTCAACGAAAAACGTGCAAAAATAAAAAGAATTAGCATTACAGGTAAGCCCAGTACTCATAAAAAGATTAAGAGAACTAATAGAACAAATGACGTACTCATCAAGAGGATGCATAATGTCCAAGAAGACACACTAATAATAGTTAATGGAAATACTTCAGAAACCGTAAGAATACATCAGAGAACTCTTTCACAAGAAAAGAGGAAAACTCACGATACACAACAATATGAAAGGGCCAGAGATATTAAATTCTGAGGTGAGATCTGCAGTGGACAAATTGAAAAGAAACAATGTAGCATAACCAGTTGGAATTGGAATTGAAATACAGGCAGTTTTAGTTTGATGTATGGATTCCTGTCTGTAGAATATGAAGTTACTGCGCACAGGATTTTTTAGATATTTTCTTCTTTCATTTTTTTTGCCGATATCCATATGAGATTTACCTTCTGACAGTCAATAATACTGACTGCCGTACTTCGAAAATACTCCGTAAAAACCGACCTGCAACATACAGACACGGTTACAAAATTCAAACTGTATTAATATCCGTGTCTAATTACTGAAATGTTTGATAATTTTATATTTACTCTACTGGTTTGTAGATGTCAGTTTTAAATTAAAGAACGTTTTCACAACCGATATTTAAGGAAGGCAATTCCTTTCCTCGTACAAGTTTTCCACAATACAATATTTGACTTTCCATTGTCCACTGATATTGTGCAAGATAAATCTTATTTTAATAAAGGTCAACAAATGTTACTAAACAGCAGACTAGAAGTCGCTTCAAAATCGTTTGTTCTAATGTTTTTTGTATATCATTAATTAATTATCATTAGACACAGAATCAGTAAAATAATAGACAATAAGTTCATCACGAGGGCGATTGCCTTAGATATCTCAGATGCCTTTGAATAAGTGTGACATATGGATTCATACACAAATTCTCCGTCGATAATATTTCTGGGAGCATTTTCTTAATTAACACCTTCCTAACATGTAGGTATATGAGTGTCATTGACATTGACCAATTGTTTGTCCTACCCTCTATCTGATTTATATTAAGGATCTGCCTTAGAAAGTTCTCTGATCTTTATTAAATGTATCTGTATATGATGCAACAGTACGAACCGCCAAATATCTAGAGACCAACCTAACATTTCCTCTCTCCTTTGACCTATCTCTTAATGGTGGGAAAGTGGCTTCTAACCAAACTTCCGCCCCCTCCAAAATTAAACTACTAACGTTTCATCAACAACGAGAAGACCATGAAATTCCACTTATCCTGATAAACAATTGATCTCTGTAGGAAGCATTTTTTTTGTCTTGAGCATCTGTTAGCAATCAATTTCACCCCAGATCTAAGCTTGAACTCAGACGATTCGTTCTGGAAATATGGTCGGTCCTTGTACCTCTCTAGTTAATACATGACACCGCTCGCTATGTTTCAGAGAGAGAGAGAGAGGAAGCAAATAAAAACATCTGGGCTGGTGCAGCGCTCAATTTCCCGGCTTGATAGAGATCAAAAGCGTCTATGCGAACTTATTTTCAACTATACATCTCTTTCCTACAGACCAAACAGCCCAAACCTCTCGCAACTCTATCGCTATTTCCATGGCAAATGTTCTGACAAGTTAGATTCATTAGTTCCACATATGTTCTGATTTTCACAGCTAATATCCACCATGCCACGAACACTGGGATGAATGATCTTCATTCCTTTCGTATTCCATTAGTCAGAAAGAAGTTTCATTCGTATATATTCTTCTGAAACACCGATACTTTGTCGGCCAGACTACCGATAAGATGTTTCTACGTTTACTACAGTCTTGAACTCTCCAAGTATTGAAGACTTAATCTTTATTTTTCCAATATTTAATCATAAACATCATTAAATTTTTAATTCCCCCTCTTACACTCATACAAAAGTCTCATTCTTCAATAAAAATTTACCTTGATTGGCTCATGAGCCTTGTATTGGGTATAAAAGCATTTAAATTTTACAGAAGAAATATGATAGAATTACAGATGACATTAGTAGAACATGATTACAAATTGACCATTTGAATCCCCAATTGATCCCCAATATTAGTGACTAAAAATACAGTTTTTATTTTAAGTTAAAACCAATAAAGTAAATATGTTGGCAATATGAGGATGATTTAGCGGAAATGACACCAGAAGCGTATATAACAAATGAAATGAAAGGATTTATTTTTCATTGATTTATTCTAAAGTCCTTCTTCGTTCACAATTTATTTTTTCTTAGTGCATATTAATTGTCTTGTCTTAATCTTAACTCTGAATTATTCTTTGCGATATTTTAATATGAGACTTTTTTTTACAGGTGGTATTATCTTGGTTAAGTCTTTGCCTGATTTCTTTGATTTAGAACTAATATTTTTATTTGTTATTTGTCTATATTATCCTTATGTAACTGTTTGTGATTTTGTGTCTTTGATTTTTATATATGAGATTATATTAGAGATACTGAGCGCCTTAGATTATTTTAGGCATTGGCAAAATTACCGAAACAATAAATGATATATACGACATTGGTGATACACCGAAAAACCTAAATAGAAATTTCTCCGGTCCAGAATGGGAAAAGATGGCTTGCAGAATTTTACACTCGTTGAACATATTGAAGACACAAGGCACTAAGGAAAAGATCCAATAATATGTCTAACGAAATTTTATAAATGGTTGCCATCACAGGGACTAGGAAGGATATTAAATAACGAACCTTACGCAACCTACAAAAAAAAGGAAGTTGTGGAAAGCCGGGAAGGGCACATCTTAAAGGAAGTCGTCACATAGAAGAGAAATATATTTCTTGCTTTATGTACGAAGGAGGTAGGTGTTTTTTTTATGTTTTCATTTCCTATGTTAGTTTTCTTTTGAATTCGTTTAGGTTGCTAGGTGATTCTTTATCTGATTATGTTCATTAGTTCCTTCCTAAACGTATCAAATTCATTGTGCTTTACCGGGAAAATTTTGTAATTTAGTTTCTATAGAATCTGAATTATGTTCTTAGCTTTAGAAGAAGCCTGTTTTACAACGTATCTTAACATTAAAATTGCTGTTTTTTTTATTAATTTTAATTTAACAACGAGTATGATGGTTAGGGAAGTTCTTTATGGAAGAATTGATATTTCAGAGATGATGAAAATAAAAGAATAATGCTCTACTGTTTCGAGTCGCTTTCTATGAGACCGTTTAAAACTTGTTACTTTGTAGTTCGTACAGTGTAATACTTACTGAAACGATTCCGAAATAATGATAATATCTTGAAATGGTTAATAGACATTAACATTACATTAAAAGACCAGGTCTGACTTTTAAATTATCACAATGAAATCGCAGATGCGGATTTTTGAACGAGAAAACAAAGTACATTTTCTGTATAGGGAACCACACAGCAATTAAACCTGAAGAAAGCTACGTGAATATATTAAAATCTGTAATAAATATATTCTCATTTCATCTTTCCGGCTAGATATGATTTCCAATATTAAAATGTTTCCTTTCTCGTGAAGTGGAAAGCAGAATGAATGTTTCAAAATTTATAAGTATTATCATTAGTATTACATTGTTAGAAACGGGAACAAAATATCTAAAATTAACTTTTGTTTCACATTTTATATATTCCTTTGGCATTTGGTAAGACATAAAAATATTAAAAAAATGAGCATATAACAAAGTTATTAATAATTATATTAAGCTAGCTTTGTTTTTAATTCTAAATTACAAGTGCTAGTTATAATTTACCATCGATTTCTTTCTTTCTTTTTCTACAATACAGATACTTCAACTTTCATCAAACCAATGCAGTCTCTGAGTCAGAACATTTAATCAATTGTTTCCATTTTATAATAGTTCCAACCTTCCGAATATAAGAAATCAAATTCTTCATCTTAACATAACTATCATTAATGCTTTCTGACAGACTCAGAATGTATCCATTTTTTCTTTATACAACTGTCATTGAACGCCACAAATTATAAATTGGAATCTTCGACTGTGCAAAGAAAAATGTCATAAATGTCACTTCATAAATCGTTAGCTGGCTTTATTTCATGCTTGCTTAGCATTTTATTCACTAAACGTTACTATTCTTGATGCAGAATTTCAGACACCTGTGGCGTAATGTCTTTTAGATTTCCAAAAGGAAATTTCTGTTTATTCTGCCAAGTCACTGACCATATAAGTTTTCTCAACTGATGTCCAAGTTTTGTCTGAGAGAATATTTCTATGGCAGTAAGAGGTTACTTAGCTAGCGTCGTCTCTTTAATTTTGGGTATCTCCTATTTGCGTTTTTCACTTTCTTATTCGCAGTCAAGTTTTGTTGCTTCAGATTAGATTACTGCTGCTTCATCAATTTTATAAGAACACGTCTGTCAAATCGAATACCACAAAAATATATTTCTGACCATATTGGTCGAAAATATTCATTCGTCGTGTTATTTATTTTGATAAAATTAATTTCGTTAAGAAAATTTCTATGACGACAAAATGACGTATCATGATTATAAACACTGTAAATGACTGATTGTTAACCCACTGATAAATATAAAAGCAACTAAATTTCTTCTGGCTTATTTTATACGCTGTTCTAAGTTTAGTGTGATCATTGCATATTCATATTTTAAGCCGAGATTTTAATAGAGGAAAGGAAGAAAAATTCTAAATAACGTCCAGTTATCTTGCTCTAAGACGAAAAAATGATTTTCATATGCACTCATATAGATTAATGAAGGCACGTTACTTTTCATATATGTATTCTTAGTAATGTTCTAATTAATCACAAATATTTTATTAATCAAACTATAAATTTTAGAAATTTGCCAATTGCAAAAGTTTTATTCTTTCCAATACCGAAATATTCAATCTATTTTCTCAAGGAATATACGATCCTGATGTTAGAAAACAAATTTTATTATATTAAAAAAATAATCTAAATGACTGAGAATTATGTTCTGCAATACTCAAGTCATATTTATTCTATGGTACGGCACTTCATCTTTCAGGAAAGAACTGATTACTACTAGTGAACATTTTTTTTAAATAAATTTTTTGGAATTTTTGGCGACAGAATTTATTTTCCAAACCATACCCAAGATTAAAGCATATCCTGTGTTGTCCAAAATCTTAAGGCGAAGAAAATAAAGAAACAATATACCTTTTCCGTTATGAGACTCAACTATTTATTTTAGCAGAGCTTAAAAAATAAATTAAAAAAAGGAAAAAAAACTTAAAAAATCATTTAGCATTTAATAGCGAAAAATTGAATACGGTGAAATTAGTATAAATATTAGCTGGTTAATAAATTTAGTCATTTGTCTTCAAGCAATAGTGCAGTCAACATCTGCTACTGGTATCTCCTGCATTACATTAAGTAAAAACCTTACAAAGTCTAAAAGACTGACATAGTTTGAACGTGGCAGAAAAGTCTAACTGCAAAACCAACGTCTCCCTCATCTTGCCATCGCTGGTTTGGACCTAGAAAATTGCTATTACTAATTTCATAAATTTCCCTGAGGAATACGGAAGCAAAATTTTGAGAGGTCGTTCGAAAAAAATATCGTCGGCGTTGGTCAGGAGGCTTCAACGTGTTGCTCGGCAAGACATCAGGCGATCATCGAACCAGATTAAAGCCCTTATGGACACAGAATGCAGCTCAAGAACAATAACAACGCATTTCAGAAAGAAAAGCTATAAAACGCCTAAATATTGTCAAAGTTCACGCCTTCTTCCACACCACAAAACAGCTGGATTAAGCATTGCTGAGAAGCGTCAAACATGGGATAAATATGGATGAAGCTTTTGTGCTCTGATGAGAAAAAAATTAACCTAGATTACCAAAATGGCATCCAAGGTCACTGTTCGATACGGATATCACACCGGAGACATTTTTTACGTGACACAGTGTAGGAGTTTCCATTGTGTCGTCTCCTTCTAAGGACAAATGGAGCATCACGTTATAAAGGGTCGACTGGTTACATTGCTATATTGGAGAGAGCATCTTTATTGATAAAAGGTCCTCTCTTGTATGGTAATGACTGAATCTTTTAGCAGGAAAACGCTGCAATACATAATGGTAACAGCGTGTTCGGCCGACCTGAAAATGTGGTTGTGTGAATGGGAAGAGAATTCAATGAAATGGACGTGAATTCCAAACAAAGCATGCACTTCATGAAGCCATCTTCCCCATTTGGAATAACATTACAGTCAGTTTCCTGCAGACGGTTATAAGCTATTGTGTGTAGTTATTCACAATAACAATTGTCCAACTCACTACAGAGATGTCTTGCTTGCAGTTCCTTCTCTCTTTAGGACTTCTTTTAGGTACAGCCGTAAAATTTTGACTAGTAAATATTTAGCCTCATTTCCCAGTATACAAAATTTTACTATTAAATTCTAAAATATTTTTAATGTTTAATTTCAATTTTCTTATTTTCATTTTTGGAGCACTACTCAAGTGAATAAGTTTAACAGCGCACAAAGTAATACTTTTTTTATTTTTAGATTTTGGCAAGCAGTGTATGTTAGCAGACGATTCTCTCAAACATTTTGCTTCGAAATGTTAATCTACTATATGGGTATCGATTGGAATTTCAGGAAATGAGACTTTATCTACCAAAGGTCCAAGAATATGTCACATATCAGTTATCCACAACTTTCTCTATCACATATTTACTGAATTAAGAATTAGATTTCTTCTCATATCTTTGCCATAATAACCATATGCTAAATATATTTTTATGGCTGTATCCGCGCGAATGTACACAAAGTCTCTTGCTTTGAATTGCGGTACATTGGAATAATTGCGTTTCTTCTACATATTCTGTGCCGCGTGATGAAAATACTTACTGGTGTCTTTATCTTTATA
Organism: Acanthosepion esculentum; assembly: GCA_964036315.1. Taxonomy (NCBI): domain Eukaryota; kingdom Metazoa; phylum Mollusca; class Cephalopoda; order Sepiida; family Sepiidae; genus Acanthosepion; species Acanthosepion esculentum. The sequence goes on from OZ038477.1 coordinate 2,262,831, forward strand.
TAACGATCTTATTGTTCACATTTACATTGAATTTCTAATTTCGATGCTGCTTGACACAAGTCGACTTCCTATTCGTAGGGAACACTGAGGTCAAAAGCAAAAGCGACAGTCTGTTCCATGCTTAAAACCTTCAAATAATACACACAAGCGCGCGCACACACACACACACACACACACACACACACACACACACATATATATATATATATATATATATATAAATATATATATATATATATAACGTATGTATTCAAGGCAGAACGTGTGTATATATGATAGTTGTCAATAAGGTTGACACAATTTTATCGCCCGGAGATGGAGTTAAGTACGAAATAGACTGTAGCTCCTCGCTGTTCACGCCAGTGTCAACCCCTTATATATATATATATATATATATATATATATATATATATATATATATATATATATATATATATATATATAATGTGTGTGTGTGTGTGTGTGTGTGTGTGTGTGTGTGTGTGTGTGTGTGTGTGTGTGTGTTACATTAAGGACGACATCAAGCTACTGCGATTAAGCTTTATATTTAATTTTTCTTGCGTTCGAACAAATGTGTTCTCTTTGGGACAAATAATGTGTAGAAACTGTCCAAATGTTCTGTAATCTCGAGCGGTCTTGGCTATACTGTAGCCATTATCAGTTATTGTTTTATGTTTTTCGACTGCTTGTTTGAATTGTTTTTCTGCTTCTAGAGTTATAGGGATGTTTTATATTCTGAACACCGTTAGCACATTGTGACCGTGTTAACACTCAGTAATATTAACTACCAACACTAGCCTAATCCAATTGGATCAACTAATTTCTTTATTAATTAGATATGTTGAACTAACAATATATCTTCCTACCAGGAGAAACGGTAAATCAGAAAAACAAAAGCAATACAAAGCGACAGTTGAAAATTATTGATTTTATTTTTTTAATTTTATTATTGCTTTTATTTGACTTCTCAAAATAAAGGAAATGGAAGCAGACACATTCTTCACAACGAGATGAAAGGAGAATCGGAAACAGAGGCACAAGAAGCGCGAACCCATTAAGTGTAAATCTGGATACGTAGCAATCACTCTGAAGTTTATGTTATAGGATGACTTATCCAAAGACAAATAAAGGCAATATATGACAAAGAAAGAGAAAAGAATCCGGTTGTTTTTTGTTTTTTTTTAGCTTTTTTAAAAAAAATGCCCTATGTATTTTGCCTTTTCCTAGCTATTATCATATTATAAATCTTCTTAAAGTTTTGCTTATGATATATGAGGTTTCAGTAAATAAATAAATTTATATTAAAAAAACTGTCTATCTTTATTTCAAACTCTGATACAATATGTCGTATGTGTAGGTCTCTTTCGGTTTACATATCTGAATGTTTCCTTCGGAAATATACAAATAAAACGGATCAAGAAGAATAATCATTCCTCTTCTTCTTCTTCTTCTTCTTCTTCTTCTTCTTCTTCTTCTTCTTCTTCTTCTTCTTCTTCTTCTTCTGTCAATAAATTAAACACCGCATAGGAAAACAAAAAGATGAAAATCACGAGGATAGAGAGTAACCAAGGATTCCAGTTTTATTGTTCATATATTCAAATTAAAAGAGAAAGAAACCAGCATCCGACTTGGGAAACAACGACTACATCCGCTAAATAAGTGATATGTTTAGCATTTCCAAGTGTAATGTTTCTCACTTAATACAAACAATATTAATTAATCAAGGAATTGTATTTCTTTGATCGATATTCATTCAGAGTAAGTGCCATGTACTTTTCTTAATTAAAAATAAGCTACAAAAGTAATTATACCTTGCATATGTTCAGAAGCTCCAACGTTAATAATAACATAGTCAACTGATTGCATTGCTTACTTGTCGATAGAAACGCAATCATACACCTTATACAAAAGTGACAATATTTAGGGTGGTGGTCATTATATTAATTGTTATGCAAATTCAGTTTGGTTGTCTCAATCAAAATTGCCAAAAGCTGATCTTGTCTGGAAACAGCCAAGACATTCTGAGTTGTTATTACATATGCTTTATATTGTTGACCTGATGTGATTGCAGAATTTAGTCAGCGCCACGACAAGTCTGACTTTCGAAGTTCTGTAAACTGTGCATAAGATCATCCAATGTTTCAGATATTATTTTCTTTACGTCCTATCTTGAAATTGTGCAGTTACCGCATTTTCTATTTCAGCTGCTAACAGTCTCAAAGCTTTTCCTTTAGAATTCCTCTTATGTATGCTGCTTCCTTCTTGTGAAACTGTTTAACAAATTTATATTTTGTACTCATTAGAAAAAACGAAATGTTACATATACTTCTTTTCAAGTTCTGAAAATCTTGTGTTTTACAAATGCAACTCCTGGCAACAATTATGGAAATACCTCACTAATGTGATGCTTACGTCGGCTTTTATTTAGCGGTAAAGGAACTAATCACATATACAATTCAAACATTTTATTTAATGATAGAACAGATCGTCTTCATAAAATAACCATAAATGAATTATATTAAATTATTAAATTAATGTTATATCTTTCCAAGTCATACAGAGGAAAATAATATGAACGAGTACAATGTTGAGAAAATCATCATGCAATGATCTATAATTTTTATTTATAAACAAGTATAACAAAATCTAGATATACAAATCAGTCTACATTCAATTCTTGTAACAGAACCGGCCGAATTCTTCTAAATGTAATGGGTTTTATCTGCATAAAAGTTAAACGAAAGCCAATATTAATACACATACAGAAAAAGAAGTTAAAGTGGGCTAAAGCGAAACATTCGTGATGTGGTGGAAGGCAATGAATCAAGAATTTGCAAACATTTGTCTGGTGCCGTTTCAATGTTATATATAAATGTGACTGCTTGAAGAAGAAAACAAGTAAATAACAATTATTCATTATATAGGAATGCAGGACATTTAAACCAACGCACATGGGTACATTTAAATCCTGGATATTTTTCCTCATTCCATCAATAATAAGTCTGTGTCTTTATCATTGCGTCATGTCTCAAGACTAGAAAGTATTTGCCACTTTAAATTGGATTTAAGCGTTTATTTAAGAAAGGCATATGAAATCAATAGTATGACTAGTGAACAGTCCGGATTTGATTCCAATTGAAACTTTATGGTGAAAATCCAATGGAAATTATCTATGACGAGGTTTCATTCACCAAATATCAATTAACCACCATTCAAGAAAATTAGGACCACTTTAATAAAACATTAAGATTTTAATTAGTGATACCCATTTCAGAAAAGAATAATTGCCGTAATAAAAGCTTAAGTTGACCGAGTTAATTATTAATTCGATTTTCTTTTGTCGATGAATTTAATATTTTTCCTCAATGTACGTTAATTCCATAATATTTTCGCCTACACAGTTTGTATAAAAAATGTATCTTTTCATCTCGTTTGTTTAAAGTGTATTTTATGAAGCTGAAACTTTTAGGTCTTAAATAAAAGTATTTTGCACCTTATTTGCGATTAGTATATAAAAAATCAATATTTATTATACAGTAAAAAAGTGGACATCTTTTAATTGTGAAAAATGTTTATTTTTATTTAATTTATTTTTTTTTGGTAATGGCCGTACTTAAGTTAAACACGGAGAAAGATAGGCTTCATTTTGTTTCCTCAATTTCTAAAATTGCTAATATACTATCTATATTTCTCATGTTGTCTGTCTGTGTGTCTGTCGTGGGCGTTGTTACCTCGCCCAGGCCGCATTTCTCACCCGATTTCGATGAGGTTTTCACCACAAGTTTGCAAATGGCTGCCGTAAGAACATGACGCAGCCCGATTTTTGAGTTGGAAGTCAGGTTACGAAAAAATCGATAAAATCGATAATCGAAAATAATCGATAATCGATAAAATCGATAATCGAAAAAATCGATAATCGAAAAAATCTGCTTACAGAAGGAATGATCGCATTTCAACCAAATTTGACACCCTCTTAGAGTCTACCATTAGAAGTGTTGTCCAGAAGTTTTATGACCACGGTCCCCTAAACAGCGCGGGAAATCGATAAAACCCCAAAACCGATACGCCCAGATTGCGCCTGAACCGTCGGATTTATGACGAGGCCATTGGGAGTCACCATGTGAAGTTTCAACTCTGAGCGCCCCCCAAACAGAGTGTAAATCGACAATCGGTCAACCCTTAAAAAAGTTTTTTTCCGGTTGGGTATTACCTAAATGCAGATTAATTTAAGGTCACGCTATGCGCGGGAAGAAACAGGTCAGGGCGTGCGGTTGAGTGGAAGAAAACATTTGACCTCAATTTCTGGAATGGGTGCAGGGCCATTGAAATTCGGCTTTTTTATGCTTGCTACCAGGTCTGACTTTGAGCCACAAATGACATATTCGTCTTTGTCAAAACTTTTGTTTTAATCGTCGCATCTTACCAAAATAAGCACTTCCTTTATTCGCGTCTTTACTGAAAAAACTCGCATATGTACTGAGTGAAAATGGTTCAGCCCTCAGCGGTCCATTTCCCAATTCTTTAAACATTTCCCCTAGCCCAGGCCGCATCCCAGACCTGACGAGGAGGTTTTGCGCTAAAACAGCAGGGCAAACGGTTAGCGACTTTTCGTTGTCGCACAAACCAAACGAGCAAACGCTTCATTGCAGCTCCTTGCATTCTCATCGCCGGCATCACGTGCGTTAGAGCCAAGCTGCATATGCAGCAGGCAGCTTGACCCCGTTTACGGCCAAACCCTGCGCTTGCCAAATCACGCGCACGTGCGTGAATGCGCGCTAACATCTTCCATTTTTCGTGAGCTAATTCATTGGGCTAAGTCATGGCCATTGTCCAGGCTACACCAATCAATGACAAGTCACGCTCCCTTTACCTTCAGTGCGGCTGCATCCGCACTCACGTCTTGATTTGATCACCATTAACGCATCTGTCCTTGGATTAATTGACAGCTTCTTGCTACCGCAAGTTCCTTACTTGCTTAAACGTTTGGATTAACCATTTTATCTACGCCTGCTGCCTCTACTGCGCAGCCTAGTCCATCTTAGCGTTCCATACCTATTTCTACCTTTTCGTAGTTCAGTTTTGCTATTAGACAGTTAACTGCTGTCGCAAGTTACTTATTTACTCAATCGTTTGCTCAACCTATTTTACCACCACGTTACAGTTTTCACTGTAAGTTGAAGTGTACTGCCTTTACTACGCGGCCCATTACACCTCAGTACTTCACCGCCTATTTGCTTAAACGTTTGCATTACCTATTTTATCTCTGCGTGTTGCCTTTACTGCGTAGCTCAGTCCATTTTAGCGTTCCATACCTATTTCTACCTTTTCGTAGTTCAGTTTTGCTACTAGACAGTTAACTGCTGTCGCAAGTTACTTCTCTTCTGCCTTTACTGCGCGGCCCAGTACACCTCAGTGTTTCACTACTTTTTAACCTTCAACGCTTCAACGTTTTGGTTGCGTAACCTTTTCCTACAGCGAGGTTTTCGTGCTGTCAGAAAGCACGGCCCATAGCTAGGTGAAGCCTTTTCCATATCACTCCACTGCATTTTTAGTTTTCGTATACAACGAGGTTGCACCGCCTCAGCTTCGGCATCAACTTCTATTCGCATTCTTACACAGCATTTCTACAACCCTTCAAATGGAACCTACACGATGAACATCCGCACGTCAACAACTGAAAACCCTTAACACCGTTAACGTTACACATGCAGAACAGGCGACTGCGGAGGAGCAAATAATAACTCCGGTTACAAATGATCATATAGCGTCTACTTCAACCTCTGCTTTGCACTCTTCTGCGTGCCGTCGCGATGACCAACCGGGCAGCTCAGCAAAGGTTGCAAAAACAGCCAGGTGAGGAAACCTTAGCAGGCGTTCTAAAAAAGCCTCAGCGGCTAAGGGGAAACGGGAGCAGGATTCCATTGCGTGCGACTCCTTGGGGGAGAAGCGGCTGGCGTCTACTTCAACCTCTGCTTTGCACTCTTCTGAGTGCCGTGGCGATGACCGACCCGGGAGCTTTGCTAAGCGTGCCAAAATACCATGGCTAGGAAAACTTAGCAGGCGTTCTAAAAGAGACTCTGCGGCAAAGAGAAAGCGGAAGGAGGAAAGCCAGGTAGAGGCCTCTTTGAGGCTTTCCAGTCAATCTCGAACCGAGGGAGTATGTTTTGTCACATGAAACGCTTGGTGAGCGTAACTACCGTTTGTACTGCAAATCAGTTTACATATATTCGTTGAAAAGTAAGAGGTAACTACCTAAAGGTACGATTTTTAAATCAAGCTCGGGCAACGCTGGGCCATGCTGCTAGTTACAAATAAAACATTTACTCTCCTTGAATTTTTACTCTAATGGAATCCACCAACTGTTCATAAAAAGATAATCATTTACGGTATAATTTTTTCTAAGATTTCTCGAATATTAAGGCCGATAGATGAAAATAAATACTGTCTAATAAATAAATGGAACGGCTACACAAATACGAGTATCTACTAAAAGTAACGTTTAAGTATTACACGCACACACACACACACACACACACACACACACATATATATATATATATATATATATATATATATATATATATATATATATATATATATATATATATATATATATATATACATATATTCGCTGATTGTCCGACCATACAACAGGTAGTACTGACTTGCAAGATACCAGTAAGTAGTATTCCATCAGAATGACCTGACACACAAACTGGTTTCGCCACCAGGTTATCCTGGTGAGGACGGTGGCTATAAACCCTGCATGAAAAAAAAGCAAGACATATCAAAGGGCGTTTGAACCTCATTGAAAGGTCATCGGCCGTCTAACTATCCCTTATGTCAGGTGTGCCTGCTAATAAGTAAAGCTGCAAATCTGTTTCAGACAAGAGACAGTTTAAACTAAAAACATGCAGCCCCATTAGGTGTCCAGTCATCTCGCGTATACTTGTCACTGGGCAAATGCTTGAAGGGAAGCGAGGTTACCATATGTGTCGCCCAAGCAAGTTGTATCAATGTGCAGATATCTCTACAAAGTCCTATAGCGATGGAGGTGTGGTAACGTGTGCAGTGTTGACGGGCTGGGAGCACATAGTCACAAATCTGCACATTGGTGGCTGAACTGCTGCTTCATTCAGCGGATTCCTTAGCATCTGAGCGGCCCTGTTCAGAGAAAAACTGCTCATCCACGAATGTAGAAAGAGTCTACATAAAGTGACCTCAACAACAACTCTGCTCCTTTTTCAAGCTGGACGGCTTCCTGTAGTCGGCGAGTGATCATCTTTGCAGCCGAAATACAAAAGTCAAAAATGAAAGTTAAAATCAAATTTTCATCATCAGAGACACGTCATGAAAGTTAGTTCTTGGAATGTGAGAAATCTTTTAGATAGTTATCAAAGTAAAAGACCTGGACATAGAACTGCCATTATCAATGTACAGTATTGACATAGCGGCTCTTTCTGAGGCCCGCTTTAGCGATGAGTATCAACTGATGGAAAAAAAAAACTATTGGAAGGGTAAGTCTGCGGGTGAGAAACAAGAGTAGGTGTGAGGTTTGCAATAAAATCTTTTCTTGTTGCACATCTTGAGCATCCTCAAGGCATAACTGACAGAATAACGACTACTCATATGCCACTGCCAGGAAGCAGATTTATGGCATTTATCTCTATGTTCCAATCATGTCCAACCATGTCCAACAGGGAGGAAATGATAGTCGCTTTCTGCAATCTCCTTTGGGGTGATTTTAATGCAAGGGTGGGTCAAATCATGAAACGTGGGAACCTGTAGGTTGTTTTCGACTTGGTAAGGTAAATAGCAACAGTTTGCACCTTCTGACGAACCTCAATCTTGCTATATGCAATAATTTCTTTCAACAAAAAGAGATCCGTAAGATAGCCTGTATTAACCCAAAATCTAGCCATGGCCACATCATTGATTACATAATTTGTCCTCAATGTGACCTTCAAGATGTTTACAGGGTACAAGTAATGAGTGGGGGGTACAGAATGTGGTACTGATCAGTACCTTATAAGGGGAAATGCGGAAAGATCGTTCAGAAGGGATAAAAATCCCCAAACGGCCTGATGATTGCGTTTAGTATGAAACAGTCTGTCGCCTCTGAGTGTTGGCTTCAATGTTCACTTATATATATATATATATATATATAGAGAGAGAGAGAGAGAGAGAGAGAGAGAATGAGAGAGATAGAGAGAAAGAGAGAGGCGGGGGAGAGAAATGTAAATGGTGATATATAGTGATAAAAATAAAGCTAAATAATTGATCAAGTTTTAAAATATTTCTCATTAGAAAATAGCGTGTAAAAACCAGCTCGCGTACAGGTGTAAGGATAATTATCGCATTTTTAGTTCCATATGTATTTCTATTTGTATAATCTTGCTTACAAAATGTATGCTCTACTGTGTTTTTTTTTTAATCTAGAGAATAAAGATCATTATTCGCCACAAAAATTTTGGAGTAAAAATCACAATGAAAACCGATCGTTTCTATGAGTATGTTTTGATAAAATAGTTTCATATCATACGGGGACTAAATTTTATTTCTAAGTTTCCTGACATATTGACGTATATCTATGTTTCATAGACTATTCAAAGGACTTCGACAAGGTACGCAACAAAGATCTGCTGGAATTGCTCAGCAACCTTGATATATCCGGGAAAGATATCAGAATAATCAAAAACTTATACTGGCAGCAAACAGCATGTATGCGCATAGAAAATGGGTTCAGCGAATATACAAAGACTAGAAAGGGCCATAAGTCGATGATGCGTCTTCTCACCCGACCTTTTCAACCTATACAGCGAGGTAGTTCTGAGAAAACTGAAAACCCTACCGGGATTTAGCATTGGCGGCCACAATATTAACAACATAAGATCCGCACATGACATAGTACTGATAGCAGACACGGAAAAGAAATTACAAAATCCCCTACAGCAGGTAGCAACGGAGAGTGTGAAGAAGGGACTAAGCATAACCTACATGAAGTAAGAATGCATGATCATCAGTAAAAGGATGAGCCCGAAATGTGATTTGTAGATCGGGAACACTAGAATCGAGCAGACCCTGGGTAGCGTTCTGACAGAAGACGGCAAATGCAATACTGAGATGCGTAGACGTATTGGGATGACCAAGGACGCATTCCAAAAGCTGGGCAGTATATTGCGAGAGAGGAGGTTTTCTGCGGTAACAAAGAAAAGTATACTGCGCTGTAAGACTTCTATTACCTGCTAACTCCTCTCCCGCTTAATATAATAGAATGCCACTTAAACATTATAAGGTTCGGTGGGCCGCAGACTCTCCAAATAGGTTACCTGAATGTACATTCTTTGAAATAACTAGAAATCAAACCCAGGACTGTTTTGAAAGTTCTTCCAGAGGTAGGTCTCTACCATGTTTAATTCTTTCTTGATTTTTAATGGATATCTCGACTTTAACTAAAGCTTAACTTAGTAGATAGGCTTTCAGTCACCGGGTCCATACTCCTCCCCCTTCTCGTGAACAGGAGTAGAAGCTCATCCCTTGGTCCCTGTTTAGGAAGGGGCCACGGTTCCTTTCTTTTTCTCAGGCCTTAATAGTCGTGCCGTCATGAATATTTTATATGTGTGGATGGAGGCAACTGAGGGTACTGAGTTAGAAATTTTCTGATTGTTGCTTCCCGATTCTTAGTTAGGAGCCTGAATTTTTGCGTATCGTCTAGAAATGGTTTTCTGATAAAAGTCGCATGGAAGGACGTCTCGGCAGGCAATTCCAAGGCCACACTATGTTGCAGTCTGCGCAGGTCCTTTTCAGCACATTACCTTTTGGCGACAGACTGCTACTAATACCCTCGGCTTTTTCTTTACCAATATAACACACCATGACTATAAGTAACCAAAGATATTAAACTAAACCAGCTTAAAAAATACCTAAACCCCTGAACATTTCTTGCTCCAACGTTTGTGGTATTCATGCGTCTAGATTGTGGAATCGTTTCTCTTCGAAATGTCTCCGTACATCCTAGCTCACTGCGAAACTAAGCAATCCTTAACTCTCCAATCACCTCCTCTTACCTATCTACGTCTCTTTTGGAAGGACTCAAATGTCGACATGCATAGCCTGGAGTTTATGTCCAGAAACATCTCCCGCTGGCGAGGGAAGTCTAACTTGAATCTGCAGACAATTTGTTTTACATGTGTCTCTGTTTCTCTCTCTCTTTCTCTCTCTCTCTCTCTCTCTCTCTCTCTCTCTCTCTCTCCTAAACTCAGTCAGCTATAACTTCTGTCTCTACCGTATCCTCAAGTATACATGGCTCAGTGGATAAAGGTGTTGATTTGATCCAGTGACTAGACCTATAGAGTTGTGAGTTCAATACCAAGCTACAGAAGTGATGAACCAAAAACATGGAAAGATTAGTTAAAGAGAAATAACTGAGACATCTGGAAGAGACATGGCAAGTAGAACTAGAACAATCTACCCCGGTGAACCTAATAAAGAGTTCGGTTTCACCTGTAGAAGGCCGAAGCGTACAACGGCCGAAACGTGAATATGGCAATGAAGATTAAAATAACAGTCCGAATAATGTAAATAATGTAAGTAATCATGATACCTTATCTCAGATATATTAACAGATATGTAATGTCAAGCCCATCGTCTATCTTCTTGATTCCCGTTCTTTTTTTCATCCTTTCCTCCATCCATCTGTACCAAGTCTTTCTCCCTCAAATTCATTCTCTGTAAGCCCTGAATACTAGTGGAATTCTCGTCTTGCTTGGGGTGAAATAATTTTAAAATAAATTAGGCCTTTGCTTTTAAATTTAACCTTCCTTATTGATTAGTCTATCTCTGCCACTGCTGGTACATGTTTCGATTTTGTTTTTCGAAGGCTTCCCATGTTTTGATTACTGCGGTTGAAGACTTACAAATATTTGTCTTTCTTTCCATATTATCGGCTCCCATATTGCATTTATTTCTATAATAGGCATTTAAGGAGGTTCTTATAGCTTAGCATATGCGCTGATTCTTTCAGACGTCGAACTATCGCGGGCAATTCCCTTTCTAGTATATTCAGCTGATTCCACATGATGACCACTCTTTTGCCTCCAGACATGATCAGTTTAGCTCGATTTCATTGTCTCACCTCTCACCACGTCTTTCGTATGTTCCCCCAGCCTTTAATGGGGGTGGTTTGTTTCCCATTCATATTTTCTATCACAACTGCAACGAATCGCGTATAGCAAATCTTCGCCAAATTCTTGGCGTAAGGTAGACACAACGTCGCAATTTTCTGGTCGTCCTGCTTGTCCCTTCTGTTCACACCTCCACACGCTGATTTCATGTTTGCTGAGTAGGTGTTATTTCTGGGTGTGGTCGGGAAGCGTTTATTTGCACTCAGTGGAAACTGGCGAGCAATAACTGAACAGAGATAATCGATTTAAGAACTAGACGATGTCTGTGGAACGAGAAAATTCTACTCCCGTTGAATAAATAAAGAGTTCAGTTCCAATTCCATGATCGATATATATCAAAGGAAGCCCGAAGCGCACAACGGCCGAAACGTTGTGATAAAAACAACCAAGATGGGGAGAGTTATCCGAATATACACAATTTAATAATAAATTAGAGTGAAATACTAATAAAACATCATTTTATAATTTTAAAACTTTTTTCTCATACAAGAAATGGGTGACTGACTTCTGTTTGGATAAAATACAACACATTCCTTGAATGTTTTCAACACCAACACTTTATCTTCAGGGAAATAAATTAGATTATGACATTGGATTTCAAGTAAACTATAATATATTTGTTTCTTTTAAGGTAATACTTCGAGTTCAAACTATAAATCATCGATTGCTAGCTTTTTACAAGACAGATATATATATTTCTATTAAAATGTTAGCAATATTCAACGTAATGTTTATAGCACTTAATAATTTTACAATATTCTCTCTCTACTTTGATGTCATCTCTTTCTTACAAAACATGAAGGTTTTTTCCAATAGTAAAAGATAAATATGAATAAAATCTTATGTATACTGATTTATAAGATGACAAGCCCTTACGTAGCATAATAAAATCTCACCCAACCATATAACATAGATAAGGAAATTTCACACAACAAAAATAGTTGAATTATTTCTAATCAGATCTGATATTAAATTCATATGGTATAGTTTGCATTATCATATAACAATGCACTGAAATATTTACCAACAACCTTTTGGTAATAACAGAAAATGTAGACTTGTATTATATATTTTGACGCATTTTCTCTATATAAGAATGTGCACATGTTTGAACGAATATAAATAAATATATATGTACTAGCAGCATGGCCTGGTGTCGCCCGTGCTAGATTCAAAAATCGTACGACTCATACAGCAATCGCTATCACTTGACTTAAAATATTTTTGCCCTTGTTTGCCTTTAAAGGAGTACACTTTGCCGTCCTGATGTTGCTACATGCCTTCTTGCCTACTCACACTGTGAATTGTTTTCTAAGCACTATACTAAACATTAAATCTGTTACGAAAAAAGAACTAAACAAAATGAACACAAAACTATCAGCTTTAAAAAAAGGACTCGTAACTGGAAAAACCGAATGAAAAAGAATGTTAACAACAAATACTTTTGCACACCCAATTCAGTTCTGCGGAATCAGAATCAACGTTGAGTCTAAGGAAGCGAATGAGCCAATTGAAGTAAAGTGCCATGCAGATTTAATCTTTTTCCACTTGTGACGAATGCAGCTATCGATTTTTTTTGTATGCTAGCATGCTAGTTAACATTCGTGTGAGTCAGCTGTTGGTTCTCACGCTGGCCATTAGAAACTTCCTGCGGATTCGTGGCAGCCAGATATAGGCTCTCACTCTGGCCAGTAGAAAATGCCGTAGAAGCACGAAATAATCGATTATTTCCACTATCGATGGGAGTTGGGAAATGCAACGTCTGTTTTTGCCTTATCACTAACTTGAAGCATGTGAATGTAAATTTTGGTGCAAATCCGTCGATAATTGCGGCCGTGCATTCGTTACATACACTCACACATCCTGCCTTTTATAGATAGAGATAACTACAAATATATATGCACCTCTGTATATATTTCAGTATTTACATGCAAGAAAAATTTACAAGTTTCGTATAAAATCATCTCATATATCGTGTATAGCAAAAGAATGAAGATGAAGCAACGATAACTTTATTCTTGAATTAAATGTCTTACGTGTATATCTAATGTCGTTGTGTATCTCTAAGGGTTTTCATTCAAATTCTCAAAACTATTTCAAGAGGTAGAAAACTCTCCAGAGTTTGTTATTGAGAATTATATTAAAGACAGAACATATAATTCGATTTCCATTCGCAAGGAAAAGGAGTCAGGATTTGATATTGGCTAACGGAAATGCTAAAATCTCATGCGTATTTTGTTAGCTAATAATTTAGAAAATAAAAATGACTCCCATAGTAATTCTAAATTCAATTTTGTTCTCTCTCTCTCGCTCTTACTCTTAATAGAATTAGAGATAGTTGATAAGAAAATTATTCTGAGAGAGAATTAATGAAAGTCGAGGAAGAGCGTGCTTTGCTAAACATTCGAATAACGATAATAATATTAGTTAAAAATTGGTGCTTTTTCCGCTCCTTTGCTTTGCTTTATAGACGTCTTCGCATTGCTGAAATTTATCAAGTTCCCTATGTATGAGGTTTCGACGACCACGAACTAATTATCTGCGTGCCTATGACGGGCATGACTTTTGAGACCGGCTTGAGAAATGCACAAAAGACCACAAACAGTACAGATGAATGTATTGTATACAAGTGCAGTAGGAACACTGTTAACTGTTTTATTATGCTTTCGTGTTTCATGTAGTCGATTGATGCTTACTTCTTAATGGTGCATTATTCCTGAATGGCAGCTGGAACGATACTCTGATCTCTTCATAGCTACCTCTTCAAAGTTCTTGAAAGGAATGTTGACGCAACAAAGGTTAGTTTTTAGCTTATCTTTATACCTGAGCCAAGGTCTACCAACATTTCTATGATCACTATGGAGTTTACTGTAAAAAAGAACTTTTGGCATGCGATCATCACTCATCCTGGCCACATGTGCAGCACTACGTGTGCATATATATATATATATATATATATATATATATATATGTGTGTGTGTGTGTGTGTGTGTGTGTAATGCAGTATTACATTAGAACAGGTGGGTAATCACAATGTGACTCTAGTCGCATCGTGATTCCCCACCTGATAAAACGTTAAAAATTATTTTTTTAAAGTTGAAACAAGATGTATAATTTTGTAGTGTTTATGTGCATGTCCTAAAGTAACACTGCATAATAAATACATATTTACGGTTCTACTTTTGTATTGAGCTCTGTTTTAAATTAATATTTTGAACGCTGAAATCTTACTCTTCGTTCTTTTACAGTTGTGTATATATATATATATATATATATATATATATATATATATATATAGTGTGTGTGTGTGTGTGTGTTTTCCTCTTTTATACATGTTTCGTTAAAAATGACTGGCAGCGATTAAGCTTTTTATTTCATTTTTCTTCTGTTCCTATAAATGATTTCTTTTCTGGACACAGTTTGTGAAACAAATATCCAAAAGTTCTACATTTCTGAGCGCTTTCGGCTATACCTTTAGACAATATCAAGCATGATTTTATTTTTACATTTATCTGAATGTATGTTTCTAGCATATAGTGATGTTTTATTTTCCAAAATCGGTCAGCACATTGTGGCCGTGTTCATAGTTAATGTTACTGAATGTTGGCTTTTTTTATTAGGGCTTCTGTTATTTTTAATATTTTTACATCTGGATGAGGTTATTATGTTTGTATTTTCTACTAGTATGTTTCGGATGGAGTTTAATAGGTTTCTGTGTTTGTTTAAATGAGTTCTAATGGATGTGTGATCGGATAAGTGTGAGATAGTTCGTCTGGATAGGTATGTATTAGTGTGACCGATGTAATTATTTAGGAGTTTAGTTTGATGAGGGATACATTTCCTTAAGGGCATTTGAACTCGTAAATAATGTTTTTTTATAGTTTTCATTTTGTAGGTATGCTGTTATTTTTATGACAAGGTTAACTGTTTTTTATTATTTTATAATAGATAATTTAATTTTCTTCTTCGGGCCGACTACGGTAGTGTACTTTTTTATGATATTTCTAAGGGAAGATTCATCTTACTTATAGTTGACGTGTATTTGGCTTTTGTATAAGATGTTAAAATTATTGTCTTTTTCTGTGAGTTCAGTATCCTTATTAGTTACTTTGGAAAGAAGGTTTGATCTGGTGGTCGATGAGGTAGTTAAGAAAATTATTGTTAATCTATCGCAAAAGAAAACCTTTGTACGAACGCAATAACAATTAAATAAAAACATTAATCGCAGTACGTTGTCAGTCATCTTTAAAGAAATTTCTAAAGTAAAAAAGTGCACAATACAATTTTTATAAAGCGAAAATGTACACTAAGTTAAAATATCAGAAACACTGACATTCCTGCAATCAGGGATTCTCTCAAGATGGTTTATTCACGCAGCAAGTCTTGATACCTGACAAAGCCATCTTACTAGAAATTCTGGTTACAGGGAGATCAATACTTCGTACCCTTAGTCGTTAGCATTTCTACAATTACACAAATTAATATCATTATTGTTTGCTGCTTTGGAACTTAGGTTTAAGTGTTGATTTAAAATTTTATTATTGTGTTTTTAATAATATTTTTAAATTATCTCTACAACTATAGCTTAATTGAAGTGTATTTTTATTAAAATCTGACGAAGAGGATTCTTTCTGGGGGATTTCATTCTCAGCTAAATTGAGAAACTTCTACCTAAATTATTAATCACCATTTGGTTAAATGGGTGGGGGTCATACCAAATAATTTTTCTCTTTCAATTTTTTTTACTTAATATCACAGTTATGTTTTCTATATTTAATGTCAGATCTCTTATAGCCACTGTTTATAAGGCGGCTTTGTAAAATTTGATATGCTTATAAAATAAATCTTCCCTGGAAGAGTTATTACTGACTCTATATTATATGGAGGAGCATCAGTGTTTGATTATGAATGGAGGTTTATTAGAATTTGGGTGGATATATAATGGATTTGTATTAGTTTTCATGTATGGTTGGTATGTATTATTGACTAAGTCTAGGGTTACATCAAGGAAATCTACTTTTTATAAATTTGTGTTGATTTTAACTTCAAGTTTTAGACTTTTTAATTTCCTAAGTATTAATTTCCTGACTTTGTCAGTTTTAATTTTGTAGAATTTTTCACCACCATAAGGTCGTCATCTCTAGGTAACCCCATGTCTTCTATGCTGATACCATGGTGGACACTAAAATTATATAAAAAGAATAAACGAACAAGGGCGGAAGACTCAGCAGAGTCTAATGGTCCCATGGCAATATCAAATTGTTCAAATGAATTCATAATAATGTCCAGTTACTCGTTTGAAAGATCAGAGTACTCGGTGGCGAATTGGAAAACCAATGTAAAGAGATCCCTAGAAATGGATTGGTAATAATCCACAACATCAAACTGGATCAATGAACAATTAGTTTTATAGTTAATATTTTTAAACCAGTTGATGAGGTTAGTGGTATTAATCCATTGTACCAGTCCAAGACGCTTTTTAATCATGTTGTTAACTCTATCGCGGATAATCTTGCTAACTTTACCAATTTTCAGGCCTAGTAGAATTGATAATCGTGGTGTGAAGATTAGCTTCAAAATCAGGTTATTGGTCCTTGATTGTTATCTATGATTCCTTCGTACAGAGTTTGCTAACTCTCTCACTAATTTTAAATTTACCATTAATATTTTTACTAAAGAACAATTTTACAACACTGCCTTTAAAAATAGTGGCTATAAGAGCGTTGATATTAAATATTTTAACCATAACATTGGTAGTGAGGAAAAAATAGATACAGAAAAATCATTTGGTATACCCTCCCCCCATTTAACCAAGTGGTTATTAGTACGTTAGGGTAGAAGTTTCTCAATTTAACTGTGAAACACATCCCCAGAAGTAATTCTCTTAGAAAGATTTTTAACAGAAATACACATCAATTAAGCTAAACGTGTACAGATAATCTTGAAGAAATCATTACAAAACACAATAATAACATTTTAAATTAACACTTAAACCTAATAACAATCGCCATTCCAAAGCAGCAAACAATAATGATACTAATTTGTGTAATTGTAGAAATGCTAACGACTGCCCATTACAAAATAGGTATCAAACTGATTCCCTTGTTTACCTAAGAAATATTTAATCTAGAGAAAATCCATCAGTTAAAAATTTTATATCGGCTGAACCAAATGCTCTTTTAACACTAGCTGGTATCAACAGATATTAATCTTCAACAACAATGCGTTCCGTGGTAAAACGTCCCTTTCTAAAACAGTTTGGTACTTAAAAGAGGTAAAAAAAACTTCACCTACGATAAAGTGGAAGATATTACTTTAAACTAGGACTTGTAAATCCTACCTTCCTTATGTTTGCAAGAAAAATTGCATATTAGAAATTTTGCTAACAAAAAAGCACTTTTAAAACAAAGAAATGAATTAACGGTATTATGTCGGCATTGTCTATCTTTTACCTGAAAATATAGTTTATTTTTTTCATAAATAATTACGTATTACAATTGTATAGTCATTATTTTATTAGTATATAATATTTATTTGCTTTATTCAACTTTATTATGGCCATGTTTTATAGTCTGTTTAGTTATAATTAGCATCGTATGTAGATGTTCCACATTTTATATTTTACTGGTCCGTTTAAGAAGCTTCCTGAATATTTGCTTTAATTCTTTTCCGATAATTTATGTCTACTTCAACAAACCGGGTCATCTTACTTGTCAACATCTATAATACATTTGTTGCTTCCATGTTTACTAAGATTATTAGATGACATGTCCAAGCATCAGTTCATCAGTTCATCTTGACATGAAAAAATAAATCACCCTCTACGCACTCTGATCTTATTTGAGCGTAGAAATGACTTTTAATTTATTAATCTAGACATACCCACAAGTATATTTTTAATTCTGACCTTATGCCCCACCTTTAACTCTCGAAATGAGGTAACGATTTGTTTTTAAATTTCCCTAATAAATCATTTTTATCACAAATTATCTACCATCGCCAGAGGAAGTACCATCATAGTACTGAAACAAGAACGCTTTTGTGTAGCGATGATTTTTTTTATTATTATAATCTATTATAATAAAAATATTAAAGTGAACATAGAATTCAACACTCAGAGGCGACTGGATATTTCACTTATATATTTACATAAGCTCATTCTGGGTACTTTATCCCATAAATATACCACAACTTAAAATTATATTTCTTAATAAATATATATATATATATATATGTGTGTGTGTGTGTGTGTGTGTGTGTGTGTGTGTGTGTGTGTGTGTGTGTGTGTGTGTGTGTGTCTATGCGTAAGTTTGTGTGAATCAAATATTTTCTTCGGTATTTAGCTATATGTAACAAATAGGCTACAGGACATGTTAAGGTCTAATAGAAACGGAAATTTTAAGTTAGAATAAAGGACTTTGATTAAACTCTCGACAGAATTTAAGGAAAATCCGATACCAGGACGTTTTAATTACATCCTAAAATTTATTGTATTTTCTTCATTTATAATCATTTCCAGTCATCATTGTGCTACATTTTATTTCGTTTCTTTCAATATTAAAAGTAGATTAATGACAACAATGTATTGAAATATACAATATATTTCATTAGAATCGATGAATTTATACGTAAGGACTCTCAGACTTTCCTGGTATTTTCACTTCCACAAATGTCCAAACAATTAATTTTTGCAGAATTCC
Organism: Acanthosepion esculentum; assembly: GCA_964036315.1. Lineage (NCBI taxonomy): Eukaryota > Metazoa > Mollusca > Cephalopoda > Sepiida > Sepiidae > Acanthosepion > Acanthosepion esculentum. The sequence goes on from OZ038477.1 coordinate 2,281,714, forward strand.
AAGTTCGTGTTTCATCATAAAAATACAAATCATCATAACTCATAGAGTCTAAATTTCCAGGCATATATATATCTATGTTTGTGTCTTTTCCTTTCTTTTCCTTTTTAACGTTTGGTCAAGAGCCAGACTGATTTTCATTATCTGGCAGAGGTGTTTCCAGTTGGTCTATACTCACAGAATTTGTTTATATTACACAAACTCATGATTTAATCTTACCAATGTTTCATTCTCATCAATCTGTCTTATCTGATTCGTAGTAGTTTTCACAAAACGTTCCACATTCGCGTATCATACAGATTACAATCTTTACGTTATAAAAAGACAAAGTCTATTTTAAATTTACATAATTTCATCAAGTGATTTTTTTTAGAGAACGATGTTAAAATATTTCATTTATTATTCAGGTATTGTTACCAAACTATATCTATGTATCGAAGATAGAGAAAGATTTTGGCTATTTTGAAAATTCCCTCTGGATATTTTATGTCGTTTTTCCCCTTTTGTTCGAAGCCGTTACTTGGTTGCCTTGCTTTTAATCACAAATGTTTACATTGTTCATAGTTCTGTTTCGTTAGGGGTATCTTAGAAATCCCTTTCTCCCTGAATAACGTTATTCTTCGAAATCTTCGAAGCGACTGCCGATTTTTTTCAAATTTAATTCTAAAGATATATTTGTTAAAAATAATACTCCTACTATGGAAGTTTCCATGAAAAAACTACAGTCATGTCATTTTTCGACTATTTCAAGCCAGATTATTGCCTTCTATGTTTCAGATTTATAAAGACAATTTCATACCAGGTGTTCGGAAAAATATTACTACAATTGTCCAATTATTTAAAATATATTTAACTGTAATCCATTCTGTTTTCATTTTTTCATGTGTCGTATTTTTTATCATCTCTTTACCAATTTTCTCAGTGCCATTTTCAGCATTGTTCGTTGATTTTGTAGGATCATCCTGTCCATGTTTCAAAATGCCAGTTGCATTCCATTTTTGATTCTTTCTTATGATGACTATGCAGCCATATTTACTGAAAGGTGGTGTAGACACAACAGTTACATGCCTGTAACGCCACATTGATTGTTAAAGAAGTTATTTGTATATAAAGACACGTCTACAGAAACTGGAAACTGGAATTTTGCGAAACATTAGTGTTGAAACTTGACTAATGCATGGAATAATAATGCAAACACAAAATGTAGTTAGAATAAAATGTATTGAAACAAGAAAGTGTACACAATATTTACATATAGTCTTTTGTATATTCCTGGGAAGACCGTTCCTGAGAATGTGTTGACTAAGTCGCAGTCGGGCAGAGTCTCTAGTTGGATCTCTTGATTCGCCCCCCGTCTTCCAGTACCAACCATATTTATATCGTCGGTACTCCGCTATGCAAATTAGGTGGATCCTACTACAACAATTAGTTTATTTTTAATCTTTCTTTTGTATATTTATAGTTATCTAACTCTTTCAAAAAAATATATATATGAAGAAATATAGTTTTAAGGTGTGCTATATTTATGGGATAAAATGCTCAATATCAGAGATAGAGCGTATGTAAATATAAATATAAAAGGAACATTGAAATTCACACTTAGAAGCGACAGGCTGTTTCATGTTAGACACAATCGTCAGGCGATAGCGCCTAGCATGAAACAGCCTGTCGCCGCTGAGTTTTGATTTCAATGTTCACTTTATATATATATTTATATACACACACACGCACACACGCACACACACACACACACACACATATATATATATATATATATATATATATATATATATATATATATATATAGATATATAGATATAGATATAGATATAAATTGAACATTGAAATCATCATCCATCGGCGACAGTCTGTTTTATTCTTATATGCAATCGTCAAGGCTGACGATTGCGTATAAACATGAAACAGACTGTCGGCTGAGAATTGACTTCAACACCCACTTTTCTATTTGCGTACGTTCTATCCCCGATATTAAGCACTTTAACCCATAAATATAGCATAGCTTATAGTGAAGCGTTATTAAACGTCTGCCATTGATGTCCTTTCCCTTTACTAATCTAATTACTTCCTCGTCTTCGCCAGAGTTGGCTGAAGTCACTCAAAAGCCTTATGTTTAACAAAGAATAATCAAGACACAAAAGCTCATGTGTCTTTATTGTTAAATTCTACTGACAAAGGAACACGATTGACGAAAGTCTTTCCTAATAACCTGGATTTGCCTCTTGGCTTTTCTCCATTCTCTATAGAATTACTTGCCATTTTGTGTGAAAGAGGAATCATTTCAAACGACTTTTATCATAACTGGATACTAATTGCCGAGAGGCTATGACCTAATTTCTTCCTTACAAATGAAGTATAAAGGTCTAGCGGACTGAAGGATTATTTGCAACAAAACAGTTACATTGGGCTCTTTTGTTCGAGCTGGTAAAACTGTGAACTACAGTCACTCTCAGTGCCCATGAATGGAATTGGGAAGTAACAAGTGAAATAAAGAAAGAGGCGAATTTTAGAACAAATAAGCGATTCTTGGTTGCGAAAAGAATATATAATTTCTCAAAGATTCCAAATCTTCTATCCTTCCTAATTATGTGGTGCAGTTTGTGACTTAACCATGGCCAATTTGTGAAAGTGTCAGAATTATTCGCAACATATACAATAGCATTGCGTATGATAGTTAACATAGGTTACAATATTCTGTTGAAGAACTTTCGTCTCATGTCTGTAAATTCCTCTCTTAGACACGGTCCCCAACTTTTTCACTCAGTTGTCAGTCTAGAAAAGAAACTTTGTTTACGTCAAGGAAAATTTCTTCAGCTTTTGAAATTCTTCTCGATCAGTATCTTTCAAGTTGATTTGCCGAAATGTTGTGATTATGTCAATTACTTGAATCTTTGCCTCCCTCTGATTATTTCCTTATTTTATTTTTAGACCTCAGGTCAAAACTAGAAAATTCCATAATTGAATTTATTGAACTTGCCTGCTTTGCTATTCTCCAAATGCCTACTGAAAAACATTCAGCTTTATATCTGGTATTTTATATCAGATGCCTTGATCTATCCCCTATCTTTCTCTTCATCCTTTCCTCTATCACTCCTATTTCGACTCACTCCAGTTCCCTGTAACCTCTTGCGTGCCAGTGGCTTCCCGCCATGCTTGGGTGAAACGCTTAAAAAAATTTAATACAATTCAGGTTTTGTGGCTATGCATTTTGCATAACCATCTCATATTTATTGTCATTACAACTGGCCACAAATTCATTCATTTGCAAACCCACAAACTTTATCACACCATTCTCTCAACCATTTTAATTTCAGGTGTAGCCTAAATTACAATCACAACTATTCTCATTCGAGACAACCATAAATGAAATTACGCTTAAATGTTAACCAGTAACTTTATTATAGTTTTTCTTTTTTTGCAGTGACTGTAACATAATTAGAATAGGCGACAATTAGAGGTGGAGCCGGTTGGAGCTTACAGGTCGGATTTTATCGTATACTTGCTTTGAGAGGAACATGCTTTTATGAAATTCAAGGAATTTTTACTGAAACATAACTTCCGTTTTCGCGATGTCATCCAATGACGTATCACGTAATTTCCAAAATTTAATAGTTTTGTCCCATGTAGGCTACATTTTATTTTAATAACGGGAATCGTTCAGAATCACAACACCAGATTCTTTATCTGTTCTGGTTATATAAATGTCGGTCCTAGATTTGAACCATCTGGCCGTCTGATAGTGATTCTGATGCCAAAGGAAAGTCTAAGAATAGATAGACAAATTTACCAAGTCATACGCAAGCTCATATAGAAGGGCTTTAATATTACTTATATGCTCAGCGGACGTCGCTACATGTTTTACTAATTGGGAAAACAATAATTCAAACTCACTAAAGACTTCGATTCTATCGATCATCTTGTTGTGGGGGGTACAGATTCCAAAAGAACGGGCCAGGATCAACTTACCGGCATCAAACAATGTACAATCATATAAATTTCTAATATGTTTATCCATAGTAGAAGTAACACCAAACTTTCAGAAAATTAAAATAATCTAAATTCTTAGCTTTAGTTTTGGTAGTAAAGAAAGTATATCCGTTGGACAGATATCACGAAAAACGGAATTTATCAAGGAAAGAAAGTGTAGACCAGACAGTACCCCACAATAATTGAATCTGGAATCTAACGGTGTTGAATAAGTAGGAGTAATGCAAGATTTCATTTCTAAAAAATGTTCTTTTAAAATTAACCAAATTTCGGTCATGACGTCTAGAAATATACCCAGGATTACATGATTCTGTGAACAAGATTTTGAGAATTTAAACCTGAAACGAAGGGACCATAATTTACACATCAATCGTATAGTATTGAGGGTATATATATATATATATATATATATATATATATATATATATATATATATATATAATGTATTCTTAATTGATCGAAGCAATATATCCAATTATTTATTCAGTTGACTTCTATTTTATACACATTTGTATTTAACATTACTAGAAAATCAGTAAAAATCCTACTCGTAGCATGAATTCCTCTTCCCTCTTCTATCTTTATGCTTCCTGGATTAAAAAGTTCATTACTCAATGAGTTCTCATGTGACAGTCATTCATTTCATTAAATTTTAAATTTAAGTCTATTTTTCGTTAAATTACTTCCGTTATAAAAAGTCACGTAATTTTTAATTGTGGAACTTTTATCACCCGTTAATATTCATTAAAATTGATCACCAAACGTCAATCTTTCTCTGTACATAATATTATTGATACCAAGTTGTATTAAGTCGAAATATGCTTGGAAACATTTGTTTATAAATGATACAATTTTATTTAATATATATATATCTGTTTGTTTCATTTTGTTTTGTTTTTGTTTTTTTAAATTGTTACCTGATTATGACTACACACGAGTGTCATTCAATAAATAAGTTGAATTTTTCGGTATAAGGACTTCTAATACAGATAGAAGCTTACTTTTTTTTGTTTTACTTCTTTTTCACATGGATTTAATTTCTTTTGCAGATTACAAAAAAAAACTTTTGAGAGTTTTGGCGATTAACAAAGATGGCTGACCAAGAAGCATGCTCCAGGATTGAACAGCCGTCAGTTATCAAATTTTTGGTTGCTGAAGGGTGCAAACCAGTTGACATTCATAGGAGAATGTCAACTGTATATGGTACCACATGTTTCAGCCAAAACAATGTCTACAAGTGGGGTAAATTGTTTAAAGAAGGACGGAGCAGTGTTGAGGATGAAGACAGGCCTGGGAGGCCTACAAAAGTGAGATCTCCTGAGGTGATCGAATCAGTCAATGACCTCATTCAGTCTGACAGAAGGGTGACAGTGGATGATATTGCAAGGACTTTGTGCTTATCTGTTGGGACAAAAGCAGGGGTCATCAGTCAGAAGGAGTCATCTTGCATCATGACAACGCAAGGCCTCACACAGCAGCCCAAACGGTGCAGACCATCAACGAGCTGGGCTGGGAACTGCTCCGTCATGCCTCTTACAACCCAGACCTTGGCCCCTTCAGACTTTCACCTGTTTGGTCCCTTGAAAGTGTTCACGAGAGGTACGAAGTTTAAAAGTGACAATGAAGTCAAAAGTGTTGTGAGCGACTGGCTGAGACATCAGTCCAAAGATTTTTACGCTGAGGGAATACGGAAGCTTGTGCACAGATGGGAAAAGTGTATGACAGTGCTGGGAGACTACATTGAAAAAAGTAAGCTTCTATCTGTATTAGAAGACCTTATACCGAAAAATTCACCATATTTATTGAATAACCTTCGTATTTCTTAATTGCCCTTCCTCAGTAAATATGAATATCAACTCTGTGGGTCTCAAACTTAATGACATAAATAGAAGTGTTGTATTTATATACTAGCTTCAAAGACACCCTATCGAGTCCTCTGTTGACGGAGATTTCTTTGTGCTGGGCATACTGCTGATGTATTCGATAAGAAACAATAAGTTACAGATGAATACAAAATTCATGGATGCATTTAAGTATTGCATAAATATTTACGCTTACCTTTTAAAAGTTCAATGATAATTCTTCTGATCCACGTAAAGATAATTTGATGTACGTAGGTCCTCATTTTCCGCATAATCCATTATGTTTATATCATGGGTGTATTTCCCTGGATTTTGCCATTAATTTCAATTATTCTCAAGTTATAGAAATTGTCGCGAAAAAAATTATGTAAGAAAAATCAGCGAAAACAAAGTCAATAATGAAAATTTGGAATCCAAAATATCAGGGTTGCGGGTCTGGATTGAACACGGAATGCTTTTAATTTGCTCACGGCCTGATTCCAAAATGGTATGATATGTTGGGTTACGCCCTCTAGGAGTAAAGTTGAAAAAGTGTGACACACTGACATTTGGATTAATTTATATAGATTATGGTTAAAAGGCCCGTTTGTTTATTTTATACACCCAAGAAAGTCTTCATGCAAAACCCCCTATAACATTTACATGATTAATTGAAATTATTGTGTAGTCGTATAACTTTTTATTTATTTTTATTAATTTACTATTAAAACTAATAACATTAATAATTATAATAATTATCATTATTGCTATCATTCTTTCCTTTGATTTCTGTTGTATAGACATTTCCTTCCGGGTCCCAACCAGAAACCTAATGCCAGAAATGGCTTCATAACATTTTTCTCTGATGATTTTGTAACTTAAACAAAACATGGTATACATTTTACATAGATAAAGCTCTTCATAATGTGTGAGTACATTTTTTTCCTATTTCTTTAAGTTATCGGCTCCCAGGAATCCGTTCATCGGAGTCTATCGGAAACTTTTTCAATCAAACAGAGGATTACAAATACAACTGTAATTAGTTATGCCCTGATGCCTCACTTTTTTAGATTTCCCGTTCAAGATACTTTTATTTTGGCAGTTTACTTGAAGATCTTCTGTTTGGGCTAGAATAAGGACACATTGCATTTGAGTTAAATATATTAATGAAAATCGGTAATAAAATAATATACAAACGAGCGAGGATGTTGTCTGAATTGCCAGAGCTGACTATTGGGTGGAAAAATACTCTACTTCTGACAAAAGTAGCTTTTTTGGTAATTAGGAAGAATCCATCCGTGTATGGTTAATTTACCATAACATCTTCAAAGTTACATTACAACCTGCAGGCACCACAATGTCAATAAGAAAATAACGTTCTGTTCTTGTGGTTTTTGAGACATAAAATTGTTACAAGTCTTACCTATATTACCGGGTCTAGGGGATGTTCATACCAGCTTCTTGCAGTTTCTTTTCCGTAAAGGTTGTATATTTCCCAATGCCGATATTGATCCACTCTATCATGACGAGTTTTATATGCCGATACTGTGCAACTTAATGCAAGATAGTCATTTGTTTCTGGATATTTATTATTTTTGGTCATCACAATTTTTCAGTACGTGTGCTTGGTAATGTCTATTAAGCAAGCATTGGTCCTGTCCGGCAAAAATAAAAACTTCACTTTCAGCTTTTAACTCTGCTCTACGTAACTACTGATGTGTACAATGTTTGTCTATATCTGCTTGATTGGTACAGGCCGGGTATTAATCATGAAGACGCTTATCTTGGCATCGTTTCTGCATTTCGTTTCCTTTTTGTGTTTTTTGCCGCTGCAGTAGGTGTATTATGATTTATTTGCACTTCTTCACCCACTTGAAATTCTCTTTTGAATTTGTTGGCTTCCTTTATTACGGAATACAGTTTCTTATTTCTATCATGTTCTTTGCCACAGAGCACCACCTAGTCTTCTGTAGCTTCCAGGTATCTTTGAAGACCAATTGTTGCGTTTTTGTAAGATAGCTTTAAGTGGCAAGTGAGAAGCTTTCTCATTCCAACATCTTTTTGCTTTATATCAGCTATGGTTCAGTTAAGGATGTTGAAATTGTTGTGCGCCATAGTAACAACCAAAATGTGTATAACTGTTTTGTGAATTCAGCTCTTTAACATCAGCCACACACGCCTTACTTTCTCTTTCATTTGGGTATGATGTATTCCATCTCCTTCGCTGACTCCGAGGAAATTATAGGCTTCTGCTTGTTCAAGTTCCTTAAACTTTGTACTAAAAATTAGGTCTACTTACAGTGTTTCTGTAATTCTCCATTTCTTGAATATTACTTTTTGCACATTTATCTCATCTGAAATCCTTAACGATATCATCAGTTTAACACACTGCATTGGCAAAGAGTTTGATATCACCTGTTATGGGATCTTACCTGTAACGACAATGAACTCTTCCTGACACTATAAAGACTGCGCCTCTCAAGAGAGACGAGAGAATGATTGTGTAACGAGTCGAGACGGAACGAGTCGAGAGAATAGTAGTTCACTCTAAACCAGACTGGCAGTCATACTAACAACTTCATCTTATTTTATTATTACTCTGTTGTTATTCCTACTCTTGTGTTCGTGTTGTTCTTCCTTGGTTCTAACCTTGGACCATAACAGTGGTCCGAGGATATTGGACCATAACATCATCCATGTAGAATATGTGTTTAAACACTTTCTTTGTTTTACTTTCTATCCATAGTTATTACTGTTTAGTTTATGCGAAAGGGAGATTAAGGTGAAACCGAACAGAACATAGCGGCGAAAGGGTGTATCTTCTTCTTCTTCTTCTTCTTCTTCTTCTTCTTCTTCTTCTTCTTCTTATTATTATTATTATTATTATTATTATTATTATTATTATTATTATTATTATTATTAGTAGTAGTAGTAGTAGTAGTAGTAGTAGTAGTAGTAGTAGTAGTAGTAGTAGTAGTAGTAGTAGTAACACAGGTGTCTGAAGGATTTACCATTATTAAATTAATTAAATTATGTTTATTAAAATTACTAGATTTATTATTTAAATAGTAGTAAAATTAGCAGCATTAAAATGTCGTCCTTGACAGGAAGAACAAATTCTAAAATTGGAAACTCGTAATAGAAAAGAAAACAATATTAAAAGACAGAACGAATAAATCTGTGAGATCTTGCATGACAACAGAGGAGAGAAACGTACATAAAATATCTGAGTGCCTGAAATTGTAATATCTCAGTGAACATTAATAGTGGACTAGAACAAAGCGGCAGTTTCAAATAGCATTGTAATAGAGATTATATCAGAGCGAACATATTTCGTTAATCAAATAGGATTGTATAAAAGTAATATAAACCGATCAATATCAATACAGAAAGATGTACAGTGTGCTTCCCTTTTATAAACTACAAATAATACAATAGGAAGTTCAGTGGTAATAATGAAAGATACCTCGCTGAAACTAAAAGAAATACTTACGAGACAGGAGAATGTCCTTAAGAACAAAGGCAAATTAACTAAAATGCTCTATAATATCTCCTCTCCTATATGAGAATAGATACTGGAAAGCACTTCTCAGGTAAAGAAGACAATTGAAAAGACGTTTTTCTAATAAAGAATGTTTACAATGCCATGAAGAATACATGTGGGTAATGAGAAACTTTTAAGCAAAATAAAAAATAAAAGAGCATATAATAAAATCAGAAAGAGAAAGTCGAAATTGCTGTGATAGGGAATTACGAAAGAGGCCCTTAAAAATCGAATATTCACAGCAAGTATCGAATGCAAGAGAATTGGCAACGGGAGAAGAGCGAATGACTTTCTTTATGCATTTGTAGGAATGGATAACAGAAAATGGAATAAGAATGACGACTGAAGTAAATGCTAATATCAGCAACAAAAGATCACTGACAGAGGCAGTATTCTTTTAATATTAAAGCTAGAATCATTTATCCTTTAAAACAAGAAATAGATACAATTATTTTTACTTAACATTATAATGATGAGGAGGAGAATAAAATCGTAAGAAATGTAATTCTGTACATGTATTACTTCTGATTAATATGGTACGGAAATCAGTATGAGAATCATGAAGATGAATTCATTTTGTTGCTATTATTGCCAAGTTCTGTAAATACCAAAGGAGACTTATGAACTATTTTTAACGTACAATTTCATTCTGCTGTATCTCTAATAAGCAATATTAAGTGCTTAAGACACCTGAAATTGAACACCTAACACAGATTACGATGTGTTCAAATATATGGTCTTGCGCAAGATTAGATTATGAATTATTACTGGGTGGACTTACTTGGTTATTTCGTAAAATCAGTTTTTAGAAATTATTTGATTTCTTTAATTTTTATACTAATAATAATTTTGTGTTTCTGTTTTTAATATAGAATTTACTTTTACTTTCTCACTAACGTAAATTTCATTGTCAAATTCTGAACAAAATTAAAGCGAATCGTTTATATCTCCGATTAAAATATTTACATAAAACTATCAGCAAATGTTTTAAAGGTTCATTAATATTATTTTTATTTACATTCCGATAGTTCTCCTCATTTTTATTGTTATTATCGTAGAATTTCGGTCGTAATGCTCTGTGGCCTTCATCAGGTTCTTGTCAATCTGAGTAACCTTCAGAAAATTTCAAAATGGAACATTTATTTAATCTACGTAAGTAGATAGTTCTCGGTTTGGTCTCCATGTCTTAGGATAAAATCTCATTTTCTTCTTCTTTTTTATTTCCACTGTTTCTAAATCTAGGCTAACCGGGTTCGACGGACTGAAATTACAATTGTCGCCAAATTCAAGTCTTATCGCTTTTTATTCCACTAGGTTATTATTTGCCCGTGCGAATTCATGGGTGTAAAACTTGAAATAAGTTGGAAGTTACACGATCGACAAGAACCTGATGAGAATGTAAATAATGTAAATACTGGTAAATCTTCATCCCAGAAACTCAAAAAGAAATTATTACGTTTTTTATAAAATAAAATGTTTCTGGAAACCTTCATTCTTAATATTGTTCAGCTATTTACATGTCGTCTCTATATAATCAAGAAATACAAATGGATATATTCTCAATCGACCATTGAACAAGAAAATAATTTTTTTTCTCAGATGTCCATATAAAAGCTAAGACTATATTATATGACATTGATAAATGACAACCTAAAATCAGGATAATTTTTAATTAAATTTACCTTCACAATTCTGCAACTCATCACAATAAAATTCTCATTTGCCACCCAATTCCGTTCCTTGATTATTTAATTCGGGAATCTTGTAAGCCTTTGCATTTCATGTGTTAGATGAACATAGATTAAATTACCTCTTGCTTGAGGGATGTAATACTTTGCCGTCTATAAGATTTATAAAATGTCTGATGTCTGTTCTTACACTTGATTGATGAAAATGATATTTAAGATTACAGTTGAATTATTTGCAGTGATTTTGGCCTTTGAAAGATTTGGCAGATAAAATGAGAGATTTGCGATGTAAGGATGGCAAGAAGAAGTTGAAATCCTTTTTACTACTTAATTCTTTGCCTTAACCTGAAATGTAATCGATTCATCATTGAAGTGAATAAATAAAATCGCAAAGACAACGAATTGTGCATGTATAAGAGAGGGTTTATGAATAGAGAACGGCTTCTGAAACTGTTGATTACAGAGAAGTAGTGAAGAGATGAAAAATAAAAAGAAAATTAAAGAGAAAAGAAGGAAAAAAGAGAGAAAAGTGAAAAAGGAAAAGTTTAAAGGGGAAAAATTTGAACGAATAAATCATAATAACTTACAAATACTTGCCTCTATTCAGTCTCAAATAAATATCCGTATTAACTGGGACAAGCATTTGATATCTTCCCTGCCAACAGAATTTCCTGTATTAATATAGACATTATTATTACTATATATTAAAGTCAGTAGTTTTATTTTATAACTTATCCTGTTTATATATATCATGTTTCATGAAGAGTTTAGAGTACAAATCAAAGATTTTATTATTAGAGAAAAACCATTCCTGAACAATTCTACAAAGAGACAATCATAATTTTGCTTCGCTTTCAAATATAACTGCAATGTTCCTGGTAAAACATTTGTCAATTTGCAAGAGATTTTATGAATTTTTATCTTTAAAAATAAAATTTCGAATTTATTTTTGTATTACATGTGAGAGAAGATATGTTTAGTTAAAGTATCCGTAAAGAAAATCAGCTTTATTTGTTAGCTTTATTGCTTCTGTGATACAAAATATATTGATATAGTAAAATATTTGTTCGTATTCAGTGCCAGTAGAATATATTTAATTAAAACTAAATAACCTGTGGATTTACATTCTATTAATGTGAATATCCAAAGAAAAGACAATTACTCACGTTTAAAAGTAGTGGATCGAAAAAATATAACAAAGAAGGTTTAACTGGTTATCGATCATCGCTCTTCAGAGTCAATCGATTAAAAATATGTGCGCAACGACTATAAATGAGATGTGAAAAATATTACTAGCAGGGAATTAGCTTTTATATAATTTACAAACAGATTATGTTAAGACCCAGCAACTATTCCTTTTGAAGAGGGAAAAAGTTACTTAGAATAGCAATAAAAATGGTGAAAAGTTCTTGGAGAAAAACGAAGCACAGATTTTATTATTTATGAAGTGATCTGCAATAGCGGAACCAGAAGTATTCACAAGTATATGCAAACTTTAACAGCAGCCCTCGACGGATGTTAGCTTCTTCGTGCTTAGCAATCCTAGTCTCCAAACTCTCTAGTTCTGCTAATATATTCATATTATTCACATGTGCAATTATAGATGACTGAACTAACATTGTGGTTGGAGAAGAATATATTTGTGGTTAGATAAACCCAATCTGAGCTGTTGTAGGAAAAAATAAATGAGGTGGATAAAAAAAATCATGTGTGGGGTTTGCCGGCAAACTGAATCTTCTTCTTCTTCTTCTTCTTCTTCTTCTTCTTCTTCTTCTTCTTCTTCTTCTTCTTCTTCTTCTTCTTCTTCATTTTCTTCTTCTTCTTCACTTGTCTAAAGAGAATAGATTGCGGGGCTCTATTTCTTCGCCACCGCACTCACAAAGTCAGTCGCGTCTCTTTCACCTTCTTTATTCCTGTCAATCCATTCGTCACACTAGCAAATGTAATCCGCCCAAGAAAGAAAAACGTCACTTTTCTCGCTCTTAGCATCTCGTTTTTTTACATCTCCTCGAGTAGCCCATAAACTGAGCCCCCAAGAGCAGCCATATTTTCTTTTCAGCACTTTGCACGCGACTTTCATTTCAAGTCCTAGGTATTTTCCATTTTGAGTGACTTTCTTTATACTATCCTCACTGTCTTCACAGCAGTGGATATTTCGAAAAGTGTTTGATTTTGTCGTCATCACTTGTTGAAGTTGTGCTAGTGTTGGATTGTGACATATTTTATAGTCGGTTTGTGACAACTTGTTTATCGGTTCTGTTTTGTTTGTAACCGGTGTCGTGGGAACTCCAAAGTTATGGTGAAGTCCCAGCCTGTCGACTCGACACCCACAATGGAAAGTCCTGCAGTTTGGATGGGAGATAGACCTCCTAAAAAAAAACCCCAATTACTATACGGGTCTGAAAGAACATTACGAAAAGTCAGTCTCAGGAAATGAACTCTTAGCGATTCCGTCGCTGTTCGAATCGGTAAATACGAAAACAATATCCCTGTTGACGACCGACGTTAAGACACGGAAGCTTATAGGTGTCAACAGGGGCTATGTTTGCAAAAGATTTAGCGCGTAGAAGCAATGCAATGTGGGACATCTTACTCCCAACGGAAGAAGCTGCAAAGGCCCGCGCTGGAAATGTTCTAATCTCAGTCATTACGACTGCAAAGTGAATACATGGAACGTAGGAAGACGAAAGTTACTCTTCATAATGTACCCATATTTATTGGGGAGGACTATTTGGGATATTTTGCTCTCATTTTGGAGAAGTATCAGAGGTATCAGCAGTAAAAGGCAAGCCCGGCATTGCCACTGGTGACGTGAAAATTTTAGTCACGGTGGATAGAAAGAATTTCGGCAACATTTCCAATATTTTGTGTTAAGAAGGCCGGTCTATATACGTAGCAGTAGAAGGACGTAGACCACTCTGTTAGGTCTGTGGAGCAGCGGGCCATCTATCAAAGGCGTACCCGGGAAGGAGGTCAGACTCTCAACGAAAACAAGATACTTCCAGCGATAAGGTGAACGTGGCCACGAGCCCCAAATTGATAACAGACTAGGAAAGTTATACAACTGTTACCCAAATGCAAAAGGAACCAAAGACGGTTGAGAAACAGACTGCAATAACTGAACGAAATCAGAAGCAGCATTAAAGCAGAAGCCCCAAAAATAAGGGAAAAATACATTTAAAAAGGAGAAGCATACTGGTCGAAGTATGGCAGAGAAGGTCCAGAATAAAACTAGTTCACATTCTGTCTCTGCTTCCCCAGTCAAAAATAAAAAAAACACGTAAACGAAGCCTACCATCCTTCCCTCCCTTCTAAAGCTTCAATAAACCCCATCCAAACAAATATCTGCCACACACACCCCTTCAAATTACTCCTCCCCAAAGCGCACTGCCACAAACCCGCTCCTTACAACACAATTTCTCAAGGCAACACACCTTCTCAAAGCTCCTCCCCTCTCCGCAACACCACCCAAAAGCGAAAATCATTCCCAAGGGTGGGAAAATCCTGTTGCATAGACAGTTAAGTGCGAGATTTGTCCTCGCAGAAAGGCCCTATTACGGCCATTGTTCAAGGTTGTTTCCATCGAGTGAAAATCTGTGGAAGATCTGACGAATTTCCCCAAATGCCCTGGGATCATTAACTTGATTCCGAATATAGGGAAGGACCTAAAAGCCTTGAATCATCTAAATGAGGCTAAATGGTGGAACTCGGGTCACCAGACCGTAAAAAGTTTGAAAAGTTTTGTAATGGGATGGACGCTGTTATTCTCCATCCCTCATAATATAGGGTACTAAAACTAACTTATCCCATGAACGTCGGCGGTATTATCAGGGACGGTCGAATTACGACCGAAATCGGAACTGGAAGCCTTGAACAAGCCGTCAGGGTCTTGACTGCCGGAGATTTCCGTCCAGTCTGCGGTTAAGGGGCTTAAATTATGTCTATTAAGCTAGCCGGATTGAATGTGAGGGACTTGTGAGATCGGGATAAGGCTGCCCGTCTTCTTCGTGATCCAGGAAACACATTTTGTTTGCGAATTTGATGAACCTGAGATGTCTAGCGACTTTGTTGTCTATTCAGCATTCGGGAACCAGCTACCTGGACAGAATATTAGTGAAAAGGGTCGATCTAGACTTGCTATATTATCCCACATTCCACCGTTTAGACTATTTGGATCATACACTCGTCTGTGTCCGGATGATGTTAGGCATTAGGCCTAGAATGGCTGGACACTGGAGGTTCAATCTGTCCTTACTGGATTAATCTAGTCAGCTGTTGCTGGAAGTCCATCCTGACCATCCTATCATTAAGCCTCTCCCGCCACCTACTCCCAATTACCCCGGGAATTAGTGGGGCGGTTATTGGGAATAGATGGTGGGTGAGGATTAAGGATAGAATTAGGTTCTTCACCACTGAATATAGCCAACGACTCGCTCTAGATAAGGCTAAGAATTTGAAGATTATAGAGGATAGTGTGTCCCGGGCGGTGACTGGGGGATTCCCTAGATATAGCCATGGCTAGGCAGGCCCTGACTCGTGAGGTTAGCAAGCGCTACCAGGGTCAGATACTTAGACATAGGTTAAACAAGATGTCTAACGAAGCCGTGAGCATGGGCGCAGAATTTCGCAAGAAAGAGATCAGTAGAAGTTCCGATCGATACATTCGCTAGGTTTATTACCCTAGAAGGGCTCTCTCTGAGGTGGACCAAGGATATGTGACTGGCGTTTCGGCGGCATTTCCAGAGACGATTTACCAAGGAGCCTGGTCTTAATGTGATGAGTTTCGCAGCTATTTGGCTAATTTTCCTCGGCTTTCGCCGACTGAAGCGACTAGCTGCGAGAGTGAGATCACGGAGGGCGAAGTCTACTTGGCATTGAAAAAGGTCGGTAGAGGCAAGTCTCCGGGACTTAATGGTCTGCCCGACGAAATGTACTTGAGGTTGTTGCACCTCTTTGTCCCGATTTTGACTGTGGTGTTCAACAACTGGTTCCGAAATCCATCCCCAACCATTTCCAGAGGTGTGATCACACTGTTGAAAAAGGAAAAGGGATGTTGGGATTTAGATGATTATACGCGCATAACTCTGCTAAACACAGAGTTAAATATTTGGGCCAAGATCCTGACGGAGAGGTTACAGTCAGTTGTCGCGAGCTTATTGGGACCTGAGCAGACGTGCTGTGAAGAAACGAATAATTCAAAGCAACCTGCATCTAATCCGCACGATCATAGAGTGTGTAAATGACGACAAGCGAGCGGCGCTGATCAATTTGGATCAGTCCACGTCATTTGACAGGGTTGACCATCAGTACCTGGTTGCTGTCTTGCAGGCCACCGGAATCGCACCCGATTCCTCCAGGTGGATTAGCCTCATGTATCGTGCCCCGTGTTCAGTCGGTCCGAATGGGTTCCCTACTATCGCCCTTACTTTATGCTTTGGCGTTAGAGCCCTTACTTCGTCGGCTAAGGGACAGGGCGTGCAGTCAAGCTCTACCCGGAATCGGTGTTTCCCTGGTAGTCCTTGAGCTTGGGTTTCTGCGTAAGTCGATGACGTATCCATCTTTGTGTCATGCTGCAGAGACATTAAGGTGGAACAGAAGGCGTTTGAACGGTATGAAAAGGTGACGAGTGTCAAGATTAACCGTAACAAATCTTGATGCTTGCAGTTAGGTGCCTGGAAGGATGTCGTGCTTCCGGTGCCCTTCGGCTGGACTGAAGGACACGTCTGCATCCTTGGGGTGTAGTTCGCGCTGGAACTCCAGCTGAAGAAGAATTAGAAGTACAGGCAAATGTCGGAGAGTCGTTTCGGACTTGGCTTCGAAGGGGGTTGTCCTTAAAGAATAGGGCTGAGGCGTGTGCCACTTATGTCTTGCCCCTCATCCTTTACTGCTTGGTGGTACTTCGTCTTGGAAGGTCCAGTATGGAGGCGATCGAGCGTTTTTTTTTTTGTAGGGTGGTCGGAAACATTGGTTGTGTAAAGAGCCTGTTACTGTTGCTATGCCTCAATGTTGGCTTTCCTATACCGCGATTTGACTGAGGACTCGATTTTGGCGCCTAGTATTAGGGACGCCTTGCCTAGCCTTACCATCACTCCTCTCATTTCTTGGGGTAGGCACCGTCGCTGTCGTGGAAAGGATGGCGAGTTTTTTTAGTGAGTGTCGGTTGGCCTTCTAGGTCATTCGTCGGTCTACTGACCTTTCTCAGTGTCGGAGACTATTGTATCATGAATAAGCGGAGGGGGCCGCGAAAGATCGTCTGTGTGACCGGCTCATCTTATCGGCATCAGAGTTGCGCTCCTTTTGGTCTTGGGCGGCATTGGAGGATTATCACGGCAACCCTGAGTTTTCGCTTAGCTGGCGTTTGATTCGGAACAAGCTAAATCTCAATGACGTACTCTTTAGATGGGGCGAGGCAGATTTGCGAGATTGTCATTGGTGTGACCTTGGATTAGAGAAAACGGCTTCGTACGCCTTCTACCATTGTCCTCAGGTGCGCCTTTTCTTGGATTATGTCGGCGAGTTGACGGCTTGTATCGCTCCCGATCGGCTCGTGTCCATCGATCTCGTGTACGCGTCTGACAATGTGTCGACCCCGTTCTGCGGGGTAAAACGGATGCTGTTTTTTGCGTTGGTAGCCGGGGCAAGAATGGTCGTATGGATGTCGCGAAAGGAGGGAATTTTGCGAAATTAACGTTATTCCTATCAGGATCTGATTGCTTTCCCCCACTTCCCTTTCGGCCTTGTGCCAAAATTTTGTATTTTTACGAAATAAATATATTCAGCACTTTTCACAAAAGACACGTCCGTTCTCGTTTCGATGTCCGAGTTCATTTTTTTTCATCACAACACCTATTACTACGACATCTCTGTACCAGCATCCCAAGAAAAAACAAAACAGCATTGTTTTCTTTTCACGTGTAAACACTAACACTGGATGTAATTATTTCAATAATCCATGGAAAAAAACAACAAAAACCTTGATCAACGTATCGGTAATAGCACAGAGGATGTTCAGTTCCTGTGAGGATATTATGCCCTAAAAATCTAAAAAGATTATTTCTCTCAAAGTCTCGAAATAGTAATGTTGTTTTTTGTCAAAACTAAATTCTATCGAAATGTCGTTAAATTACATAAATTCTATAAAAACAGACTCTGAAACTGGGGAAAAAGTGATCTGATAAATCTCATCATATCAACAGTTTGTCTTAACAGGACACACTTAGAGAATTGCTGATATAAAAGAATCTATAGGTTTTCCTTATGTATTTTTGATAAATCATATATCCGATGCCACACTGAACCTACAAGTGTGACACCATCATAGATTTTCACGAGAAGAAACTTGTCCCTCACAATTTAAGCAAACGTTTTTGGAATATTAGCCCAATCACCTTTTTTTTGTCATTTGCCAAATGTTGCCTCAATTTTAAGAATTATTCGGCGTCTCGCAAAATTGTCATTCTGTTCGTCTAAATCTCTGTGTGTGAGTGTGTGTGTGTGTGTGTGTGTGCGTGTGTGTGTGTGTAATACCCCCAGGCCGACACTCTTGTTAGATGGCTTACGGCCACATGACATTGAAGCACCGGTTCCCATATAATCACTGAAGTTAAGCAACATCGAGCATGATCAATACCGATATTGGTGTCCGCTCGGGAATATTAGAAATACCTGGAACTCACTCGTTAGATAGTCAATGTGAACGGCTAAATGTTTTAATGTAATCACTCATACACGTTCGGTTGTCGGATTAGAATTTCCTTTAGATAGGCTAAAATCAGTAACCCTTACCAAATAAGATTTAATTTTAAATCGTTGCCCGCGATGAAATAATAATAATAAATTGAAGCATTTTTTTTAATTTCTTTCATGACACAAAATAAGCATATATGAGATCATAACTGTTCAAATACAATATAGTAATTATCTTTAAAACTTATCCTAATATATGAACACAAAAATTCAAATTTAATATTCTGAAAGTAGAAGAAAAGTCAAGCAAAACAAAAACAGGAAAACAGGAAAATATATCAATTCAAATACAATTTTCTAATTTTCTTCTAAAATTATTCTAATTTAGTAAAGTATGTAACCACAGCAATTAAAATTCACTTTTCTAAAATGATTCGAATATGAGAATTGAACAAATCTCAGTAAAATTAAGAATGATCTTTGGAACATCTTCATGAAAGAGAATCTCTATGAACAATGATTTTTGTTTTTCTTGATAGAATGAAAACAAACAACATAAATCATTGCAACATAAAGGTGTCCATGGGAAAAGCATAGTTCTTCAAATTGTTTCTCAGCAACTGAGAGTATCTGTCCTTGGCATTTATGTAGTGGAAACTCCAATCTCTTGAAAGGAATTGTTACATCAGATGATATAAAAGTTATTCTTGTGATAAGGCATTTCCTTTACCACATCCTTGAGAGTTCAGAAGCATAGTCATATGAACGATTATATTAAATGCAAATGAATTCTACTATATTCTTCTTCTTGCTTGAAGTTGAGCATGCTGTATACTGTCTTTAGCCTTTGAACCCGTTTTTCAGATTCATTTTGCCTTTATGTCCAGTTCTTATTCTTTGATCTTGAAGTCTTAAAGAACTTCCCTCTTGAGATTATTGTTGTCCCAACTGATCAGATCTGACCATCAGTCATGGAAACTTTGTGATCTTTGCTCTTCTGATTCTTGATGTCTATGCTATTCATGTCTATCCATAACTCAGTGAATTCTCTGCCATCTTTGTCCCTCAGATATTTTTCTCAGTGGATTAGAATTAACTCTGTGTCCTTGAAGTATCTGCGATCTTTGTTCTTCAGATTCTTGTTGCCTCCACTGTTCATCTCTGACCGTCTGTCTTTCTAGCGGTAGCAATATTTTCTTCTCGGTTTCATCTTGCATCTGACACTCCATTGCAAGAGCATTAGTCAATTTCCTTCCCGAAGTTGATTTTTCTTAGGCGGCATCTTTTAAAATAAAGTTGTCCAAATATGGGCACTATTTAGGTGTAGGTTTTGTTACTACACTTTCTATTCACAAAGTTGGTTTTAAAATAACTTGTTTCTAAGAATCACTGTTATTTCTTTGATATATGTCACGGTCACTTGATGAAGCAAAATATATTTATCCTTTGAAAACTTGATAAGAAATGAGCGAAAATTATTGCACCATATTTTTCCCAACTAAGTATTCCAATTTGAATGTGTCAAAAAAAGTTCCTCCCAAATATTGGGAACATTTCCCTCTCATTTTTTACAGTGTAAAAAATACCATAAAATCAATTGAATCTCACTTCAGAGATATTTTTTCGCCCCAGCGGCAAGGCCGGGGCACATTGTGTGTTTCATCATCATTTGCAAAAAAAAAACCTGATATTTTGCAGTTTCAGAATTTTTAACCAAACATGATGTCTTTTAATTGCTCAGAGCGCAACTGACCCACATATGTTCCGGGGGTCCAATGATTCAAATTCAGGAGTTCCTAGCAAGTTGTTTTAGAAACATTCCACTTGACTCGCAGAGGGATCATGGCCTTCACGCCAACATGTGGCCAAATATATTCTCCTTTTCTAGAGAAACTTTAATTCAAGCTTTGTGACGAAGTTTTGGCAAAAAATGCTTAATATTTGCACTTGACTTGCGGGTTAATCTTAGACCGCCTGTCCATGGGTACCCGAAAAGATTCCCAAGTATGAACGTAGCCAACATGCAAAGTTTCAGCTCATGATGTCCAAATGATAAGGAGGCTATAAAACTCAAGCAAATAGATGTACAAATAGAAAGACGGAATTATATATATTTATATATGTATATATGTTTGTATGTATGTATGTGTGTTTTTAAATAATCTCATATGGAGTATATATGTAGAAGATACAGATTGAATGATAAGATAAGAGGAACGCTATACTTAGTTTAACCGACGCTTTTCATCATTCGATAGACGTTATCAAGGCAAATACGATGGGCTGCAAAATAAAACCATCATTGCCTTCAATAAAGTCTTTCCAATTGCGAAACGCGTCGGATAAACTAAGTATAGTCTTCCTCTTGTCTTTTCATACACACACACACACACACATATATATATATATATATATATATATATATATATATATATATATATATATATATATATATATATATATAAGCAAACGATCCTCTGTAGCGTAATTTGATTAGGCACGTCAGGCTATATAGGATACAGGTCCGATTCCTGTCGGCGGACGAATATTTTCTATGAAAATTTCTCCGACATTCATGTCGGTAAATATTATTAATACTGTTTATTATAAACAGAGCATTTACTTAAATATTTCTATCTATAAAAGAATGTATGAACATAAAAATATCTTAAAATATTGTCAGAATTTGTCCATTTCAATATATATATATATATATATATATATATATATATATATATATATATATATATATATATATATATATATATGATCCGTTGGTATATCACCCAAGTGAATCCTATTAACAATGTCGGAGTAAACGGACTTTTTTTTTGTTTGTTTTTTGAGGTTTTTTTACTCAAAGAAAGCATATGTCAGATGTAAAGGAATGTCTTGATTCTTTTAATCATACATTATTCTTATATTTCTCTTTGTTTGTTATATTATAGTGTAATATTTGTAAAATTATTATTTATTTACAGTATTTAATGTATATATTTTTATAATCTTTTATTCATATTTGTTTATCTTTAAGATAAGTTGTGGCATACAACGATTTTTATTTTTTTTAAATTGTTTACCAAGTTTAAGGTTATCTCGCTAAGATTTAAATATATTAAGAACATTTAATGTATTGTTTTTATTTAATGTATTGTTTTTGTTAAATTAATTGTAGTGACATAATTATAAACTCTAATATCTAAGCGTAACTTTTATTTATCTGTTGTTGTTTTTACGAGAGTGGTCGTAATTAGAGGAAAGCATTTTTGTAATGCTTATTTTGCTTAACTTTGACTAGTGGCTCATTATCGCCGATTTCTTTATCTATTATTATCTGTACTCAAATATTATTTTAACATTTGGTATGCATTTTATTCCTTTACATTTTCTTATTTATTAATTGCAAAGTAACGTAATTTCAATTTTGTTTGAATAGCATTCCCAGTTATAACGTAGTTTTGATTCGTTTACTACTAGTCAACTTTGTATTATTATTTATCTTTCAAATATTTCAAAAAACAACAACAGCAACAATAATAATTATTAATATTATTATTGTAAAAATAATAATAGTAATAATATATATATATATATATATATATATATATATATATATATATATATATATATATATATATATATATATATATATACTAGCAGCATGCCCCGGCGTTGCCCGTGCTTGATTAAAAAATCGTACGACTCATGCAGCAATCGCTATCTGTTGACTTAAAATGATTTTGCCCTTCCTTGCCTTTAAAGGAGTACCCTTTGCCGTGCTGATGTTGCTACATGCCTTACTTCTTGCCTATCTCACACTGCGAATTTTTTCTAAGCTCTATACTAAACATTAAAACTGTTACGAAAAAAGAACTAAACAAAATAAACAGAAAGCGATCAGCTTTAAAAAAGGACTCGTAACTGGAAAAACCGAATGAAAAAAGAATGTTAACAACAAATATTATTTCACACCCAACCCAGTTCTGCGGAATCTGAATCAACGTTGATTTTAAGCAAGCGAATGAGCCAATGGAAGTAAAGTGCCATGAAGATTTAAATTTTTCCCACTTGTGACGAATGCAGCTATCTATTTTTTGGCATGCTAGCATGCTAGTTAACATTCATGTCAGTCAGCTGTTTGCTCTCACGCTGGTCAACAGAATTTCCCTGCCTATTCGTGGCAGCCAGCTATAGGCTCTCACTCTGGCCAGTAGAAAATGGCCGCAAACTACATGAAAACTGCCGTAGAAGCATGAAAAAATCGATTATTTCCACTATCCATGGGAGTTGGGAAATGCAACGTTGGTCTTGGCCTTTTGACTAACTTGGAGCATGTGACTGTAAATTGTGGTGCAAATCCGACGAAAATTGCGGCCGTGCATTCGTTACACACACACACACACACACACACACACACACACACACACACACATACACACACACACATCCTGCCTTTTATAGATAGAGATATATATCTCCCGCGGAGTAATGTAAAGTACCAGGTTGAGAACTGGCGCGGGCTAGCTGTCCTTGATGAGGGTGAAAGAGTCTCTCTGGGCTTTGGTTGGTAATCCTTTTAGTGTTGGTTTCACGATAAAAAGACTTCAGATGGGAAGGAAATTCATGACAGCTTAACCCGCTCATTATATTGCATGTATCTGCCGAGAGGCGTGTACTGGCCGATATTGACTGTGATCCGGAGAGTTTAAACTCCGCGATAATAACACATGACGACTTTGGTTCGGAGTTTCCCTGGCAAGTCTTTTGCACCGTTACTTTTTTATCGACAGATTCAAAAAGTGTGGATGGTCCGACACAAGCCTTCACCACTTGAAACAAATCATTATGTTGGTTTTCTGAAAACTACGTCTAATTAGTTCCACACATATCCGGCTACAGCGAAAAACATTACAAAACAATATCAACTCCATCTTGGCACTTGGAATGTACGGACTCTCTAGGACAATAATTAGGACACCAGAAAGGAAAACGGAATTACAACATTGATATAGCTGCACTGAGAAGTAACCATCAGTCGACTAAATGAAACGAGAAAGCAAAATAAGACATCAAACAGTGTTCCTGCTGCTCTTGGATACAATACATTCCTCTGTATTGTTTGTGGCTTTTGTGCAATTCTCGAGCCGGTCTCAAAAGTCATGCCCGTCTTAAGCATGCAGATAATTAGTTCGTGGTCGTCGGAACCTCATACGTCGAACTCGACGGGAGAATCCATCATATATATTACGATAAAGTTTATTTTTAGTAGGTATACATGATTGAATAGGACTTCTTTAGTAGGAATTATTGATGTCGGCCGATTGTTATTAATTTCACTGTTTAAGAAAGTAAAAAAGAAAAAAACAATGTTAGAATTTCAAACGCGTATGACAGTAATAACAATAAATTCCTAATAAATAAATGTTGAATTAAAAGAACCATTTAAATGAACACGCGCGTGTGCGTTCACTGACAATTCTGAAAATTAAATCTGACTACGTTGACTTTAGGGAAGATTTCAGGAAAGACGAATCGACTGTCAGGGATCTCATATTTTAAAAGGCAAATTTATCAAGCGTAAAATATTGTTAAATTCTTATGTAGATATATTCAAAATTTTTTCAAATGACCTTAGAAAATGTAAATGAAAATATATAGTCAGAAAGAGGAAAATTAAATGTAATTACTACTGTCTGTATGGTACTACTATGTTAGAGATATATTTATTAGAGTCGAAATAATCAATTGATATTCCAAAACAGTTCTATATATATATATATATATATATATATATATATATATATATATATATATATATATATATATATATATATAACATGTATAAAAAATTCAATAGCCCATATGATATATGGCCATTTCGCCCTGAACGGGCTTTCAACACCAAAGGAATTAGATAACAATATGTATCATAATCCATAGACTTTGACCTTTATTTAATGTAAATTCTTGTTCAAAATTAGAATTTACATAATGAAACACATTATTTAAAATCTAAGATATGTTAATTAAAAATGATTACTTAAAAAGATGTTTGGTATGTAGAACACAGGATATTAATATTAATTAAATAATAGATGAAATTTTGAAAAGGAGTAAATAAATAAAGAGAATATTCATTTTAAACTCGTATTAAATAAATAGTAGATTAAATCTTTTTAAGATATAGAATTCTAAAAACTAGAAGTATGAAAAAAAAAATAACTAGAAACTAAATAGATAAATAAGGCCAAATTAGTACAATACGAATGAATTAAAAATAGGATAATACAAAATATAGATCAAACAAGACTCATAAATAATTACATCGGTTACACAACTACATGCCTATCCAAACGTCTTACATTACACCTATCTGATCACAGCTCCATTAGAACCCCCTTAAACACACACAGAAACTTACCAGACTCCATTAGAAACATACTAGTAGAAAACACAAATATAATAACTGCATGCACCTGTAAAAAAAGATTAAAAATAATGGAAGCTTTAATAAAAAAAGAAAAAGCCAACTCTTAACAATATTAACTACAAACAAGGCCACAATGTACTAACCGTATTCGGAAATTAAAAACATGTCTACAGCAAACTAAAACATACACATAATGCACACACTCAATTAAGCGGAAAAATTGAATCCTCATTGATAATGGCTAAAGGTATAGCCGAAAGCGCTCTGAACTATAAAACATTTGATCAGTTTTTATACACTCTTTGTCCAGAAAAGAAAGCTCTTGTTTGAACACAAGAAAAAATTAAATAAAAAGCTTAACCATAGTATCTTGTCTGTCGTTTTTAATGAAACATCCATATATATATATATATATATATATATATATATATATATATATATATATATATCTGTAATGAATATTGTCATCAACAGACAGACTATTTCGATTAATCATAAGTCATCAATGTGTCTAGACGACCGGTTGTCTCTAGCTAGGATCGAAAAGTCAGTCTAGATAGATAGATAGATAGATAGATAGATAGTGATAGAGATAGATATGTATTTTAAAGCTATAAGTACAAGTGAAGCAGATCTTCTATTTTTAGTGAAAATAAATTATACTTTATCTGTTTTGGCAGATAAACGTCTGAATCAGTCCAATAAACAACTAGCAAAATTAAATGCTAACAGAATGCCTATTTTAATTTCATTATACTTCGCATTACATGAATCATTTTTAAATTAAAAATTCATGCAAGAAATTGCCAAAATAATGATTTATTATGTCCTGGCGAATTCACAGAAATAGCCTAAATGAAAATACGTTAAAATGGTTCATGCCATAAAAATGGCGATATCCTATACAAAATGGAGGCCATGTCGGGTATCTACCAAAATGATGGAATCGACATAACAACGATAGACATATTAGGTATAATTATTGGGATCGTTGTATTATTTCATATCTGAATTTCAAACCATATTAGAAAGGCTACAGCGAAAACGCTCAAACATAGAAATAGAACTGACGAAGATCATGATATCAACGCTTTGAATAATGTGGAATTAACATCAATAATCAGAGGAATAATGACAATTTTTAATCTCGCTATGTCATGCAAAACACAGGATGTTGAAGAAGATAAAATTTGTTTGAAATAATTCAAGTATATATTCATATAATTAATACACATTTATACTGATTTGATGACGAACTAATTTAAAATATTATTATCCGGTATTAAGTTCCCGACTATATATATCATTTTTATGGGTCCTTACCTACAACTACAGAATGAACTCTTCCTAACACTATGTATACTACGCCTCTCAAGAGAGAGAGAGACGTATCGAGTCGAGCCGATAGTAGTTTACTCCAAACCAGACTGACAGTCATACTAACACCTTCCACGTCTTGTATTATTATTCCGTGTAATATATCTTCGTTATTTCTCCTCTTTTGTTCGTGCTGTTCTTCCTTGGTCCTAACCTGGAACATAACAATCATATTTTGAAATTATTCATTGAATAAGCCAAAAGTTGAAAGTTTTCATGTCTTCGATATCGTGTCATCTAAACAGCATGTTATATAAGAAATGTATTTCATTCAAACATAATTGGAATAAAATCGGTTGCGAGTGAACAAATAAAAGGTATTGCTGAGACAGTTTCATAAACGCTAATCCTGTCCCAGGTCAATCGACGAAGTTTCCGTACAGATAATTATAATGCGAATCTAAAATATGAAATAATTTTACGTCAATATCTTTGTTTGCTTAAAGGAGTTTCTAAAGACAAACCATATCAAAGCTTCGGCAATCGTCTAAGAATTTGTCTCATATTTTATTCCAAATTTCTCAATGATTAAATTATGGTTGGATTTTGAGTTATACGAAAATGTATTGCCAATTATTCTAGAATCAGGAAATAAACTTTCTGGCGGGCATTCGAAACAATTATAAAATATTGGAACCGTTTTAGGAAGAACCGTTTTCTTAATGCAATATACTTTCTTATTATTTGCAACTATTCGGCAGAAGTCTCATCAGCAGCAACATAGGTGCTATTGCTACGAATAGGTAGATGCTGACTAATATTTTGGACTCTTTATTTACGGCCCCATAAGATCTGTATAACAAGCTCCCCCTCATCCCCCTCCTCCTCTTTCTTCTTCTTCTTCTACATTACTTTTCATACGGCTAGTAATAACCAATTTCCATTATAGATTAATACCAATGTTAGAAGCGCTCAGAATTCTTATTAACATTCGCAATATTACTATTTGAATAAATTCAATTCTTTATAGAATTGTGATTTCTTCATGTTTCGTTATGAATTTCTCCAAGACTGTTTCTAGTAATAATATATGCAAATGTTAAAGACATCTTCCAACGTTTGTTCTCCAACAAGTTTTATTCGTTTACTTCTTCCAGTCTGGAATCTTCTTGTGCAATAGCAAATTCTATATTACCAGCATAGCCGTCTTTTTTATTACAAGACAAGCAACGTTTGTTTTTTGATAATTATTTTTATTCTTCCTCGTCCCTTACAGAGATAGTCTCTTGATTTTGTCGGAAGACAGAATGAAGCGGCAACTCTTATTTTTAAGGGGTAGATATGTCTTACCAACCGCTTTCTTTTTTAAGTTTATTTTCGGGTTAGTCACCTCCTGTCTATCATTTCATAACATTGATAGATTTATTATATAATAGTACATATTGAAATTTTAAGCCCTGGAGAGTTTTTCAGTCGGGGCCCTCTGTGGGTGAGTTATTTTGGTGTCTATAGGAGCGGATGGTGACTGATAGATTCTTATATTGAATGAGTAAATTGTAACGAATGAATGGGTCGTAAATTTGATTAGCTAGGTATAAGATAGTATCGACCAGTCTTGATGCTTTTTCTCTCTTTTGTCGGCCTTGTGCCAGAATTACTGTATTCCATCAGTATTAAATCGTTCATACAAAGAAATATAATTTTTTGTAGATTTATATATTTTTATACTTGAAAAAATTGTTTAAATATAACTTGCATAAGATATTCTGTGGAAATATTGTCAAAAACTGTGATTTTATTTCATTTACCTTTTCTAAAATCACGCTATTGTCTTAACTATCATTATTAGTAGTAGTAGTAGTAGTAGTAGTAGTAGTAGTAGTAACAGTAGTATTTGTCATCTTCGTCTACTCTTAAACTTCTGGCCGAGTTATAATGATGATAAAGTGTGTACAAAGGTTGAGGGTGTGAGCTGAGATCAGCTCATACCCGCAACCTGTTTACACACTTTTCTAAGCACATGACCTCACCCAATTAGTACTGCTACATGTGCCAAGGCGTCATGGGAGTAATTCCGAGTGACGCACACATAAAAAGGGAAATTTAAGCTGCTGCTTGGAATATCTCTTTGTGTATACACTTGCTCTAACATCACGGTGTACTTAAGCCAACGTACCGCAAAGTCTCTCAGGATCCATTCATAGTTGTTTTTTTTGCAAAATGATCCTACAAGGGTGACTTATTTCTATGCGTTTTTCAATCAATATGGTCATGTATAACATGAACATCATTTGTTCATTAACTACTACTGGCAACGAGGAAAGCTCGGACCACTTCTATACGAATTCCAACACATATTTTCTGTATATATTCTAATGTATTTCTAAGAGCTTTTTTATACAATTTTTGCAAATTGTGTGTACCACTGACATTATGTTATTATTAGTAGTATTAGTATTAGTATTAGTGTTTTAGTAATTACTTAAATAAGACCGCAATATTTGTAAAATAATATCGGGCTACAATGAGAAACTTTAGGCAATTTTTTTTCCTATGAGACTATGTGTTTATCAATTTCTGAATTGTTTTTTGGCCATCCTCACAAGTTTTCTCTCTCAAACATTTCCACTGGGTAATCAGAGCCAATTATCTTTGTGTTTTTATTCTAACACTCACAAAATGCACCAATTACAAATGGTACAATTCTAATCTTCCAAAGACTTTTCGGCGAGAAGAGGAATGGTATAACTCTCAATCTAAGAAAGGCCTTAAGTCGGATTTTTTGCGATTTTAAAATATAAATACAAAAGAACCTGTAGCACATCGGGCGAGATTATATTGGTTGAAGATAAAATAGAAAAATGTTTAATCCTTGGTCCATCGTACTCTTTTGATAGAAAGAAAAGAAAAGTAAGAAAAAAGATACTATTAACCATTGATGTTTGAATATGCAACAATTATTATTATTATTATTATTATTATTATTATTATTATTATTATTATTATTATTATTATTATTATTATTATATCCTTTGGTTTTTGTGGCACACCCATTTCTTTCCAGGTCCCTACCAGAGACTTAAGGTCAGAAATGGCTTCATTACATGTTCTTCTGATCATTTTTGTAAAAAAGAAACCCCTACCCACTAAATCACACTCAATTCACATAGATAAAGCATTTCAAAACGTATGATCTCTACTCGTAAGTACATTTTGTATTTATTTATTTATTTTTATGAATTGATGTGGCATTAAGTCACCAGGTCAAATGTTGGAGTTAATACGATTTTGGTGACCAGGTGTCTCATTGTTGGTGGAAGAGTTTGTTCCAGTGACAGATTTTCGACCCCCATACTAGTTCCTCTCTGAGGGACGCCGCCCTTGTTTACCCAAGTGATGACCGGTAAGTATTGAGTTTTTATTTGTAAAAATCCTTAACCGCTAATTTTGTTCAAAATACTAACTCAAGTACGACTGTCGACCAAAACTAAAGCGCTAGTGCTGCTCATAAGACACCTATTCTTCGCTGGATATAACTCCGATATTTCTGTGCCACGGGGAGTCTTATTTATTTATTTATTATTATTCCTGCCATTGTTCTCATTATTATTATATAATTAAGTGTTTAGCTGAATATAATGTGTGGCTTCCGTCACAGTCGAAAAAGTTATGCGTTCAAAAAGTTATGCCTCAGCTACTGGTCGCGACGAAGCATCTATTATTGCTGTAAAGCCCTACATGGGAGCGTCAGTCTCGCAGGAATATCTGTCTATATCACTGAGATGAGACATTATGATTATTTATATTATTTACATTATTCGGACAGTTATCCTCATCTTCATTGCCATATTCACAACGTTTCGGTCTTTGTACACTCAGGCCTTCTTCAGATGTTTGGAATTTCGTACCAAACCCTTTGTTTCGTCCACCCGGGTAGATTGTTCCAGTCCACGTGTCGTGCCTCTTCCTCATGTCTCAGTTACTTCCCTTTCCTCAAGGACACATGGACCAGTGGATAAAGATTTTGGTTAGATTCAGTGTCTAGACCGAAAGAGATTTGAGTTCAATACCAGGCTACAGCAGTAGTGAACTAAAAATTCTTATGAAGTTAAAGGGAAATAACTGAGACATCCGGAAGAGGCATGGCACGTGGAACTAGAACTACATACACCGGTGGACGTAATAAAGGGTTCGGTTCGAAATTTCAATCACCCGAAGAAGACTGGAACGAACAACGGCCAAAACATTTTGAATATGGCAATAAAGATGAAGATAACCGTTCGAATAATTTAAATAATCTCGCAGGAGTTGCTAGAACGAAGAACATAATATCAAACTGTTTTAGGAACTCCGGCTCCGAATTCTTCCTTAGGGTTTACTGCCAAAGCCTTTCCTATGATTGGGTATGGCCGTAAGGCAGCATATGTTTAAAATCAGAGTTCTCCTTCTCTTAGACGGACTACCCTCCCGGGCTGACGAGTTCTGCCCGAAGATATAAACGCATAACCGCATACAGATACACTGGATGTCGGGGTAAACAGTTCGTTATCAAATGTCCCACTTTAATAATAATAATAATAATAACAATTATAATTATTATTATTATTATTATTATTATTATTATTATTATTATTATTATTATTGTTGTTGTTGTTATTTTAAATGATAAAAGTATTAAATTATCATAAAATATATGAGAACCGTTTTTGGTTAAACATATTTAAAAAATAAATAATAGAAGAAAATGTCTATTCTGAACCAATAATACAAGTTACAAACAAAATAATGTTACGACACAAACCGCTTTTCCTACAAATTTGAAAATACGTACTCGTCTATAAACAATAGATACGTTAATCAATAAATAAGAAAAGGAAAATGGAAAAGATTATAGGCAAATGTGGTTAAAAAGTTTTGAATAATAAATGATAGAGAAAAAAATCGACTATAAATGAATAGACAGAGATAAACAAAACCAAACTAATTTGACACTATTTAGCTATGGTAATT
Source organism: Acanthosepion esculentum (assembly GCA_964036315.1). Taxonomy (NCBI): domain Eukaryota; kingdom Metazoa; phylum Mollusca; class Cephalopoda; order Sepiida; family Sepiidae; genus Acanthosepion; species Acanthosepion esculentum. The sequence goes on from OZ038477.1 coordinate 2,313,232, forward strand.
GGTTAACTAATTAACCATAGAAATTAAAAACGGGAAATACTTAAGGCGAAAAAGAGCTATATCGAAAGACAGACTGAGCGATAATTTTTTAACAAAAAATGGGAAAAGATTTTATTTCATTTACGAAGAAAGATACGTTTCGCAAAAGACAGAAAATCCGTAAGAGAAAGCCAGAGTTAAGATTCTGTCAAAATTAATTAATGTCATGATAAGAGAGTGATGCGCCAAGGAAAATAGAATTCGGTAAAGAATGACAAAGCCAACCACACATGGCGGGTATAAAAAAATTTCGGCTCCGGTCAACTGCATACAGGCAGAGGAAATTAATATTAGTTATCTTTCAGAGATACCATTTAATTTTAATTCTTGGTCCCGACGAAGAAACCCATCTATTATATGTACGGACCTTTCTAGCGGAGAAACCAGGTGTCGGGTTTTGGCAGTGATTAATGAGTCGGTAGAAGTTCTGCTAATTGGATTTTGGGTGGCTCAGGGAAAGGAGTGTTGACTATGTTCACCATCGTCTATGAATATAGAATACAGCGCAGTACGTAATCTGTTCAATGAAACAACGTTAAAGATTAACACTCACGATTCAGACACTCTACTGAATCGCCAATACCACCAGCAGCTGTTCCGTAATTCTTCAGTCTTCGATATCAAAAGCTGGCAGTGCACATTCGGAAAAAACATGGCCGCATTTATACCCGTCGTATTGAATATTTTGAGCCTTCTGATTGGTATGTAATTCTATTGGATAACTATAAAATGAGTCAGCTCATTTTGGATGGCTCACTAGTACATCAGGGTACCCCAAAACTCTAACAAGAAGATATGATAAAAAAATTAATTATGGCAATGTGTAATTCATAAAAACTTTGGCCGATAAAGATGATTCTGGATAATAATTTTAACAGGGCCAGTCTAGTCACGCCCACACTGCCGAGTGATCATTGGCCAAGTGGTGGCGTGAGTGATAGGCGAAGGTGAATGTATGAGAAAGGCGGGGAAATTGTTAACACCCACTGAGAGGATTGGTATGAGTTACAAATATGAGAAACGAAGAGTCTAGGAGGATAATTCTCCTCCGACCTCTCTCACGGACGAGGGAGAACCCCCCGAAATGCAAAGTGATTAATCTTCCGAAAATGGGAAGTAATTAATTTTCCTGTCCTGAGGACAAAGAGAATTCTTATTGGGAATCGAGAATTATCGAAGAACCCAAACCACGTCCGGCCCCACACCGGGTTTTGGACGGTCTCCATATAAACGAACGTCCGCGTGCGTTCCAGGCAGTTTTCGACTCAGTTTCGACTCAGTCATTTCTAGAGTTAGTTCGAGTTGAGTACGAAAGAGTTCGGGTTGGAGGATAGCGCCTCGCAGGAGCTGACCACGATTCAACGCCTTTCGACTTAGTCTTCCTTCCAAAAGCAAGTTTTATTGACGAACGACTTAAGATATCAGAACTCGCTTACGAAACGCAAAAAGTGTCACGAATCCATAGAAATGGGCTGGGAGAGAAACGCACTCCTGTATTCAACAGACAGATAAAGATAATTGTTATTTCTCACCATATTTGAGCCTCTTGAGTTTGTTTTATTATTTCTTTTACTTACGTTCGTGCGGTATCACCTTTACCCCGGATTCACCTTGCACTACGGCCCGACGCCTGATTGGTTTCCTCTACCTAAGATCAAAATCACAATGTGGGTAGGTTAGACTGGAGATCAAAGCAGTTACTTCGGAAACTAGACGTTGGAGGCGAGCTGGGAACGACAAAGCTGATATCGAGCCGGAAACGACCAGATCGACCGGGACACAGGCTGGTGGAAGCGACAAAGAGTCAACCCCAAAACGCTGGTGGAAGAACCCTTACAGCTTCGCGCTGCCACTGGGAATTGACCACGGGCCGACGGCGCAGTGTCACATGTTGGTGACGTGAACCAGTGGACGTCACATATTGGCGTTGCGACCACCGAGACCACACCAGTGGGCGTCCCATATTGGTGCCGTGGTAAACCAGGATTCGACCGCCAGTGGGTGTCACATATTGCCGCAATTAAATATTGTTAAAGTAGAATGATTCGTAGAAAAGTATAAGTAATTTAATAAATACAATGTATTAAATATTCTTTATAGAGGAATTATTATTATTAATGAGACATTTCTCTTAATAAGTTAAAAATGGTAAAAACTTATTTTAAAGAATAAATCAATCCATCTTTATTACAAATTATCTTAAAAAATAAACAAATGCATATTTTAATTAAAGTTATTAAAATTATAACTACATAAGAATATAATAAAAATATAATAGACAAAGAAATATATGAGAATCAATTGTAATTTAAAATAATCAAGACTTCACTTTTAAAATACGGCCTGGCTTTCTTTGAGCTATAAAAAAACAAAGCATCCCTTCACTCCGACATCAGCGTCCCTTCTTCTTCTTCTTCTTCTTCTTTTTCTTCTTCTTCTTCTTCTTCTTCTTATTATTATTATTATTATTATTATTATTATTATTATTATTATTATTATTGTTTGTCGACGTCGTCGTCACCAGATGAAAAACAATTTATATTATTCAATATTTCTCCATTTTAATTAACTTTATATAAATGATAAAAAATATTATTTGATGCTATTTAATTATCTTAGGACTTTTCTCTTTCAGACAAAGTTTCTTTGTCTTGTGTTTATTGTTTTCTCTTGATTTTATTTCGTTTTCTCTAATCTATTCGAATCATTCACGATGATTCACTGTGGTTATTTTTGATTAAATAAGTTTTCATAGAAGTTTTGACTAACATGATGAGGACAGTATACAAAATGCAAATGGAAAAATATCATCTTTTGCTATGTCTTTCATCAATAATTCATATGAATCTATGATTACCTTTGACGAACTTTTCACAATACAAGGACCAAGAGATACTCCAAGTAAATGATTACGGAATGGGGGGGGTTATAGACGTAAGAATTGTAGATTATGAAGATATATAGGTTAGATAACGCTTAAGCATAAATTTGAATAGTTAAAACTGTAGTGGTAGGAATCATACTCACTGCGTTTATTTCACAAAGCAGCAAATTGGAAAGAACCTTTCAAAATGGAACACCGTTCTTGCTAATGAGTGAGATGCAAAGCAAATTAGAATGATTCTCCTCGGTTTACATGGTTTGGCGTTTCTTAAATGTAAATGTCTGAATTTGTGGGAAAAAGAAATGTAGGTGGTCAGATAATTTTCCATGGAAATAGTGATATAGAAGCGATAGTCTTTCATCGTTGTCTCTGTAGGAAAGGAGCTGTAGGGTGGGAAATGATTCATCATTTACATGGCCGTGTAGACGTTTTTGAAATGTGGCGAGACTGGAATGAGAGGATTGGTTAATTTCCTCCCGGATATGCTAGCAATACTCCATTTTTTTCTGATTTAACTCTCGTAAAGATAGAGCATGACAGATAATGTTACGTACTGTCTGTAACATTATAAGGAGCCAACCATTTCTCCCATTTCTTTAGCAATGGATCATATATATCTGCGTGTATGTTCATGTGTGTGTTTTTGGGCGTGTGTCGTTGTTCCAGTTAAAGTTTAAAGTGAACTTGAATCACAACAGATTCTCTAAGAAAGAGCTACTTTGAAATTTCAATCATTCATTATGAATTCAGTATCAGTTCGTTGATGATAAAAAGGTTACTAGTTTGGTTTTGAGGTATTGCAAAATTAAAAATCATTTTCATCACTCATTTGACTGTTAGAGCTAGATCAGAGGAGAGATCAGCTACAGCTTCCTCATCTAGATTTCTGAAGTGCACTCATAAACAGTGCTATCACAAATTTATTTTTAACAATTTCTGTATGTGCTTGTATATATATGTGTGTGTATTCCTATGTTTCTCAAGTAACTGAATTCGTATTTGCTAATAGAATTTTTACTTATTCTATTTCGTTTAATTATATTTTCAAACAATAAAGCGTCTCTTAGAATAATCAGAAACTAATTTCTATGTTATAATTACGAAATAATTTTCTTCGTCTTAAGTTTTATGCACATTGTTCTTTTAATATCATAGTCATTTCATGAAACACATTTCTAACAAGAAGTGGTATAACAAACTACATTAATTATCGATATATGGTTATTTTTCTCGAATAAAAATCATATGTCCCAAACGATGAACATTGACAAAATTAAATTGAGTAACATTTTAATCTCTATATTTTAATTTTCTAGCAAACCATCATTTAAGTTATGAGAAAAATCTATTCTTTCTTATAAAAATTTATAATTCACTTTCAGAGCGCAACTAAAGTGTCTATGAAAAGATATTCATTTCAAAGTCTAAATAAGCGCTAGTTTTATTTTCATTAAAAATATTGAAAACAATTTCTTTAATCACGTCATCTAACATTTCATTTTTTACGCCAATTTCTCTATTTCTAAATGTAGAAACGCTCTTCTTTTTTCGGGCATGACTGATCGCATGCCAGTATTTTTTGAATTCGGTAGAAACAAAAAACGAAAATTCTAAAAAACATGTGATACCAAATCAGCCATTATATTGCAAATATTTTTTTAAACGTCCAGACAAGAAAAGCTGATATTGAAAAGCCTTGAGTCCTAAATGGACATTTTCAGTAAGACCTGACGTACAATGGTGTGAAGATGATTGACGATTTGCTCCATTGTGTTGTTTTGAAAGAAAGTGTTTGTAGGAGACTTGAATCTGAAGCCATTTTAATTGTTATAAGAAGTCGTTCAGCAAACAAAAAAGGCAGCGTACTTTTTTAAAAATATTATTTTTACATAATGTTTAAAATTGTGTTATTGTATGATGCTATGCAAATAAACAGTGTTTAACGATAGTTATAAAGAGAGGAACTTAAGAATGCTTCTTCCAATATTGTGTTGGATAAAGGCGTTAGTTAGATCCGATGACAGGACCCAAAGTGGTTAAGGCAGTGGAGAACATTCAGAGGGAAATTAACAGGAGATAACTGATAACTGACATCCATTAAACATGGCACGTGGAACGAGAACAGTCTACCCCAGTGAGCGAAATAAATGGTTCAGTTCGACATTCCAACCACCTGAAGAAAGCCGGAGCGTACAACAACCGAAACGTTGTAATAAATATGGCGACAAAGATGAGGACAATAGTCCAAATAATTTAAATAATGTAAATATTGTATTATGTAAAAGATATTCTGCAACTGGAATTTCTTCTTTTTACTAAAAATTATTTCAAACTCTAGCGGAGTGCAGCTGTAAGCAAGTGCATCTTTTAATGACTTTCGCTTTTTAAATCAATTTATTGATTTCACTATGGAAGTGTTTTCATGTCAGATTATTTTGAATATAGTAAAGAAGCAAGTCCCAGCAAAAACTTATTTATATCTATTGTATCAACGACCGATGTGCCTACTACGTATTTACTTCCATTTTATTGTTGTTGTTGTTCTTTTTTTCTTATTCTTTCTCTCTCTCTCTCTTTCTCTCTCTCTTTCTATGTTTAATTTTTCTCCTTCTTTATTCTTGTTTTTCTTCTCTCATATTTATTCCGTCTGATATTGAGAGTTCGACATCTTGCATTTGTTCCTGGTAACTGTTTTTTTTATTATTGTTGTTGGTTTAATTCCCTCAACTCGAAATTCTCAGTCATTGTCACCAGCCATCACATGGCAATACGTCAGCACATCTTTCGGTGTAAGTTTTCGTTCGTTCATGATTTAAAACTTTTGAACGTGACACCAAAATCTGAACCAAGCATTTTCACATATATATACGCAAATTCTGGCGTTTGTGGAAGTGATAAAGGCTCGTGATTTAAAGGTTTTATTTCTTTTAGTGTCGACAAATGACAGAGGAATTAAAAGGCATTTGAACAATGACTGAGAGGACGAGAAGTCAACGCACCAGGTCAGAAGAAAAATCGGATCGAGATAAATAATGATTCAGGCGGCAGGGTTACGGTTATAATGCTGTATTTAAAAGGAGCTGAAATAAAATGCATCTTTTCCTATTCTGCAATGTTATACATGTTCACCGTAGTCTTATTGTAGAATCCAATGTAAGTAATTTTCAATGAAACAACACCAATATCTAGTAGCAGCTGTTCAATAATTCTTAAGGTCTTCCATATCAGAGGTTGGCAGTGAATATTCGGAGAGAGTAGGAAAGCGTAGTTCTTCAGGTCTTTCACTGACAGGTTAGCAGTGGATATTCTGAGAGAAAACAAAATACCCGCCTTTATACACGTTTGATTGAATATTCCAAATCTTCTGATTGTTTAACCTGGTGGACTATAAAATGAGTCAGCTCATTTTGGTTGGCTCACTAGTACACAGCGGTACACAAAAATTGTAACATGGAACACCAATATCTTTTCTAACTGCCAACGTTGGTAACATTCCCAAAGTGAGTATTTTTTCCTTTTCTTATATTACAACCGAATAGTGTGTGTTGTACGTAAATTTCCGAGAAGACAGTTAAATATAACAGAATAATCTACGCCATGGTCACTGTGTATCGCTAGGTTAATGAGTTGAACAAAGTGTTTATAACCAAGTTCTTTCGGACATATTCCTTCTTCCGCTTCATAGAAACTCAGATCTTATGCGTAAGTCGTTAGCCACTAGATGATGATGTATATATTAATGTCATATGGTTAGCGAAAAAATACGTGAAAGGAATCTAGGAAAAGTGGTTAACATCAATTATTTTTTAAACAATTCATAAGTAAGGCGATAATGCCACTAAGGCTAAGGGGATAGTGGACTTTAAAAGGAACCGTAAACCCAAACCTTAACGTAAAATAAGCCATAAAGCTCTACTCTCGTTCAGATGACCTGGGAGGAGTGTGAAAATTTTGTGACAAATGTTTTGATAAAAGCACATTAACAATATTAAATAGAAACTTGTGTAGGCATCAACTAATAACAAGTAAATTAAAATCACCATAAATATTGACAATATTATTGTCGACTATGGCATAATTCCTGTAACCTATTCGACCAAGAAAGGAATTTGCGCCTAGGTTACATTCATTTACGCGTACCTCTCGCCAGCTATGGGTTAAATAGTAGAATTTCTATAGGGGAAATCATTGTTATCCCCCAAAACATTGTTAATGCAATTCTCACCCAGAAAAAAATGAATCAATCAATCAATGTTATTTTTACTTAATTTTTGCCCGAATTGCGTTAATTTTCCCAAACTAACAGTAATTCACGAAGGTCTACTTATCTTTCTGTATTGTCGTTTTAAAAGTCTATATTCGGGGATTAACAGACATTACTTTATCGTTTACCAACATTTTTCCTGGCGTTCTGAGTAATTCTAGAAAGATCGAAACTGCTGTCAGCACTATTATATATAATATCTCCAATTTTACTGGAGACAATTTCGCAGCATTTCATTTCACTTTCTTTTAATGTTGCTCTCTTATCTGCTGAAGTCATAGATTCAACAGAGTAATCAGATTTAGTATCTATTTGTATTGCTTATTGGTATTCTTGCTTTCTATTCATCCCAGCGTTCAATAGTTTTTGTGTTACTTATTCTTTATCATAAGCTCTATTTTCTACATAAACCAATGAATTTTAGTATCAGATTCTAGTATGTTACTATATATATTTTAATATTTATTTCCGGTGTGTGATTTCATTATTTCGTTAAACTCCACTATATATTCTGTACATGAGGTTTCAGTTCTTTAGTTGTATAAGTAAGGATGGCAAGATTTGAGGCAGGAAATATATGTGGCCTTCGTCGGTCTCGAGAAACCTTGAATTTGCGCCCGAAGGCTTATGCATCATCTGTGATGGTGGATCAGAATCTGTATAGCTGCACAGGCCAACACGGGTGTGAAATTCCTGACTTCAATGAATGCATGTGAATACGCTCTCTCCCTCGTTGCTGCGTTGCTGTTTTTTTTCTTTCTTTTTTCTTCGAAGACGCTTCTCCCCAGTGGCAAGCCTTGGTTTCGCCTCAATCCAACATTTGGTGTAAATCGCGTCCCCAGCGTGAGTGATCGTTGGCGTCGTCTTCCTACTTCTCGATGTCCATGTCTCTCGTTCTGATATGCCTATTGAAAACGCCTTTGAACCTTCCTTGTGTACTCTTCCCTTTGGCTAGTTCCCCGTACCTCCCATCCAAGATACGGTGTACGTGCCTTAGCCACCCGAGCCGGGCCTGTTTTAGAGGGGCGTATAAGTTGGGTAACAGGACAAGGGTGGTAACTACGCTATTGGTGACCCGATCCAATCAATTAATGCTCAGAATTCGTCTCAGAAAGCGAAGATGAAAAGGCACGGTTGCGTCTCTCCTGTCTCGAGTAGAGGTTCCGTCTCGCTGACGTAGAGCAACACGCTGACGACGCATGTCCTATAGACTGCAATTTTGCTGTTCGTAGTAATCTTTCTGTTCTCCCAGTCTCGCGCTGCTATCCAGGGAAACGTGGTGGTAGCTCTTCTGACCCAGCTGTTGACCTCACTCTCTAGGGATAAGGGTGTATGTAAGGGTGGAGCCGAGGCATAGCAATTCATAAACAACGTTCATATAGTTGGTGATTGTCATGGCGGGAGACTGTTCAACGCTTTGGACCATCAGCTTGACAAAGTTTGAGGCAGAAAGATACTTATCCCATGTATGCTAACTCGAGTTTTGCACGCGAAATAAAAACACTCAGATTTCTACCACAAATACTTCATAGCGAAAATCTCCAACTCCACAAATCAATATTGATAATTAATTTAATATTATTTGGATACTGGTTATTAATGAAAATTAATTCGCGAGATTTATATCAGTTCTGCCTTCGGTTTCCACAGAAAGAAGAGAATTTTCAATTTACAAAGACAGCTTTATGTCTCCTCACTCCCTACAAATATGTCGTCAAATATATATTCGTGTAAAATGTTCAATATTTTTTAGATAATAAATTATCAGGTATTCGATTAAATTAATAAATATTTGTAATCAATATAGACATTTTAAAGATCTCATTAATAATCACAAGCCTATTTAAGATTACATGTGACGCAAATACTAGTAAGATATATTTACAGAATATTTTTAAAAGACTATTTCACATTTATAAAAACTTTATTCATACATTTAATATTACATATCTCTTCTATTAAACGATTCAATCTTTTGAATTAGTCAGAATATTATCTTTAGTATCTAAATTGTTGTGAAACTATTCCAAAATTAAAAAGTTAAAAAATACGATATCTCTAACAATATATATATATATATATATATATATATATATATATATATATATATATATATATATATATATATATATACACACATATACAATGGTTTTCTTGGACTTTTCAATATGCTACAATCAGATATATCTGTCATTATTTGCCTCTTCTCCTTATCTGCCTTTAAAAATTGAACGAATTATATTAGTTTAATAATTAGGATACAATCTTGCTACGTGCTTAACGTTTGTATCAGTTTCCTGTTCGTCACCTATGAACTTGTCTAGGTCTGTTTCAGACCATATTTTACCATTATCAATTTTTCTTTTTTTACGTTAATTTTGAATGTGCCTAGGTCTGACCCCTAATTGGTTAGTCCAGGTAAACCCACAAGCCTTATCTTAATTTTCATTAGTTGTTCTTCTGCTGTTTGTGCGTAATCTTTATAGATACAAAAATTTAAGTAAATGCGCTGTTCATAATAAACAATATTAACATTTGCCGGCCTGATCTTTCCACTGTAGCTAAATAGTATAGCACGCCCGAGCAAATGACGCTTCTATGTAGGATTACACATATTTTCTGCGTAATTTCGCAAACTGTCAGGATGGTAAATGTAGTCAATACTTTTTATTATAAACAGAGCCTTTACTTAAATATTTGTATCTATAAAAAATAACGTATAAACAGAAAATATATTAAAGTAACTCTCGGATCGGACTTAGTTCATCTCATCATATATATATATATATATATATATATATATATATATATATATATATATACATACATGTATATTATATGCGTGGTACTTATTGAAAAGCGCTCAATATCAGCGATAGCGTTAACATATTTAGTTGCGTTGATGTGAGTATGAAACCCTGGGTCACAAACTCACATCAACGCAACTAAATATATATATAAATATATATATATATATATATATATATATATATATATATATATATATATATATATGTGTGTGTGTGTGTGTGTTATTTACCACCTCCACATACTTGGAAGTATAAAATAACTACACATTCATATAAAGGTAAAAGATTACAATGGATGTCATCCTGATAATCAGGGCGCACCGATTGTATGCATTCTCACAACTCAATTGACTTACAACCAAGAAAACAATTTAGACGTGACACTCTAGCCATAACTTTTGACATATGTAATGTAGATAATAGTTAAGACAAAATAAATTTTAAATTTATAAAGAAGACAGTGGTCAAGATAATTGTAACATATCCTTGAGTTAGAATGTGATTTTTAGTGCTGTACCTAAAATAATAATTATAACTGTGACAGAAAAAATGCAATCAAGAATTATGAATTTTTTAAAGGTTTTCAGAGTATACAATCCATAACTATTGTTAGAGTTTGCGACAGAAGTGTAAATTGTGAAGAATTATATGCACCAGTTGTTATCGGAGCACTGGAAAATACCAAAGAATCTTTAAAAAAAGAGCTAAAAGAATTCAGACCTAGTGGAAATTTGCAAGCATCCAGATGCAGCATTGCGAAAACAGCTGAGGATGTTTGCGCAATTTTGAGGAGGCTTAATTTACTTAATATCTACCATAGAATTATTTCCAGGCTCTAAAAAATAATTAATAAGGAATAAATAATAATAATTAAAATATAAAAAAATATACAATTGCAAAATAAAATTAGTAATTAAAGATATTTAATGAAAATAATGAATGAATGGACATTAATGAGGTTTTTCACATGCTGCAGCCGAGCACTATATATATATATATATATATATATATATAATTATTTATTTGAATATTACAACATAAATATGTTATAAAATCACGACAAAAGTAGCCATTTTGTTTCAACACTTCTTGTGTCTTGTCAAGTGATAATATAGAATATAGAATAAATGGTTTTAAAAGTTTCAAATTAATCAACGATCCTTAGCTAGAAGTAAACGCTGTTACATAAGCTAGAGTGGCCAATCAAAATACAAGTATAGGATGATTCGAAAAATTTAACAACTAAGCAAGGTTATCATAGATATTAAAAGATTTATAAAATTTGAAATTAAAATTAAAAGTAAAAAATTAAAAAATTAAAATTACCTATTTAGAAATCTAAATCAGATCTCTATTAAGTTTTAAATTGTAGAATTACCAAGGAGAAAAAATATAAAAATAAAAATAAAAGATATATATGCTATTTAATTTGTATTTTCATTGAAATAATGTTGAAAGTTGTGTTCGGAATCCCAGACAGAAATGTATACACCTTAGTTTCATTTCAATATGTTAGTCGCCTCTCACGTGAAATCATTCGAACAACGGCATGTTAAGCGCTCAGACATATTTAGATATATACACACACATACAAAAAATCAAACCACACATAGGCAAATGCACTATACTTACACATACACATCGATACACACAGGCACATACATCTACATTCAATATGATCTAGACGGTCAGATGTCGAAGCTATTCGTGGCTTAATATGTTATTAAACGAATTTAAACTTGAAAAATAGCTAAACCGGTCAAATATACATAGATAAAATTTAAACAAATAACTATATATAAATATATATACATATATATATATATACATATATACATATATATATATATACACACATATATATATATATATATATACATTTTTGAAAACATATAGTTTTCGACACATTTACAGACAAAAGTAAATAACCACCTCCACATATAATTGAACACTCGCACATCCGCATATAAATTAATACATGCACCCGCATACACACATATAAGCATAATAGGTACGCATATACAGACCTACGTACATAAACATACACATAGATAAGCACATATAAATATATTGACCCATACGTCGACGCAGAAAAGTAAATAAGGCAAGTGAAGAAATACATATAAAGATGCAACTATATACAAGCACACACATACATACATACACATCTAGATGTACATACATAAGCACGTATGCATATATGCATATAAACTAAATATATACATAGACATTTACAAATACAAGTGTATACATGAAAAATTAAACAAACGTAAATTAAAACGACATGAATATAAAAATGCATATACACATCCGCTAGTACATATATATACACACATACATACGCAACTACACATAGATATATACACATATATATCTACAGACATACATATACATACATACATACACACATACAAACATACATATTCACAAATATATATATACGTATATATACATATATATATATATATACATATACATACATACATATACACTCATACACACATACATATACAAACACATATACATATATACATAAACATATAGACACATGCATAAAAAAGGAAAAAGAAATAAGCATACATAGACCAACTTATATTCTGATAATATTCCAACAACATTATGATAAAATATATTAAAAGTTTATCATAATTTAAGAAAAGAACAACAGTCTGTAAGCAATTAAAGGTACTTTATCAACAAAAGTAGATTTTAGTTTGTATCTATGATACACTCCAAGACACTAAAGCATACATACAAATACACATACAATGACACACAAACATATATATATAAATATCTAATCATATATAAATACCCACATCGACACATCCAGATAAACAATACACAAACAGTCGAGCGCAACCATATAAATACCCACACATACATATAAATATACATCCATATACATACACATATACACAAACATATACATATTTAAACATACATATATATACATATATATGCATATATAAACCTATACATACACATAGAAACATACATACTACATATACATACATATATGCACACTCACACATACATATACATACATATGCAATATGCATACACATATCTACACACACACAAGTACACATAAATATCTCTATATACCCATACCTATACTCACACATTTAGTGGTAGACACTTACCAGAATTTACACCCTTACTCATACATATAAACAGGTTAACCTATGATAGATGCCAATATACACAACCATATACCTTCATAAAAAAAAAACACATATATATACCCCTATATACACATATACATATCCGACAGTAGAAATAACTCTACATAACATACAAATATATACATCTAAATACAGACACGTATGATACTTTGTAACTACCCAGTACACATTCATATCGATAGGGCGACTATCATGCTAAAAAGGTAATAGTCTATTAAGTTTAATTTATCATTATCATAGAAAGTATATGATTTCTATACTAAGTTAAATTTAAAACGATGCTTACAGTTAACTGTTAGTTCATATCTTTGATTTAAAAGATCAGTCTTATTTTTAAATCTAATTATTTCAAGTTTCTCGTTAAGGCATAAGTAACCCGGGGCATATAGTGAGTTACATGTCCGGGCCTTTCTAATTAATTTCCATTTAACCTTAGGTGTTTTATCTTTCTCTTTTAGACTCCAAAAGTATTTGGATAATGAAGTCATATATTTATAGTTACTATTATTAAAAGATTGCAGATGACCCCGCCAGCGTTCCTTGAATGGTCTCATGGTGCAACCTATGTAGAATTTCTTTATATTTGGATTTTCTAGTGTTGATATAGTACTGAGATAAACTACAGAGCCAGTTAAACAATTATTATTTAGTGGACAATTATTGGGATTCCTGCAGTTACATGATTTATTATTTGTGTCATTTTGCTTAATGTTGCTTTGTGCAACCTTGTGGGTTGTCAGGCTCTCCGAATTTATATACTTGCTGAATATACTATTGTTATGTTTTTTTAATTATTTTTTCTAGGTTATCAGCACAACTATAGCTTAACTTAAGAGTATTAGAGTTAAATATTTTACTGAGTGAGTTGATTCTAGATTTGGGGAAATGTTTTTTAATGAGGTTTAGAAACAGGTGCCCCAATTTAGTTTTAACCATAATGTTAAAAGGGGGAGTATACCATATGATTTTTCTAGATCTCTTTCTACCATTATTGTTGCTATTTATAGGGCTTTTATATTGAATATTAATATTTTTATATCCACTATTTTTAAGTGCAGAATTGTAAAGGTCTCTATGCTTATTAAAAATATCTCTGTTTGAAGAGTTGTTACTGATCCTACATTCAATAGAATAGGGTATGTGTTTGATGATTGCAGGGGGGTGGTTAGAATTTGGATGAACGTATATTTGATTGGAATTAATTTTTACATATGGTTGGTATGTGTTGCTAGTGAGGTCTAGGGTGACGTCTAGGAAGTCTACTTGTTTAACATTAGTGGAAACTATTACTCTGAGACCTAGATCCTTAAATACCTTATGTATCATTTTTCTAATACGATCTACTTTAATTTTAGTGAAATTCCTAACTACTAATAACCCGTCGTCCCTATATAATCCTACACTATCAGAATCTAGGCAATCAAATGCACTTAAATTATACAAAAGAAATAATCCAACAAGATCAGAAGCTTCAGCAGAATCCAGAGAACCCATTGAAATGTCAAATTTTTCGTTACAGGACTTTTTGGTCCACTGTTCATCTTTGTAGATTAGAACCGAATTTCGGCACTCCATGATGGTATTCACTTCTCTTTCAGAAATGTTGGAGTATTCCCGAGCGAAATCCAGGGCACAAGTGAACAGATTTTTGGATATAGATGGATAATAGTCTGTAATGTCAAACTGTATGAAGGTACATTTGTCCTTAAATCCGATGTTGGTAAACCAGTTGATGACATCCGCAGTGTTAATCCATTGTAGTAGTCCGAGGGTTTTCTTTATGGAGTGGTTGGTTCTTTCTAAGATGTTCTTACTAATCCTGCCGATTTCCGGTCTAGTTGGGTTTATAATCCTAGTTGATGGCTTAGATCTGAAATCGGGTTTGTGATCTTTTAATAAAATATAGGCTTCTTTAGATTGTAATTTACTAACTCGATCAATTATCTTTAGTTTATCAGTAATTGATTTACTGATAGAGTTAATTTTATCAATTTGGTTAAAATTGTCCGTATCAATTTTTTTGTAACTACTGGTTAGACTATTTGTTACTAATTTGTCATAATTCCTAGGGGATAATTTATAAAAGTTGGCTGTCTTATCAGATTTAACATATAGGTCTTCTGATTTATTGATATTGAGCACTCTTTAAAGAATAAAGAATATTAATTGTTGGTTATTGGATTTCACTCCGTATATACCAATCCTAAACTTGGGTATATATATATATATATATATATATATATATATATATATATATATATATATATATATATATATATATATATATATATTTGTGTATTTAGGCAGCAATCCTTCTTTCATGCACATTTCATTAAAAACGTCTGACAAGGTGCTTTTATTAAGTTTTTTATATAATTTATGATTATATTTATGCTCTTACATTGTTGCTACTCTTGTGCCAGACTAAAATAAATATCTGTTCATATATAGGAATACATTTTTTGGCTTGAATATTTACACGTTCACCTTCACATGAATGGCAATGGATTCTCACTAAAAGTAATCTACTTTCCTAAAATCCAATGCCGCATATTTTCGATCGATTAAAAATAAACCGATTCATGACAAAGTATACTTCGGCTTTTAGTTCTATGTCCAAAATATATTCAATGGAATCTTTTCAAAGCCAGTGAACTTCTACTGACATTCGAAATGGTTGGAAGTAGTTGCTTTAGGACTTCCCTTCAGGAAAATATGCTCGGAAACTACAAAGTGTTTCCAACATTTCTACCGAAATACCAATAGGTTTACACAGACACAGACACACACCAACACATTTATTTAAGTATACACTTTGCTGACCATATACATAGTAATTTACAACGGTTTAGACGCGTATCTATTTATTTATTCTGCTCAAGAGCAAAAGAAAAAACTAAGTGGGTGGTTAAGATATGGAGAGGAAAGACCGTGCAGAAACGTGATGAGAACACAGACCCTCAAGTGTTTCCGAATCAAGAATGCTAAAAATACGTATTTATATATTTATTACTGGCTCTCGATAAGTTCTGGCTCGTTCGTCAACTGAGATGAATTTCATTAATTTATTATAAAGCATCCTCTGTTTCGTAGATAAATATTTTTTTCTCTTGGAATCAAAAATAAACTTGCAATTTACCCTTTAACTGAAAAGGTTTTTGTTCTGATTCACTCTCAGAAATCGCACGAAATGACAAAATATCAAACTTCTATGGAACGGCAATTATTTCAGTGTCACTTTCTCTATACAATGGATAAAATTTTAGTAAGCTATGGTAGCAGAATATCTGTAAATATATATAAAAAATTTAGAGTCAATTTTGTCTTTTCTTTCAAACTGTTGTGGTCAGAAGTCGATAGAATTTGCTCGGAGAAACAGACATTCTGTAAACATACTGAAGAAATATGTTGGTTTGACACGACAGGAAATATATTGCAGAAAATAATTTGAGAAGAAAACATTTTGCGATAATGATAAACAAAGTAAATATTCGACTATAGAAAAATATGTTTAGTTACGAAGACTCATAAGTGAATTTGACAGTAAAATGTCTGTAAGAAACACAGATGCGTTACACTTAATGGTGTAATGAGTAGAAAATGATAAATCTACGATTGAACTGATCTTATGTGCAACATTCCTGCAGAATTGTTTGGGGTAATACTTCAAAGAATTTGCTTTCATTTTCTAGTTAACATTGGATGGAGGAGTAATTCATTAGCGATTCTTCTTATTTAAAGATGCACGTAGAAATAATATGCATTGGTAAAATGTATTATGTTTTTGAAAAAGATTTTTGCACTAAAAGATATTGTGTTTTGATTGTTTAATTTTATTGATTTTTGTGTATTTTCAGATCATTAAATTGGAATGCCTAGTGGATAAAACTAATCAGTTTCGATAGCATTTGTTTTTGTATTTTAATCGAGGTGTTAAGGCAACCGAAGATGCTCGTGAGATTTGTGCTGCGTATGGAGAAGAGCAATGCCTCGAAGTACCTGACACCGTTGGTTTTCGTTCTTCAAAAATGGGAATTGTGACCTCAAGGACGGATAACAGCGGTCGACCAAATGAGTTTCATGGAGAGCGATTGAATCAACTTCTGCCAGAAAAAAAAAAACGCTCATGAATTTGTCATCAACCAAATGTACCAAAGTTTTATATAGCTTTGAAGTTGAATTTGTGGATATTGAACATTTTTTGAGTATTATATAGATAAATTTGTATATAAATATTCTCAGTCTTATCCAGTATGTGTTAAGCGATTTGGTTCTAAAAGGGTACTAATGGTAGTAAAACTTGTCCTTAGTAGTGACGATGTCGAATGTCATTTGCATGATACATACAGTATGCATATGAATGAGGACCTTCCTCACTATTACGATATATGTGG
Source organism: Acanthosepion esculentum (assembly GCA_964036315.1). Classification (NCBI taxonomy): domain Eukaryota; kingdom Metazoa; phylum Mollusca; class Cephalopoda; order Sepiida; family Sepiidae; genus Acanthosepion; species Acanthosepion esculentum. The sequence continues at coordinate 2,330,811 of OZ038477.1, forward strand.
GCATATTTTCGTCAAAATTATGGCCACTCTCGTTACGATGAGCAACCGACGAATTTGATGTATTGTTTTGTAAAAATTCGTGGGCTGCCCAATGTAACGAGACCGACAGCAATTTTGACATAAAACATGCTACTCTGATCAAAGGAGAAAATGATACACTACAATGAAAATACCTAGAGAGTACCTTGATCGCAAAGTCTTCTATAGCAAATTTGCGTCCATTACACCATTCCTTGCAGAACCTTTGTTGTCACGGTGTAGGATATCTACTATCAAATGTGATGGAAAGAAAAAGAAAAAATAATCTAAATGTAATGGATGAAATAAAAGTAAAAAAATTTGTAAAAATGTACAATTTGCAATTTAAAATTCCCAACAGCCCTGGATCGTACGCATCTCTAAAACGCACCAACATAATTTTTAGCCCGATGATGTCCTAAAGGAAGAAACATGTTACAGAAAGAAAAATTTTCCGCATTGTCATACATTTTTCCCAGTATTATTCTTGATATGTAAAATATATATCGTTATCTCAAATATATATAATTTGTCTACATCATGTACCAGCATGCGATAATTGTCCAAACCACAATTTTTTTAATATCTAAAAAAGATTACTAAACTAATTGGGTTTCTCTTTGACAGATTTTTATTTCATTTGTACAAGAGATTCAGACAATATTATAATATCGACCAAGAAACTCTTCCTTTCAAAATTATGATGTTATGCATTGACTCATATATTAGGAATTAGATGGGCTCAAGATAAAAGCGTTGGTAGGATCCAGTGACTTGATACAAAGTGTTGAGTTCAATACCTAGCTACTGCAGCTGTGAACAAAAATTTGGAGAATTGATTTACAAAGAAATAACTGAGATATGCTAACGTGGTGAGGCATGTGGAATTAGAACAGTCTACTCCGGTGGACGAAAGTATGCCGGAGAGTACAATGGCCAAAACATATTTAATATGCAATAAAATTAGGAAAACCGTCCGAAGAATTTAAATGATGTAAATGGGCTCGAGATTTTTTTTTATCATTAACCTTCGTAGAAGTTAATGAAACACCTACTACATGGCGATACCTACAACTTTCTTCTATTTAAAAAGAATGACCATAAACCTTAAAAGAAATATTCTAATTTCTGAAATAATTTTTCATAAAAATTTGCGATTATTAAGTCAGAAATTACTACATCGCAAAGTCACCCAAAATAAATGATAGAAATGTTACTCTCATGGACAAATCCATTAAAACCAAATTCTTTGATTTTAGGGATAAGTGCAAATATATTCAAAACAGAAAATATCTTAGACAGCTCTTAACTTATTTTGTTAATGTTCAGGAAGTTTGAGGCAACGTTGCAGTAAATGGTAATTCTATTGAAGCTTATCGAAATGGGTGCCTTTATGTCGGGGTGAAAAGCTTAAATATGTCAATATTGAAAATTTGCACCATGTACATCACTTAGTAAATGCACTCCTTTACAAAGGACGATGCTAAAGCAAACATTGTCAGTTTAAGTTGGACTTGCAGATAAATCGTACAGCGTGCATTAATACGTATTTAAAAGATCAATTCCTCTGTTTATCTCTGTCTTGAAGATAAACAAAATTAATGCAACGTGTACATTTTCGAGGTACTAAGCGCCGAAATACTCGCTCATTTCCTTTAACAAAAAACGCTTTAAAAAGAATATAAAATACTGTGTTGGAAAGAATATAAAATACTGTGTTTCACAGAATCAGACGCAAATGTTGCACTCTAGACACATTTACAGGGGATATTTCAACGTTTATAATTTGATTGAGTTATTAATGAATTCAGTGTATTATCGTATACATTAAGATTTCCATTAAGTTAAAGATTTGCATTTCCATAATATGAAACTATAATATTTTTTTCATTCACAAACTTTGCCATTTCCATAAAGGTCAATGTTAGAAAGAACATTCCATTCATTTCACAAGGATTAACTCTGAGTAACTGGGAGGAAGCATTTATATTATTTCCAAATTCTTTCCGAAGTGAATGTGATAAAATAATTCTTTCAGGAATTACATCAGCAATGTAGTAACAAAGTATCAGATTATATATTAGAACAAGTTACATAAACAAAATATAGAATCAATGTTTTGTATTTATTTTGACGAAGAAATGTATGGCATTATGACATCTAGAAAATATGTCACAGAACATTAGAGGTTAATTCTGTTCTGTTTCGAAGAGAATTTGGAAACCACGCTGAACGTGAAAATGTATACATACATACAACCGAAAGCTTGAAACCAAAGTAGCGTAATCAGCTGATCTCATATTTTTTTCAAATTTTAAAGCGCTGTATGTTAAATTTTTATTTTATTTTATTTTATTTATATGTGTATTGAGCACTTTTAATTGTTTCCTTGTCTAATTCAACCCCGAGCAATAACTTTTTATAATTATATATATATATATATATACATATAAAAGTGAACATAGAAGTCAACAATGTCAGGAAGTGCTTAATTTCTAATTGAAGAAATTTAGTATCAATATAAGGAAATTTATAATATTTCCGAATAAAAAAGCTGACATTCCAATCTGAATTGAGATGAAATAGTCAATCAAAGGAAGAGTAACTCCATCATAACGATAATATTGGCTTTCCCCACCCATTTTAGAAAGTGAATGAAATATTCAGATCCAAAATTGAATTCCATATTTAGATAAAGGAAATGTTTGAGAGCTCACTTTATCCATTGACAGGATAATGATTTCTTGCATTATGTTAGTAATCAGATATGATAAATATTTAAACGTTTATATAAAATTGAAATATAAACGGGATGATCTTCTCTCAAGGTTAGTCGACATTGGATTTAGATAACGGAGGCAAGCTGAATATTTTGAATACAAAATCCTACCTTTATTAGTGTCGACTCTGTTTAAACCAGAATTTAAAAATAGAATTGCTTTCCTTCACAATGTTATATTCCATGATCAACTTTTAAATGCGTAAACTAAAAATGAAGTTTTCCAAATAAATGGAAACTCAAATCGGAATTAACTTTTACTCTTTTTACGCTAAATCTGAAGTACTTTGACGACCATTGTGAATGTAAAGGAACATATTTGACCCATGAACGGCATTCGAGCAAGAAAAAAAGAATAAAGTGAGTTTGACGACAATGCAACCTGTGTGCCGAAATAGGTGAGGCGGACAATGCCAGGAATTAAAGTATTGCAAGGAAGAATTGCGACATCTGTCGTTGTAACACTAAGAATCGCTGCACACCCATACACACACACAAACAGACGCACTCACGCAAACACAAAGACACACAAACACACAAATCCAGAATAAGAGATCATAAAAGGAGAGAAGGATAAATACGAAGACAAAGAGAATAATAGAAAGAAAAGCTGTACGAATAGAGGAATGCAAATTCGGGAAGAAGGAAAGGTAAACCCGAAAAACGCTCATGAACTACACAAAAATAGCAGAAGGAACATTCATATCATGCGCAATTCAAAGACCGAAAGATAAAACGCGTGCCTACACAGACAAACGCAAACATAAAAGTCCAAAATCTTCACCAAAATCCCAAAAGCCGACGGCTAAAGAAGAAAGAACATTAGAAAAATACACATGCGAAAAGAATTGTTTTAAGAAAGAAGAAAATTAACCAGACATTTGTTTCGGATTTAATAGCAATTTAGATAAACAGTCATCGGAGATGATGAATTTATCAAAAGGAAAGAAAATTTCATTGCTTTAATTTTTTGTTTCTTTCTTTTTTTAAATTTTTTGCTTGTCCTTTTTTATGCCAACAGAGTTTTGCTTGTAATACCCTACTATTGTTAAGGTCATTTTGGCCGAGGTTAAAACAGTATTGATGATTCAAGACAGAACAATGGAAAATAAGAAGAACAACCGAATAGAAAAAGGAGGAGGGATCTCCGGGAGTAAAGAAACCTCAAGCAGTGACCATCCTAGAAGAATGTGACACCTAAAGATTAAAGCTATATCCTAACTAGCAAAAACATTCTAGAAATGCTTGTCTTCTCAAGATGATGGAGTCGTAAAGACTGTCACGGTGAAGAATATAAGCAAATGAGTATCCAGTTTCGAAACTATGAATTCAATTAAGCTAATTATGCAAATCCTATTTGATAGACAAACAACATCTTTCTTTCATTGCTGAATCTCTTAGAGAATCCCTTAACTTTCATTGATTCCGACATATTTCTCTATCTCTTGATAAATTCATCATTCGCAGTTTGATTATCGATTTTTATAGTTATTGATTGTGTCCACTTCCCAATTAATTGTTAGCACATTTGTCTCAGACAAATTCCAAGATGTTATCGTCACTGAATTTATTGACTCTTTCTATTACTGAACTGAAGAAATAATGAAATACATTTTAATTCCAAATATGTTGGTGTATTTATTTATAAAACAAAACGAATATTATGAAAATCGGCGTTATTTTATTATTATTGAAAACTTGCGAAAAATGTTGTCCTTCTTCAGAGAAATGATCAGCAATAACATTTAGCATGTCATTGACTAGAGGGCATAAAATACGCATATCTTCACCTAACTCGGTCTACATGAAGTAATAAAATGAACATTATTTCGCTAATGGAAGTGATAAAATTTCACATAATAAACCCTTCAAATATATTGATTAACTAAGAGCATAGGCTGTAAATTAGTTGTCTAGTCAAAATAAGATTAACGATGTCTTAATATAGGATGAATGAATGGCAATAAATTAGCGTTCGTTTCCATTAAATTTTCTCACACCGAAGATTTGTCAATTAGAGAAGCAATTTGATTAATTTTGAAGTCAGTCTAAATCATCACAATTTGTTAAATCAGAATTTTGAAGAGAGCGTGACAGAGAGAGAGAGAGAGAGAGAGAAAGAAAGCAAGACATGGAGAAGCACATTATCAAAGAAATAATATTTTCTGATATTCGTTTCAATTATTTGTGTCTGCCTTCAGTTTCTGTAAGTTTCTATAATAATATTGAACGACATACATTCGAGTGGCTACTAAAAGCTTTATACAAACACACACAGAGACACACACAAAAGTACACATAGAAACATAAACACATACGCACACACACACACATACACACACACATATATATTATATATATATATATATATATATATATATATATATATATATATATATATATATATATATACATACATACATACATATTCCGTATATTTTGGCAGCATATTTTCATTTCAACAATTTAGACATGTTTTGCTTACTTATCTTTCGGACAAACATAATTATTTGTCTTAGCGATCAAAATCTTGATGATAATATACATCGAATGTATTCGGAAATAATAAAAATTAATATATATAGTTTTGTTTATTTTTCTAAAACTTTTTCCGCGTTTTCAGCCACACTCAGCATGATTCTTTAAAATTAAGTTTCTGTTGAAATTCTAATATTAAGTAACAGTTCACATTAACTTTGTTTATAATGAATTTTAAAAAATTAAGAGTGATAAATGATTTTTTATAACCACTCGTGTCTGCCCCTAGGATTCGGGGCATGAGTGGTGGAAACATTTCAACAAATGGACATTTTAGCAACACAAATCCCTTGCAAAGAATATAAAATTCTAAGCAATACTATTAGTAACTATTTACGTTGACATGCCCGAGATAGTAGTGCGAAATAAAAATATCTCTTCAGCATTCTGTTTCAAACGAAAAGCCAAAAAGCTTTATAGCTGATTACCAGAAACTTGAATATAACATTAAATAGATATATATATATTTATTCAATTCATCTTGCGCTGGGATATAAGGTTAGGAACACATTAACGAAACATGTCACTCCTGAAAATGAAAGATAAATGAAAGATAAACACTCGACTAATAATGCCTAGAAATTGGGATTTATCTACATTCACACCCATATGAAGACTTACACGAAGACATACGCGCACCCCTTCATATATATATATATATATATATATATATATATATATATATATATATATATATATATATATATATATATATATATAAGCAATGTAGAATGAGAGTTCAGTGCTGAATCGTGACAATCTTTTTTATGCTTGATCCTGCTTATATTAGCATGCACTCTATCCCGATATTCCGCACTCTTATCTTATAAATATGGCGTCTCTTAATCTATATCTTATCACACATAGGCACGGATACACGCGCACCCATACAATCCAAAACCTTATGAAATTAGTGTTGCTTGCTTGGTAACAAGTGGAGTTTATATTCACAGTACGTCCCTGGAGAATCTAATCACATCATTAGATGATGTTAACCAATGCTTAAAGCATTTCTGGACATACATTTCCCAAAATATATTTCACTATTTCATTAGCTGTATGTCTTTATCTCTTCAATTTATTTTTTAATCATGGAAATAACCTGAAAACACATGGTGCAGCGTATGATGAATAAGATTTTTGTGTTCTTAACTAGAATGTTTCCTCCAAACACAGTGACGTAAACATTTCGATACTTCCAAATAAACATGCTGATTGAACTATTGTCCTTGTGCTAAACATTTCTAATATACTATCCTCTCCTATAATTTAAATGCAATCACAATCATGATCTGAAAGCTATATATGCGTCCTTTCTCGGTCGACAGTTGATTTTCCATTTTCATTGATTGTTCTAGTGTTTGAAAACAATACTTTTCTTCACTATCAATTTACAATATTCAAATGAACAAATGAAACGGAAATACGATTTTGCCAAGGTTCGAGGCACAGTTTTTATAGAGAGTGTTCTCATATTATAATCATCTGTGAGTATCAGTCGCACTGTTTCCTTATACATGCACCTATTATTCTGCAGTCAGTTGCATAGATTATCTTTGATCTCAGCGCATCAACGTTCATAGTCTGTCCACATATGCAGACTTTCTTTATGATATTGGCGGCCAACTTCGTGTGCCGTCGTGTAGCACTTCTTACCCATCCTTAAACTGTTTCTCCCACTCAAAGACGTTAGAGAATATTCAACATCTGCTATCCGATTTTGTTGCCAACAGTATGAACACCTACAACTCTCTTTACTCGTCGGCAAAGAACGACATATCTGGTCTGCGCCTCAGGCAAGCAAAACTTAAATGTTGGTTGCTTTGAAATATTTTCTTGACTCTTTCCTCCAGCCTCACACTGTCACGCCTTGCATTCATATATATATATATATATATATATATATATATATATATATATATATATATATATATATATATACATATATATATATATATATATATATATATATATATATATATATGTATGTATGTATGTATGTATATATATATATATATACGTGTGTGTGTGCGAGCGTGTGTGTGTGCGCGCGTGTGTGTGTGTGCGCGTGTGTGCGCGCGTGTGTGTGTGAGAGAGAGAGAGAGAGAGTGCGCTCGCACGCGTGGGGACAAGTATATACCTACAGCGAAAACTTACAAAAGTAACTACATAAAATAATAAATATTTCTTCTCCCTTTCTTCTCTAGACTTCATCACGTTCGTTTTCGTCGTTATTAAAAAGTTATTGGTGTAAATAAAATTTTTCCTTCTTCAATTTTTCACATTTTTTAAATCTTCATTTGCATATTCCAAGTGTTGTTTTCCATGCATATGATGCTTCCAATGTCTTCCTGGAAATAGTACCCCAAATCCTGGCCCTACCTAGAGACAGACAAGAATAGAAATTCTTACAAATTGCGATATATTAAAATTTCTTAATACTTAATAGAAGAATCGTGGATTTTCTTTAGGTATTTACCCTGTGAATGTTTTCTCCCTATATTTCATGCTAATGAGGTCCATAATCCTTCCTTTTTTGTCATTCCTATTTTATCTTGATTGCTTTGCTGCTTGGTTTGATTATCTGGCCTTCTTTAATTATTGAATGAAGTGTTTTTTGTTGATTAATTCAACAAATTCTAGCTCATGTCTAGGCATGTAGAGGTTGATCAGTCCTTTGTCTCCAGCTGCCCTTGAGATGATGCATTTTCATATGGTTAGATCTTTGCTGATCTTTTTATCTATTCTCCGCACTTATTCCAAATTCCAAATCATCACATTAAAAGAAGGCAGAAGATGAAGGGACCCATTCATTTGTTTCTTTCATTCCTGAATCCCGTATTGAATTCCTTATGAGTCTGTCTATATTTCTAAGATGAGGTATTATGTACAGTATTTACATTAGTCGGACTATTGTCCTCATCTTTGTCGCCATATTTGTCACAACGTTTCGGCCGTTGTACGCTCCGGCCTTCTTCAAGTGGTTGGAATTTCGAACGAACCCTTTATTTCGATCACTGCGGTAGACTGTTCTAGTTCCACGAGCCATGTTTGATGGATGTCAGTTATCAGTTATCTCCTGGTAATTTTCCCTCTGAAAGTTCTCCACTGCCTGAAACGGGTATTGAACTCACACTCTTTGGGTCTGTCACTGGATCTAACCAACGTCTTTATCCACTGTACCATGTGTCCTCAAGGACACATGGTACAGCTAAAGGGTTCGGTTCGAAATTCCAACCACCTGAAGAAGGCCGGAGCGTACAACGGCCGAAACGCTGTGACAAATATGGCGACAAAGATGATGACAATAGTCCGACTAATGTAAATACTGTGAATTCCTTACCTTTCATTGATTCTCTGTCTTCATAAATTCATGATTCACAGTTTGATTACCTATTTTTATAATCATTGATTGGGACAATAACCCTCTTAATTGTTAGCACATTTGTCTCAGACAAATGTCATGATGTTATCGTTATTGAACTTATTCACTATTTCTACTATGTCTTCTAGACCGTTATTATTTTTCGAAAAAGTTCCAAATCCTTTATGTATAACAAGTGAATAATAATTTTATTAAGTAAGCACAATCCACAACTTACGTTTGTTGCGGATAGACAAACAGAATAATTGGGCTGAAATTGTTTGGCCTTTTAATATTTTATAGTTGATGTGTAGTTTATTACATTTGATCGATAAGCAGATAAATTGACCAAATAATCCGGTTATTTATTAAGATTGTATTTCATATTTTTCATAGACGTTTACAAACCTAAAGGCAGAAAATTATATTAATTCTAGTGACTTTATGGATCAATCATGTGGGACACTTAATGGATTGCGTCAGGATTTGAATTTTGACCCGTCGTTTGCCCGGACTATCTTGATGATCAAGAACTGATCTTTGCGCTCGTTTTCGCTCTTCACAGAAGAAGCTATTAGAATAAAAATATAATACATTATTTCACTCAAAATCGATATGCGTATTTTTATCTTTGGAATAAACATGTGATTGTGCGATAATTTTCTGTATGTTTGGTGTCATTGTTTTGGGGATTAAATGAGTAATGCTTTGTGTTAGTCACTATTGGTTTTGCTGTGTGTTATTGATAGCGTTAGTAAATACATCTAGTGATTGTTTGTGTATGGACAGGAAATCATATATCCAGAATTGATGCACATTATAGATTTCTGGGGATTTCCATTTTTACAGCTTGCTTTACTTTTTTACCATTTATGCTTTTCTACTCTTCTTCATCTTTCTTTATTTCAGTTCTGTGTTCTCCGTCGAATTTTTCCTATTCAGATAATTCTTTAAATTTTCCAATATTTCATTTCAGAATTCTCTCACTTTTTCATTTGTGTTGTGTTTTGTGTGTTTGCTTGTTTTGGGTTTTTTTTTCTCTGTAGGCTTCGTTGATCTTTCCATTTCTCCAGAGAATTGTTCCTTTCGTTTGTTTTGAAAATACTGTTTTCTTTTTTCCCACCTCTCCTTATTCCGTGTACTTTTTATAGGACATGATGTTTTAGGACCTCTTTTACAATATCATTTGGACTTCTACATTTACTTTTAATTTCTTTATAGATTATCCTGATTTTCGTTTTTATACTTTCCTATATTTCATTTAAAACTCAGAGTTCTGCTCGCTGAATTTAAATCTCTTTCTCTATTTCTCTGTTCCATAATAAAGATGCATGTTTATTTCTCTGGACAGCATTTATTTTAAATTAATGTTCTTACTAATACATTTGGGTATATTATTTCGTCAATTGTACTTAGGCTAAAGTCAGCATAGTTTGCTATTTTGTAAATGTTTATTCTGCAATTATAATAATATATTCTTTGTTTTTATTGGTTCTCACAATCTTAGCAACAAAAGATATGCAGATAACACTGTGTTGATCGGAAACTACTGGAACTCCTACAGAAGGTAGGAAAGCGGGAAATGTGGATTATACATCAATTTTAAGAAGACATAATGTTTGTATTACAGCAAAACAAACAACTCAACATTACAAGAATTAATCAAGAATTACAATTCATATATAAGCAAGTATAATAAAAGTTCACTGCACAGATAGTGTTTTAACAGAGGCCTGGAAATATTGGGGAAACGAAATTTCACTTTCATAACTAAAGCAACGTATCAAGAAACAGGAATATGTCGATAGAAAAGACTTCTGAAATACCAGTTCTCCTACATGGGAGTAAATGTTGAGCAATCTCCGCACAGATGGAGAAGAGATTTGAAGCAATAGAAACAAAGAAAAGTGAACTGAACTGTTATGAAATATGAATCTTCCTATATGGCAGTGAATGCTGGACAGTCTCTTCACAGATGAAGAAACGACTTGAAGCAATAGAAACAATGAAAATGTACTGAAATGTTATGTGACATCAGTCCTCCTATATCGCAGTCGATGCTAGACAATGTCTTTACAAATGAAGATTAAATTTGTGTCAGCAGTTTGTTGATTTTCTTTATGTGTAAGTCGTTATTGATTGAGGTAGACCATCATTTGAAATCATTAAGTAACCGCGACCATATAATTAGTGCCAGAAAAGTATAAATAATATATTTTCGACACTTGGTTAACAATGTGCAGGCTAACGCAGTAAGAGATTTTTGTTAGTTTCATGAGTAATTCTAATATATTTATTGTCTCCTTTCTGGCAATATATCTTTTTTTCGGTGGCATAAACTTTTCAGATTTCTTACATATTCAGATGGGGGAGGGGGCAGAAGAAATGAACCAAAGTGATGGAAACGTAATTTGTTTAATCTTTGCAAAAATGTTTTAAATGTTCGACAATGCACTTTCAAGGCTTGTATTTATGTCCATTCAGGATTCTAACGTAAGACCTAAGCACGAGAAGAGATAGAGACCTGTGTCGAAATTGTCCAGTTTTCACTGCATATATAGAAAAACATTTTTCTTTGTTTCTAACATTTGCCTGCTTCGTATTATTTGATTTCGTTTTGTCAGCTCACATTCTGTACATGATACATATAATTGTTTTATGGGTTTGTTCATATTAGTTCCGAAATATTTGGGTTTTATTAATAGTATAGATAATCCTATTTCAGGGATGAGCTAATGAGTGCAAACTGTCAAAAATAATCTTTGGGGTCAATATTCCAGGAGACGATGTGCAAATATCACATACAATTGTAAAATTACTTAAAAGAGGGAATTGTTTCAGCTTCGGGTAGCATTAAATGTTTGTGTTTTTTCTGGGATTCACTACCTCTGGCAAATTGCCGGCATCTATCCGCACTGCTAATACAGGTTTGGACATACCGACCGTTGCAATATGTTTTACATTTTATGTGGGCAACACCAGCCATATCGTCTTTAATTCATGATAGGTGTCGTTGCTGATGATCTGACATTGTGTGAGTTGGGCTTTGAAAGGTTCCACTTGTGGTCAGTGAATAAAACTACATACGAACATTCTATAAGATGGCAAAAGTAAATCACTGTCATATATGCTGTTAGAAGTTCCCTGCTAAATGTGGAATATTTAGTTTGGGTTTTGGATAACTACTTTGAGAAGACTCCTACAGGTACGGGATTCTCGTCGATTATTTAGTGCAATGCAGCACCAATTGTCAGTACGCAGCAGAAAATATGTGGATGTGTTAATGTGGTTATAGTTTAAAGTTGGTGTATAATGTTTTTGAAGTATGTTTTTTGTGCTTCTGTCAAATTAAACGAAAAGTTTGGAAATAATCTCATGTGTTTTGATAACGGTAAACAATGGCTGCATAGTTAGGGATCAGTTTAAGATAGAACCCTGTCATGCGTAAATATCTGCACAGACTCTTTAGGAAGTGAGAATCAATGCAGTTCCTTATTTCTATCATTAGTAGGTAACAGAACAACATCACTAACATTAAATCCTATGTTAAGCTTTGGAACATCAATCTACACTTCGCCACAGAAACGTTTATGTTATTTTCATTCAATATGCCGAATACTTTATCTTAATATTTCTTATGTTGTTGTTCGCTGTCACTAAAGAGCAATCAATCATTTAAGTATACTTGCAGACAATCTATGTTGAATTATATTTAGTCTATAAAACGTTGAAATGTGGCTGCGGAATTGTTTTTACTGAAAAGGCATATTAAACAAGCCAGATAGGATAATTGTATTTGTTTTAGGTACTTCCACTGGGTGTACACATATTGGGTTATATGCAAAAGTTAAGTTTATTTTAGACAAGCAGCATTTGTTCACGAGTTGTGAGTTAAACGTATTTATATTAATCATCGTGTAGCAGCAAGTTTTACTAATACTATTAAGTAATCTGAATTTCACATAGTCTTGAGAAGAACATTTAGGTTTCCATACCATATAAAGAGGACATGACTACCCACTATTCGGGGAAGATATTGATCCTATTTTCTGAATATTTATAAAATCTAAAATAGTTTTTTAATTATTATAAGGGGGTGTACTAATACAACGATAGTTATTTACTAATTCTTTCATAAAGGTGGGAAGATTCGATTCGTTGACTATAAAGTTAACTGAACGAGGTGTAGATTCAAGCGTAATTTTACGGTCGCTTACGGTATCCCTAATACAATTATTATTGCAGAGAATTGTTAAATAGAAATTAAGAATTCAGAACCTAATATCCGATTAGTGACATCTTCGACCACGAATATCCGTTGTCTAACCATAGCAGACTTATTTAATTATGGAAGCTTATTTTCTCTCCACTAGCCGCAGAGATGGATGCAGAAGATGGGTTTAATATAATGTCATTTAATATACAAGTTGGTAAGATAGAAATGCAAGCACCTATATCAATGCTAAAGCTACTATCTATATATTTAGCTACTATCATGGTAGAAAAATCCAAATATGGCCGCTTTGAGGGAGCTACTGTTGTCCGTTCTACTAGTTTTTCCGAATCACTCGAGATGGGGTAATTTGCGAGGGAATTTGTTAACATTTGCAAATTACCCTTTTTCTGAGAACATCTGCACCACGGTTTACAGGTTTATTCATGGTCTTCAAAATAGATATGTGCACTGCAAAATCTTGGCTTCTGGATTCTGCTACAAGATTTCAGACCTGAGGCAATTATAATCACCCTTCTGTTTATGGGACTAGTCGTCGATTGAAAAGTAGATGCGACATTATTTATTAAAGGCATCAGTTTATCTGCTAGATTTTCTAATTGCGTGAGAGGGAAGTGTTTTTGATACTATGAATGGCGCTAATTGCGCAATACTTGCAGGAACTTGTGCCTTATAAATCCTTCCTTAACCACGATACGATTCGCTACTTTCAGCATCTTTTGCAGATATACTGATCGACGGACAGTTATAGTGTTGGTCTTCATCGACACTGGCTTAGTCGACTCATCAGCTGATTTTACCGAATCATTTTGCTCTTTATATTTGGAGGTAGTGAGTACTGACTTTGGTAATTAATTATCTACATCGAGGGTGGAGCTAATGTACTGGAGACAGTATAAATTTCTGTTCCCTCCATCTGCTCATACAAGTTTCAAAAGTAAGGAGGTCAAAGGAAACCAAATATGTATAGATAAAACAAAAGAGTTTATGTAAAATTTAATCAGTGGTTATCTTTTCGTATTTTTTGCTCGCAGGTTGACGTGTGATTTTTTAAGTCCAGTTTTTTTTTAGGATAAAGGTGTAACAGAAGAGATTTTACTCAATGTCCCAATTTGTCATTTAAAGTAACGGGCTATACATATATATATATATGTGTGTGTGTGTGTGTGTGTGTGTGTGTGTGCGTGTGTGTGTGTAAAATAAATAAAATTATTGTAGAGTTATTAATTTTTCTATTAAGTATGAAGGGAGATTACTTGTTCTTTTAAAAACAACCAAAATTTACATTAAAAATTAATTGCATTAATTGGATCAACGAATTTGAGCAGATATTTATTTTTATGCCTACAGGTGATCATCAATTCATTTCTCTTGTTTAATAAGCTAAGGTTATTTAAGTGTTTTAAGATGACTAATTTTTCAACAAGACATAAAGTACATATATTTCCTTTCTCATTATAATATGTGTCTCTTGCTACAATATCCCAGGTGATAAAAAGTGTATTAGAACCAATCTTTAACTGTCAGAAATATTTAGAGAGAGCTAGTGCTGTTTGTATTTTGTAATGCCTAAAGTCATTCTATGATGATAGAAACGAAATTTTCAAGGATTTTCAGTGGAACCAAAATAAAATTTAACATCGTTACCGGAATGTATGCTAGCTCGGTATATAATATTATCAGTCGTACAGTGACCATTTAAGGGACAAATCATACTTTTGCAGCAGTTGCATTTATTCTTTTAAAAAGTAAGGTTGTTTTTGTTGGAAATACATTTATTTAATATAATGTTGGGAAATAAATTTATCGACATTATTAATGCTGCTATAGCTGATCTTAACATTATTTCTGTTAAAATCTTTTTCTGTATTAGTGAATGGTTAAAGATCTTATGAATCAAATTTAGGAAAAGGTTTGAACATTAAGATTAAAAGGTGGATTAAATTGTATAATGCTAAGCTTACGGTGTTTCTATTTATTTTTAACTTGTTTGTTTTTGTTATGCATACTCTAAATTTACTTTATGGTTGCTTTTATATATATTAAATTTATTATCAAATATTTCCTCTTGCTGGAGTTGTTTGTTTATCGAACTTGGACTGATTAATGTAAATTAACTGGAATTGTATGATAGTGGTTTGATACTTAACTATGGTTATATAGAAATTTTGTATATGTTTTTTAATAAACATCATTCAAGTCTAAGGTCACAATGATAAAGTTGATCACTTTAGCACTGGTGGTAGTGGTAAACTTTAGCACGTGATCTTTGAAAAATCTTATCAATTCCTTTCTCAAACGCTCTATATTTCGTGAACTTGTTTCGCCGAGGGGAATTACACTGTCATCTCGATAGATTCCGGTGTCGAAAATAAATCTTAATCGCGACAATAACAAGATTCCAACTAATTCACATGCTTCAGATGAATAATATGCTCCCATAGAAATATTAAATTCTAGGTTACTTCTTTTAGTCCACAGATAACCATTATGGAATAATATAGGATTTTGCGCCTGCTATATGATATTTATTTCGCGATTGCTAAGAGGACAGTAATTCTTTGCTAAATTTGTAACCAACATTAGTAGATTGACGGTGATGGACGTGTAACCGTCACAAATATCGAATTGGATGAATGAACATTCATCTGTTCTTTTTATAATAGCAAATCATTGTATAGGTTAAGTTGTTTTATGCAATTGGTTAATTACTAGAGCATCTTTCGTGCATTTTCATGCAATTTCAAAGAGGTTTTTAATCATTTTACCGATATTACTTTTAGTTGGATTTAGTAATTGGTATTGAGATTTGTTTAGAAAATTTGCCTTGTGGTATTTAACTTTGCTTGTTGTGTGTGAAATTTACAGACCCTTTTATGAATCTTTAGTTCAGTGGCTATTTTCTTGTCTTAACTATTGATGTTATTTTCCTATTTCTTGGCTGCCTTTCTATACAAATTATTGTTTTTTTTAAATAGCTTCATGGTACATAACCGCATCGATTTTGTAATGGTTACCCATCTTATCTGCTTTGATAATAAGGTTGTCGAATTTTTTATCATAGAAACTTCGTTTAGCTTTGTTTGGTGTAGATCCTTGGTAGTTTTAGCAAATTTAATTTTGTCTTTTACCCAGAATAGATCTTTCTCGAAGTCCAATAATTGCTCGTCGAATGATGGTGTTTTTGAGACTTAAATCCCATAAAGCTCGGAACATTTCAAGTTTTATGTTCACTCTTGAGTTATAAAAAAGAAATGTTTCTAGCTCATTCATTATATATATATATATATATATATATATATATATATATATATATATATATATATATATACATGTGTGTGTGTGTGTTTCATTTGTTAACTTGTTAAAAGTTCTTTTGTTTCGTGTTCTTGAAGATACAATTGTATTTGGTGAATCTATATTTAGCGACTCCATTTTGTGGCAGTTGATTTTCGAGTGTTTTCGTCTTGCTGTGCTCTTGGCTAAAACAAATTACTCTTCGCCTAAAATTCTAAGTCACGTCAGAACTTCTATATCACGTAGAGCACTTTGAAATGAGATTTTTCTGTGCCAATAATAACTTATAACCTTCGGATATCTGTATCACGTCGTGATCACCAATGTTGAAGTTGGCGCAGAATTTTGCGTTTTACATATGAAATGAATGAACGCTTAGCGTATGTTATTTTGGCACGTGTATTTTCTTTTGTATGCAACCACAAACGTGTATTCTTCTGATGAGACCCTTCTCCTTTGTAGTAGATATCCATCCTGATTAGTTCTTTGGCAGTTCGTGGATTGGACCAGACTGTCCCGCTGTCTCGTGAAAGGGAATAGAGGACCGATGTAAAAGCCATCTTTTGCTTCGGTTTATTTTGTGGTCGGTAAGTGATCGGAGATTGCTCTCAGTGCCTTGGGATTATCCTTGACTTTGGTATTCATTTTCATTTATCCGAGTATCTGGTATCTGAAAAGAAATTAACTGTCTGACCTGTTCTTAAAAATATCAGTGATGATTAGTACAAGACACTTTTCAGCGAAATTAAGAAATATCTTTATTTTATTTGTTTACACTTTACATTCACATACAAAATAAATCCAGTCGCATTCTTGTTTTACTCGACTTTTTGTACTTGCTTAAACCAATTTCTATTTCTCCCCAGGCAATGTTCTGGAAGAAAAAGGCTGTGTAATTATTCCAATGCTGAAATACCTTATAAGATAAATAATGCATAAATTAACAATGGAAAACGGTGTTATATGCAATAGAGATGTGATAGTACCACCAGAAATAGTAAGAAAAGATAATTTAAAAAGTGTACATGTTGATTTGCCTTGTTCGATAACGTCCACACAGAGGAGATTAAAATTGTAAGCATGGTGGCCAGGATATCATTACGATATATATGTCTATAAACGACCAGAATGTGCAGCAATAAAGATATTTCAACAAAGGAAAACACAATCATCGTCTAAAGAAAAGGAACCATGGGATCGTGCTCATATGGACTATACGCAAATTAATGGCATGGAACTATTTTTAATTTTAGTAGACACCTTTTCTGGATGACATGAAGTCTTTAAAGACAGAAAATCGACTAAAATAAAATAAATATTACTCATAATATTTTATAGAAATCGTATCTCTAAAATATTTTGGTATCAGACGGCGCACCATAATTTTGTGATGAAGATGTTATATAATTGGTTGAGGAGGATTCGCTGTTTCCCTTACAAAATCTCACCGTGTCACCTACAATCTAAACGGATTGCAGAAAGAATGTTGCAAACAGTAAAAATGGGATTGAAGACATTTTTCCCAAGTAGAGATATTACAGTTATTTTTCCAAGGTTACTGCTTAATTATAAGACGATTCCACATGCAGACAGATTGCAAAGATCATCTGCGTTAATGGGAAGACAAATAAGATCACAATTAACAATGTCGAATTTGACAAATGAAAAGATGTGGTATAATAAAGAAAATTTCCTCTTGCAAATTGAAAATAAAACGGTCATTACCTCAAAGAAAGAAAAATGCTTAATGGCTCATCCCGACCAAAAGGATGAGTTCTTCAGATCAGGATAATATTATAGAAGACGAACCTATAGATGATAGTGTGTGCTATTCACAAATGGAAGAAGATGACATAAGACAAATATCTCCATTAAAAAGAAAAGAAAAGAAACCTTAAAACGGATGAGGAAAGGGATTGTAGAAAAAGTGTAAGAACAAAGAAAGTCATTAAACTTCTTCGGTCTAGAGAGGTGTAATGGAATTTGTAAACAGGATTTTACCAATTTGCATATGTTTTTTATAGGAGAGAAAAAAAACAGAGTCAGACGGGAGGTAGATGACCCCAGACCCCATTCTGCAGAACACTATACAACAGTTATAATATATGGGGAGAGGTTAGTAAGTAAAATATAATTTAGAGACTTCATCGACATTAGTTTACCTGGAACATAAATATAAGGCAGGCATTTGCCAAAGTTATCTGCTCGGTCCTTCCTTTCTTTTTCTTTATATTGACGATCTTCCTAAGAACATAATCACATTTTGGGTAATTATTTATAGCAGTGCTACAAGTCTTTGGATGCACCTCTAAAAATCTAGATGACCGTTGCTTGTGGATGGTATCTTTCTATTTGCTCATATAGAATCATCGAAGATCTCTTCAGCCGATGTTGAAAGTTTTACTGACTCAGCTTGTTAAAAGTAGAGGAGGTTAGAAGTGCAATTTATTAGTGTGATGTGGATGTGACGGTTTCTATTTTGTCGCCATTTTCTTCTAAATATGACTGTGGTTTTATGTCCAATCGGAGAGTACTTTAAACCAACTCTTCTCAAATTATCTGATGTGGCGTACCGCCATTCTTTTCAAACGGAACGGCGAGCAAGGCATCATTCCTCAGCTAGTTATTTTAGATATGTGCTATTTTAGGATCATGATATCTTATTCATACTGAGGCCAGTCATCATTTAGGTAACAAGTCTTCCCAGTGTGTCAGGGACCGGATCCACGTATGTACCATATAATTCTATAATAATGAGCGCGAAAATATATTGAACGTTCATAGTATTATACATTTATACCAGAAAAAATATAATGAAAATAATAAAAAACATCAGTATTTTTATTTTATACTGATTTTGTAAACAAGCAATTCAATATTACAATATAGATAAAAACGTATTAACAAATCAACTCGCATAGTCCTCTGATACAGATATAAACATATCTATATATAAGTAATAAAATGAAAAGTTACAATTTATAATGTTGCTTAAAAATTATATATTTTCAACAGCAATGAACAAATACGTTAAAACAAAAATCCGAAAGGAATAAATCGAAATAAATTGAAAACATAATTTTGAAAATATGATGTAATACTAAAATATAAAATTGATGATTAACACAATAACGACAAAAGCTTATCATTGTGAAGTGCGACGCTACTTCTTATTTGTCATCCAATTGTGCGCATTGGAGAATAAATATTCATACAATTCCTGTATTTTGTCTTAATGTCGCTTATTGTTGAGAATCCCGTCTCACAGAAGTAAGTTCAAGGATAAGGAAAAAAAGAATCTTCAGAGAATCTTCACATTGAGCTCAAGATATGCTGCTGAAGAAAGAGATGTTGAAGTTTCGAATCATCTTCAATCCTTCGTCAGGAGTGACTCTTAAGAGAATGTCATCTCTTTGTGGCATAAATGGATTTCGGATTCATCCAGTCCCTTTACGTGGCTCTTCTTCTGCTATGGAATAATGCTGAAAACCATCTGCCAAATTAATCAAATGTCCTTTGATGACATTACTTACAGATACAACATTAAGGTCTTCGTCTTCATCAGCGATGGCTATTGCCAATTGGTTGTAGAGTAGGACAGGTGGCCGTATTATACTGAGGGACGTCCGTAACAACAACAGCGGTATTCCTAAAATGAACTGACCCGACTATGTACAAAACGCCTGTGAAAAACGTAAGTATAAACAAGCGTAGCGGAAAAGCTGGAAAATTGGACAGATTGCAAACGTCACTCAAGCAATCTACATTGGTGAAACCTAGCATAAGATTGTCATGAAAGGTTTTCACTAATGTAGATTTTTGGCACTCAACTCTTCCATGCTTCTAGCTTCTGTATTTGCCAGTCTTTGTTGTTTAACATTGTAATACAGGATGTCATCTCTCGTTTGTGTTGTTAAGGCTCCTAGTTGTATGTTTTTGAGACAAAGTTTCTGATCAAAGGACAAGGTAAACGGACGATGGTGTACATAAGACGACTAATGTGGTTTTCCCGTTGTAGAAAAAAAAAATTTCATGGATTTGGTTGCAAAATGCCCACAGAATGTCATCAAAATCCTTTGTCAGTTGTGCTTAGTTTAATTTGTATCGTATAAAATGTAGAAAGGAAAAAGCAAATGTTGATAAAAGAAAAAGGGTCACAGAGCATTGCTCGATGCCACCGATCAGTCTCTCCTCTTACACACACACACGCACACACACACACACACACACACACACACACGCAGTGGGAGGTTTGTGAGTAGTTCCAGCCGGCCCTACTGCATTCCCCTTCCATAAAACAATTTATTTTTGCGTGGATATGGCGTGACTGGTAGCCGAGAAACCCTGTAATTCTCGTAACACAAGTTGCAAATTCACCAGACAGCCAGACACATTAGTTAGGCATGCTGCTGTGCGTTTACAGACGGACACTGAAATTTGAAAATCTGTCAGATTAGGAATCTAACTAATTAAATGATAATTTGAAAGATTTTGGCAGAATCCACGTGACTATTCCTTCTGTCCAGAGTCAGGCAAATTTTCTAAAGGACAAATCAGAAATGTGTCCATAAAATGGTATTTTGGTATTCCCTGGTGTAGTCCCTACAAACTTACATGCATTATCAGTAAACTTTAGTTGTATAGCAAGAGAGAGTCCTTGAAACATATAACCATAATATAAAACTAAAATAAAAAATATTAAAAAAAAAAACTCTCCACGTAGCGGCAGATGATGGCACGCTTACTGACACACTACTTTAAATCATTCTAAATGTTTAAAGCCGTACGATTTTTTCAGTGAATTTCTAACGAATTGTCGAATATTAAACCACATAACATCAATGCTAGTCAATCGGTAACGGTTGATAACTTTGTTTATAAAGATGACCAAGTAATTACATGAGTTTATATTAATGGCGCCTAGACTATTTTGCACAAGAATCAGTTGGTCAGCAGAGATGGGAATATGATTGTTGGTAGGAACACCGTTTTTGGAAAACATTTCCCGCGCAGCTAATTCACGAAATAATCCACGTGACCAAAGCAAATGTTTTGCTATACCCACTGATGCATTACTTCATCTTCTAGTTTTCGTAAAACTTATCTGTTTCTGAATTCCTATTAATATTTCGAATATGTCCAATTATTATATAATGCCGTTTTGAAGTAAATTCTTATTGACAAGTGACATGAAACATGAACAGTACAAGGACCGTCTCATGACCATAATCAAAAGTTAGAGTTCCTATCTTTCTAATCTTAAAATATTTTGAGATGATAAACTCATGCGGTAAGAGGATAAGTTGGTTCTTGCGTTAGATAAGATCTACTGAGAAGGAGATACCAATCACTTCCCTGTGAACGAGCATTGTGAGAGTGGCAGATTTGTATCAGGATAATCAATCATTTTCAATTGTCTTGTCCATGCTTAGGGGATACAGTTAGTGACGGATAATGCTGCTGTATCGCATCGCATATCGGTTGTTCCAATTGAAGATGAATATAAACAGACTAACTAGATTTTTGCTATGGGACTAGGATGCATTTTCGGGTTGGTATGAGAGATTCATCCATTTTAAAAACAAACATACAATCTCCGGCAATCGTGGAAATATCAAGATAGCAGTTGAAATCTTTTGAATTGATGTGCCCTGATGAAGATGGGTAAAAGTGTAGTCGGGATCATTCTGACTTTATCTGTATTCCTGACTGTCTGCACGTGAGCGGATAATGTGTTTACTATTGTAAATGTAATGTATTGAAAGTCGTTGCGCCATCAATTACTATGATTGACACGAACAGGCAGATCTGGTAAGATGTGTTCCTCTATTCGAGGATATTGCGACTGGTAAATGCCAATACTAGTTTTGCTAGAGACTCGAAATGGTGTTCGGTTTCTTGGGAACGGCTGTCAAACGAAAAAGGTAGGTATTCATGGACTGTCCGTAAAATCCTTAAAATACTACTTCTTCTATGCTTGTATACTTTTCATGCATATATGCCGGTGGAGTGTTTGGACTGTGGATAATTTATCTTGTTGATGCTATTGGGTCTCTATCCCATATTATACCCACAATTAGCGTAACAGATGTTCATGGCAAGAAGCCCCACAGAAATGACAGCAAGAAAGCACGTTTTTATGTAACTATTGATCAGAACAGCCTCTCCAAAGTCTACCAATGAGTTCAGGCTTCTTGGGTAGAAGTCAAAGGGAAAAGTCAAGACAGAATATATGCTTATTCAGTTCCATTCAGGTTGAGGAAAAATATTAGAATTGTCTTTCAAGCTAGATTGGTTAAAGAATAAAAAAAATGAAAACTAACAAAAATTTCTTGGTACGACGACCGCATGAACTTAGACGCAGTACTAGACTGGCAACAAGGTCCCATTGCGTTACTGTTAAAATAGGTAGATGTAAGCCTAGGTCCTATTCTTTTTTTATTTCTCCCACCTTCCTTTTGGCTTCTCGCTTTCCTCCAACCATGCGAGCATCCTAATTTCAAATGCAACATCAATTGCTATCGTCTATCTGCCTGGATTATGTTGTTCTATTATCTTTTCTCTTCACTAAAGTTTTCTCATCTTCTTTCACGCTCAGTAACCGCTTGCATATCAGTGGCATTATCTCCTTAATCGTAGAGAAACGATTCACACGAAAACAAAAGATAAACTATATTTGCTCGATTGTTGGGGTTGGGGTCGAACAGGGAGAAGCCGGATACAGCGTTTCTTTATCTTTTCTCTTTTCTCTCTAAATTTTTTCTTACCAAAAAATTGTAAGAAAACAGATGTTTCAATAAATGTATCTTTTATTTTATTTTATATCCGTAGACATTAAAAGAAACATTTATAAAATAATGAAATCTATTTCTAGTATTTTACCATCAGAGGGAGATTCAAAAGACAATAAGGTTTTATTCTCATGTAAAAACCTTTGAAAACACATATTGTTTCTTTAATATATCAAAAATAGAGAAGGTCGTTACTGAAGAAATCAATTCAATCATTAAGACATTGAATGTTCAAAAGTTTTACACATCTGCACAAAATGTTTGGAATTACTTTTTTCTCTTCTTAGGATGCATGCTTAATTGATAATGCTAAATTTGTATGGAATGCAATTATATTGTACAATCTTCATTTTTTAATTCTTACCGGAATGAACTTATGATCATTCTCCAGCATTAATTCTATCATTCTACCTAAAGACGAATATGGTTTCTGTTTAACATGATTTTTAATCAGAACAACATCATCCTTTTTTATTTTGCTATAAAACTCAGTTGGTAAAAATCTTTACATTGTTGTCTCACACTAAAAATTTATTGTTTATCCAAATTGCCCTAATTTTAATAGTTCAGCCAAATAGGATGTCCTGGGAGAAGGAAAGTCTGTTTTCTTTATTCTTTAATTATATTTAGTCTTCAATAATATTAGGACGTAAGAAACAATTAGGAGTAATTATTTTCAAATTAAAGTCTTCATAACATTTATAGTTGATTGGTCTGCAATGAATAATATTGTATACCTCAGAAATATTAGTTAGTAAGTCATAGTAATTAATCTTTGGACGACTAATTGTCTTGTAAGAAGACAGATTTATTGCTCTCATGAAACATTCCAAAGTACTTCTAAAACAACCAGAATAAATTGGGATATTTAAATGTTTCATAGTAAACTTCGCAAATTCGTCATAACATTAAAGGTAAAAACTTGATTTGGCATTGCCACTACACTACCATGTAAAAGCCTTTGGCTGTTTTAAACTATTGTAAATTTTTAATCATTTCCATTTTATAAGTGTGCGTTTTTTATTGCGCTGCCTACAAATGAAAATATGACCATATTGGAATCATTTCGCTCCTAATTATATTTTTATCAAGGGTTCTAAACGAGGAGAATATGGAAAATGAAAACATCGGTTTATCAGATGGTAATTTACAGTAATTTACAATGACTATTACACGGCACAGCATATATATAAAGAGATTTTTATGTTTAACATTCTTTTTATAGGTACAAGTATTTAAGTAAATGCTCTGTTTATAATAAACAGTATTAAATAACATTTACCGGCCTGAATGTCCGAGAAATTTTCACAGAAAATATTCGTCCTTCGACAGGATTCGAACCTGTATCCTATACGGAACCGGCACACAGCCTGACGTGCCTTACCGTTCGGCCACAAAGGATCGTTAGATTGGCAAGGTCGAATGTACTGCTTATAAACTTCAATCTTCTATGAATCTCTCACGTACATTCATAACTGCTCATGGCGTATCAAATATAAACAAATGACGTCACACATTATGAAATAATAATAAGGTTCTATCCTTGGACCTACGTTGCTTTATTTTTTTGTTTTAAATGAACGTACTGATATCATAACTTTTCAGGTACGTGTCTCTACTCAGCATAAAACTATTTACTCCTGATCGGTTCGATAAAGTCAAACAGCCAGCTGATCTAAAAAAAATACTGTTTTTAAATTGGGCGAGAAAAGCTTGTTAATTTTACCGCCTCACAAAAAAAACTGTTCTCTTTTAATAATCTGAAAGAAGCCTTTTTATGTTCAGTCAGCATGGCTGATGATTACCTCCAGGAGATTGACTCATTACGCTTTCTGCGATTAACGTAAGAAAGTTTGTTGATTATGTCGTGTGAAACAATTTTTCTCGTCAGAATCAATCTTACCTATTTATAGGTCTACTGGGGGAGGAGGGGAACACCTGCATTTATGCAAATAGACCTAGAAGAGTATCCATCCAAGTTAACTTTCATTTCGTCAGAATCAATCTTACCTATTTATAGGTCTACTGGGGGAGGAGGGGAACACCTACATTTATGCAAATAGACCTAGAAGAGTATCCATCCAAGTTAACTTTCATTTCGAGATAAGAAAGAGTGAATATTTCATAAGAAATCAGTTAAAACATTCGTCCAAAAATACCATAACCTCTCAACTTTTAAAGAACACCATTATGCAAACTATGTCAAATATCTTTGAGATATCAAAAGCAACGGCCCGAGCTTCACATTTCTTATGTAAATCTTGACAGACTTTTCAACAATAATCGTCAACACATTGGCAGTTGCCCTAGAGAAGTGAAAGCTATATTGTTTATCTGAACAAAGGCCATGCATTATGAGATGGTTAACCAATTCATAGTTGATTAAGGACTCTACTGCTTTGCCAAAAAAGGAGGAAAGCAAGAAGCAGAAAGGCACTTATTGTAGAGTCTAGAGAAAACAGAAGGACTCTATTGTTCAGTTAAAGTTCTCTAAATTCAAAATTAATTCTTTAAATTCAAGCAACTATATATTTTTTCATAATGGCTTTATTTTCCAAATCAAATCTATTTAGTTTGGAAGCATTATTGTTAAACTTTTGTTATTGACGGAAGTTTTAAAATTTGACCAAAGTCAATCTTCGTCTACAAATTATTATGAGAACCTAGAACCTGATTTAGTTCCACGTAGAAATTTCCAGGTAATTTAGAAAATATGAAAAAACTATGGTACTTATTCCTAGAGTACCTTTTATAATTTTAAATTGAAAGCACATTTTAATTCATGTCAATCTGCTATAATTTTGATCAGATATTCTTTAATTGCCACAAGGTCATAAACTTAATCTTTCAAATATAAGAAAAAATAATTTATCATGAATTCGTTCTCGAGAAATTCATTTTTGAAAATTTGGTTAAAATTTGGTTAAGGAGTCTGTGTGCCGAGATTCGGGATCGGATTCTAGCCTTACGGTATTCAGTGTAATAAAACACTAAAGGTTCTTCAATTTGCGATTTCGTTGTGATTTCCACACTGGTTTCTTGACCGTCAAAGGCAAAATGTAATGTGATCACCGTGTATTAAATGTCAAAATACGAGACAATATTTCATACGTTACTTTACATTTTCTTAAAATATGGACATTGTCAATTATCATAAATCAATCCTTATGTCAATTTGGACCCTTCCTCGAACATGAATTCTACGAGATTTTGATCTTTTCCTTCGTGGCCACTCGTTTATATATATATGTGTGGCATGCGTTTTCCCCAAACAAGATCATCCTAAACGCATCCCAGTCGGAGACATGTTGCATTTAGCCCTTGACATCTAATGAGTTCCGTATATTTTGTGACTAAGAGAGCATCTGTCAAGCCAACCAGATATTACTTTTGGCTTCTCTCAATATATAAAATATGTCTTGGTATTATTTGCCGTAGTCAAACACAACATACGCGATAAACTCAAAAGCCAGCTCAAAAATTGCACGGTAATTCTGAAGTTTAAAATACAAAAAATTACAGAAAGTTTAACTGGATGTGAAAAAAGAAGAATAAATTTAGAATTTCTGCTTGTTTCCGGAATAAATAAGGGTTTATAAACTGAGAACTGTTTGATGAAAAAATTAACTTACTGTTATAACAAGCAGTTAGCTTTGAAGACGCTATTTTTAATGTTTCCTAATTAATTCAGGTCAATGATTCTGTCCAGCAACTGAAAATAACCCGATATGCCTGTGTTTTTTTTACACGATAGATGAGCACCGAGATTTAATTTTTTTTTTCATAAAAAGACACAACATGTCATTTGAATTATTTCAGGGTTCAAAGACCAACCAATATTCAAATTGCTTAGTGGGGATATATATATATATATATATATATATATACATATATATATATATATATATATATATATATATATATATATATATATATATATATATATATTTAAAATTTGTGTATTTAGGCAGCAATGCTTCTTTCATGCACATTTCATTAAAAACCTATATCTCCCTACTAACTATAGTATTAAATCTACCCATGAATTCCTCCAAATACTTAAAAGCACAAAATTAAAAACAAACCACGGCATTAGATTTGTTTTTTACTAGTGACTCATCTGTAATATTTTTGCTATAATTAAACATTTCTATTAGTCTCAGTTTGCGTATTTTTTCACAACATATCTTTGAATGTAACCAGTGTAAATTTAATATCATGCCGATATCAGACAATTATTCCTACCTACAAATACAAGAAAAAAACTTCATAAATAAATTCAAACCGGAACTAAATAGATCATGACCCCACACACAAAAGCACATAGCATGCACACATGGTGACCAAATACAGTGATCAAGCCACTCTAATACATGCACGCACGCTCACATGCGGGTATCTGTGGAACACGAAAAATGTATATATGTACGCATATGTGTGTATGTATATATATATATATATATATATATATATTATATATATATATATATATATATATATATATATGTATATATATATGTGTGTATGTGTGTGTATGTGTGTATGTGTATATGTATGTATGCATGTATATGCACGCATATTGGCGAAAGCAGGGGAACTGCTCACACAAACCCCACACAACTTAGGAAATACGTGTGTATGTATATGCGTATGTATGTGTATATGTGTGTGTGTGTGTGTGTGTATGCGTGCTGGTCCCATGTAACTTGGGAAGAATGTGTGTGTACGGATACCTTGTGGTGGGACAATGTACATGTGTGCGTGTGTGTGTGTGTGTATGTTTGTGTGTTTGTGTGTGTATGTGTACAAATGTGTTTACTAATTCTTCGTAGTGAGACAATGTATGTATTCAGAGAGAATGTACACACACATATATACACGCATGCTGACAGAAAAACACGAAAATGGAAATAGATCTAAGAGATCTAAGAACACACAGGGGTTATTAAAACATTATAAGACAACCGATTCATCACTTCTCAAACCAACCTTAATTGTTTTATGACCCTTCGCTCAGAACTCTTCACTACCATTTAAAGAAAGACATTCGAACGACCAACACAAAAACAGAGAATGCCACATATCGAGAATATTTAACATTGAAAAACATAAAGGGAAAAAATTAATTATTTTTAATAATATGTGGAAATCTCCACCCTTTACCTGAAGACGGTCGTAAGACCAGAAACACGTTGTAAAACTATGAAAAATAAAGAATAATATTTTATTAAAAACCCACATTACAACAAAAAAAGTTTGCGGTACCTCTCTTCTTTTTAATATATATATATATATATATATATATATATATATATATATATATATATATTAGTTACTTGTTAGGGTCCCAGCTATGGGCAAATAGTGTCTACCAGGACTGACCAAGTTTTTTAGTGTTATAGAACACGATTGGTCTAGGAAAACACGAAAAGCCTGAGATATATTGTCTGTTTCGTCTGTGGCTTATATTTGCACCGACTAAGTGTATCAATAGTTCCGAAAAGTGTGGATGGTTCTGCACAAGCCTTCACCACTTTAATCAAATCACTTGTGTGGGTTTTCTGGTGGTTTACCTTGATTCGTTCTTATCCACACAGATTTACTTGCAATGTTCACTGGCGAGAGAATGAACGCGACGGGGTCAGGTAAAGGATATTACTGGAAGGCTCTAGCTGGAGCTCTACACAGTGACAGACCAATGGGTGATGGTTGTTCTTTCACAATCCCATGAGCAATTGTGATTTTCGTGTCCTCCATCGGTGACAAAGCAGCCCGAGTTAGGATTGCACTGCTTTCCCTATTATGGGGAGGGGGCGATGAAAGGGGCCCTAAACATTGCTTGCTCACAAAGTGACTTGGCAGCCCACCGCAGCTGTCTAGTTATCCAATAAAGCAGTTGAAACAGCAAGGAATATCAGAATAAATATAAGAAGAATTTTCATTTTGGATATTGGAATGTTCGCACTCTTCAGGACAATGAGTCTTCACCAAAGCCTAAAACAGCACTTGTTTCACTCGAGTTAAAGAAATATAACATCGACATAGCGGCCATTAATGAAACACGTATGGCTGGTAATTCTCAGAGAATTCTCATATGCAGTATAGCTTTACTTCGAAGTAGAGCGTGATCTGACAGATAGCATGTTGTGTGGAATGAACGCGTTATCTTAAAATCTTTTATACCCGTCTTTTGGTGATGACGTAGTCGATCAGATGCCAGTCTTTCGAACGAGGATGTATCCACGTGGTCTTACGACAGTTGGGTTGCTGATAGAAGCTATTAGTGATACTAAGGTCAAAGCATGGATTGAAGAAGATCGCTTACAAGAAGTGCAAAAGTCAGGTTTAACGAGCTCTCAGGTGGTGGTCTGAAAAGGCCACTGAACTCCGAGAATCTTCAGATAGAAAGGATCTAAAAGCTTTCTATGCTAGCCTCAAGAGCATTTTCGTTCCTCAGAAAAGTGGTGTTGCTCCTATCTCCACAGCGGATGGTGAAACTCTCTTGACGGATAAGTCAGACATTTTAAATCGCTGGAATGAGCATTTCGAAACTGTGTTAAACACCACTTCGGTTACTGATGAGGAAGCCATCACATCAATTTAGCAAATTACTGAAATTCCAGAGTTGTCTTTTGAACCTACTTATCAAGAGGTAATTGACTCAATCAACCAAATCTCATATGGACAATCTTTCTCCTAAGGATCCTATTCCACTGTATAAGCATGGTCGCCAAAAGTTGGTAAAAAAGTTACATCTCCTTTTCGTGGAGATATGAAAGGCAGGCTGTGTCCCACAGGATTATAAAGACGCCTCTATCAAACACCTCTACAAAAACAAGGGTGCCATGTGTGTCTGTAATAATCATCGGGGGATATCACTACTTTCAATTGCAGGCAAAATCCTAGCGACACTGATTCTAAACAGAATCATTATACACCTTATTGACGACATCTTTCCTGATGTGTGGTTTTCGGTCGGTTTGTGGCACCATTGACATGATATTATCTCTTCTTCAAGTTGCAGGGAAAGTTCGCGAGAAAAACCAGGAGTTGTACATGGTGTTTATAGACTTGACGAAGGCCTTTGACACTGTGAATCGAGAATATCTTTGGCAAGTCTTGAAGAATCTCGGCATCCCTGAAAAGATGATAAAGGTCATCATCTACTTTCATGAAGGAATGAAAGCTAATATCGTGTTACAAATGTCACCAAGAAAGGTTGTGTCATGGCCCCTGTCCTTTTTGCCCTTTTCTTCTCGGTGATGCTGAAATATGCATTTGGAGACACAGAGCGAGGCATCAAGTTTCAGTTTCGATCAACTGGTGGACTCTTCAATCATTAGCGCTTCAAAGCCAAGACCCACCTTCGTACGCAAATTATTCGTGATTTGTTGTTTGCTGATGCTGCTGCTCTTGTAGCGACATCCTTTGAGGAGGCCTAACATCTAATAAATCGTTTCTCTGCTGCATTTGGTCTTACACTTATCATAAAGAAAACTGAAGTTGTGCACCAACCTTGTCCTACTCCGAAGCAGTTGCGTGGTGAGAAACAAAAAGCACCAGTCTACAAATTTCTAGAGAGACCATTGAAAGTAGAAGACAAAGCCCCGAACTATGTAAAGTCTTTCAACTATCTTGGTAGCAAAGTCAATTACAGTGGAACTTTAGATGATGAAATCATGCATCGGATTGCTAAGGCTACCAGTTTTTTCGGCAAACTTCGCCATCGCATGTGGAATGAGCGGGGTATTCCACTGGATACGAAAATTCGGGTTTACAGAACTGTTGTACTTGCATCCTTTTGTACGGCTCAGAGTCGTGGACTCCATACAGGTACCATATACGCCAGCTAGATTTTTTCCATAAAATCTGTATGCGTGGAATCTGTGGAGTTATTCTTCAAGATAGGACATCTAACGTAGACCTGTTTAACAGGTGTAATATTGGAGGAATCGTGACTTTTCTTATACAGTCTCAGTTACGGTGGACTGGTCATGTCTTGAGAATGTCTGATGACAGGATACCCAAGATCCTAATGTACAGTCAGTTAGATCAGGGCTACAGAAATGTAGGACGCCCATGGCTAAGATGCAAAGACAAGCTGAAAAGCAACTTGTCAGCTGTCAATATACCAAATGAATGACACCCTTGAGCGATTAGCCTTGGAGCGGGCAGAATGGAGATCAACGTGTTTTAGTGGACTCAGCAATTTTCAATCTGCTTGTCTGAATCATCTTCAAGAAGCGAGAGCCAGATCTAAAAGGTCAGCCAATCCAACAGTGATCTCATCTCATAATTCTCACACTTGCTCCATATGTGACCTACTTTGTAAATCACTAGCGGGTTTTAAATGCCACTTACGATTATTGCACAAAATTTTATAACTGAATCAACTAAGCTGTCAGATCCTCATACGTCGAAACCGACGGGAGAGTCCATTATTATATATTAGTTACAGAATAAACAATGAGTTTTCAGTTCTTCGTTCTACTCACTGAGATTTCCTACATGCAGCCCGTGAGAATTTTCCCTGGAGACTAAGTGGCAACAGGTGTTTTCAATACTCAAGAAACTCACATTGACATTATTCATGTAATGCTCTAGCGTCGATAGTTTAATTTCTTCTACGCATGCGCATTTCTCTCCCGCACTGTTCAATGGCAAATGCAACAATCACTTCGTTCAGTTTTTGTTAAGGTCGAGCTATCTTTCGGCTTTATTATGCTTTGCTGTACAATATGATTTTTGATTACACCTGGTACATTAAGTTATCTGTCACGTCCTCACAAGAACCTCAGAATATATTTTATGGGACTACACAATTCCTAATAATAATAATAATAATAATGATTATTATTATTATTATTATTAATATTATTATTATTATTATTCCCGCTGTATCTATGTTTCATGAGCATATATGATGAACGAGTGATAGTGCACCTACTAGAGAAGCAATCCAGAATGTTGAGACCTTACTCACCAGTTCTCTGGGCAGCCTCATCCCATATTACGCTGTCAATCACCTTCAAGCCAACCCTAACAAAACCCAAATTAGTGCCTTCCTAGTACAGAACAAGGAAGGTAACCGCCAATTCAATATCAACTGTTATGGAAAACGGTTAGAGCACACACCCAAGTCTATCTACCTTGAGGTTACTCTGGACCGGTCCCTTATATACAAGGACTACATTGCCAAGACTAAATCCAAGACCGAATCAATCAAACCTAAGTAAGCTAACACCAAACACCAGCCCCAACCCTTTGTTACTCCACAGAAGGATATTCCTCACCACTGTGGAGCAGATCATCACATGCAAAGAAAATCGACCCCACCTTAATAATTTCTTGCAAATCAATCAACGTCTTTCTCAAGCAAACCAAATCGATACCTTCTACTTGCTTGGAGACATTACTCACTCACCCTCTTTGCGTAAGAAGTAGAGTTCACTCGCAATTCGAGATATTGAAGCAGGAAATTGACGTTTGTTATCCACGGCTGTGAATCAATAACAAAGAAGCTTAAGACAAGACACCCTTTTGCACTGAGACGAACCACTGAAAAAACACAGCCCCTAGTCACTGTCTGTCCTTCTGTCACCTTAACAAAGGGGAACATAGGTTCACTCTCAGCCCTACAGAATCCCTTCCGCAACAGCTCCAGTGATACCTGACCCTGATACCTGGTGGTATCTGATATTTTTTAACAAATCTTCATATTATTAACGGCTTCCGGTTGTTTTATGGAGATCAGTTATTACTCGATTTTTTCAATGGCATTGTTACTGGTGTCGTTTTTGTCCAAATCTAATAAAGTCTGTTGGCTTTTGCTGCATATCAAGTGACACTAAATCTTATTCTAAATTGTTGTTATTGTACTTCATTCACTTTATTCACACCAAAGTAAAATATTATTATTATTATTTTATCATCGCCCGTCTTATTTGTATGTATCTCTTTGAATTTCATTCTTAATCATTTTGTTTACCTATTTCTTTTTTTTTTTTCTTTTACTTTACTCGGTTCCAATTCTTTTTTTCAAAATTCATTTTTAATTGAAGTGAATTTAGTCCACCCACTTTTTGAAAAGATTGTTTGAATATTAATTCTTTGATTATTTTTCTGCCTCATGCAAGTATTGGACGTTACTTTTATTCTTAACACACACACGTGAAGATTTGTCTTCCTCGCGAAGTTAATGCTGGTACCTGGCTATATTCCTGGCTCACACACGTGGAGTGTTCGTCTTCAAAGGGAAGTAAATGTTGGCACTTAAACTAAGTTGAAACTTGATATTTCGTTTTCAATTCTGGCTGGCATGTATATTGTTCCTGGACTTTTTGTTTGTTGTTTGTTTTTTGTTTTTTTTCATGTTTTCTCTTTTTGGGTTTTTTTTTAATAGTTGTAGAGAGGCTTTCCTATCGCCCGGTCAATACTGCTCCCCCTTCTCTTGAACAGGAGTAGAGGCTCGTCCCTTGTTCCCTGATCCTTTCCTTTTCTCTGGCCTCTGTAATGGTGCTGACGTGAATCTCTTGTGATGTATGCGGTTTGTGGCAATGTCTCTTCATACTAAGGATACCAGGTTGGCAGTTTTCTGGTTGCTGTTCCTGACTGGTATTTAGGAGTCCGAACTCTTGTGTAGCGTCTTGAGATGCTGCTCTGATCAACAGTTGCATAATATCGGGGTTCTTGCAGTGCCATGTCGCGCATGGAATGGTGTCCCTGCACGCACATGCGGTGGGTAACCCTGAGACCAACATTATGTTGCAGTCTGCGCCAGATACTTTCTGTCAATGTCGCTACTATTACTTTAGGCCTTTTCCTTACCAGCATAACTCAACACGACCATAAAAAATGGAAAATATAAACCTAAACAAAATAAAACAATCACCTAAACCCTTTAACATTTCATTCTCCAACATCCGGGGTATTCGTACCAACTTCTGCAGTGTGGAATCGTTCCACTTCGAAAAATCTCCTGATATACTAGTTCTCTGCGAGTCTAACCGTAACTCGTCAATCCCTTCCTCTGATTTCTCGATTCCCGGCTACCTTCCTCTCCCTAGAAAATAATCTAAAATCCACATACATAGCCTGGGAGTTTATGTTCGCGATCATTACCCGCTGGTTAGGGAATTCTCGCTTGAATCTCCAGACCATTCGTATATGTGTCTCCATCTATGTCTCCTCAATTCAGTAAGCTATCTCTTTATTCTCTATCGTTTTCTTTCCTTTCAGGACTGTGGTGTACTCTATAGCATTTCCGATAATATAGACAAGGCCATCTCTCTACATCCGATTTGATATTCGTGTTCGATGACTTTAACGCCCACCATATCATGTGGCTTAAATATTCTGTAATTGACCTTGCTAGCAACCAAACCCTTAATTCATTCAATCCCTCACGCAAGTGGGTGACTTTCCTACACGTTTCCCCAGTCACCCTGAGGTAACGCTTCCCTTCTTGATTTTACCTCCATCCCTGAGTCTTGTCGCTGTTATGGGAATTTACCCATAATGCACTATCCCGTGCTTCATAAATACTGCTCCTCAAGAGGAAGCAGCGGTCAGAGTCAGGAGTGAGTGAGTGAGTCAGTCAGTCAGAGACAGAGTCGCGTCAGACGATTACTGTAAGACATTGGAATAGTGATAATGGTGGAGACAACATAGTTCTCTCTAACCTAACCTGATTGTTATTACTAACACTTCTACTTCTTTTGTGCATATTCTGTTTGTAATATATATGTGTTATTCCATACCTGTGTTCGAGTTATCCTTCATTGGTTCTTCCTTGGACTATCACCGTGGTACAAGTAACTTGGACCATAACAGTCGCGTTACGCAGCTCTGCCCTCTTCACCATGCCACTCCCACTCCAGTCTAGAACCTCTAACTAACAGAAAATCTTTGTTATCAACGAAAACACTGCGACTAGTTCCGAGATTTCTTTCGCGACATCCCTTGGTATGTGGTTTGAAATCCCCCCCGTTCAAAAATGTGCGTCTCAGGTCTCCTCCTGGGTAAAAGCTGGCATCGAGTCTTTCATCCCAGCAAGAAAATATAAAGATAAATCGCGCTCATTTCCTGAGTTCTCAGTTGCTTGCTCAGCTGTTGTGGTCCATAGGAATCACTTCTGTTTGTACCGAAGCGTCGTGTCTGATTGGAACAGATGTCTCTTTGTCTCTGTAAGCATGTCCTTAATGAAGCAAAATTACTATTTACTGAAAGAATGACACAACGTATTGCACTTCGCTATTTGGTTCTAAAGATTATTGGTCGCTCTGCAAGAGTGTACTGAATAACAGTAAATCCGCAATTCCTCCTCTATTTAAGCGATTCGAAGTCCTAACATCCTCATCTGATAAGGCTGAATGCTTTGCTTGGAGATTCTCATCCAATTCAACACTCGGCTCATCCGGAGTACCCACAATTGATCTTCCCCCTAGAACTGAGGTTCCATTGAGTGAGCATACCACCGCCGATGGTTTTGGGCATGATCTCTAAATTAGACTCTCATAAAGCAAGTGGTGGTGACGGGATACCAGTCCTAGTCTTAAAGAAATGTGCTTCTGAGCTAGTTACATTTGTCTTCTCATTATATAACTATTGCCTCGCTGACTCTTACATTCCCTTTTGTTGGAAGTCCTCATCTTTTCTCCCTGGTGACCCTCTGGCCCATCTAACTACCGTCCTCTCAGTCTCATACCACTCTTCGGCAAAGTCTTCGAGCCTTTAATCAATGATGTAGTGATTAAACACCATACATCCCATAATCTAAACAATGTGATTTCCGCTTTGCCGGGTCTACCGCTGACGTGCTTACGGCCATAACTGAATTTGTATATCAAGCTCCTGATAATAACGACGAAGCTTGTGCTGTGGCTCTAGATATCTCTAAGGCGTTTGATAGGGTTTTGCGTGTTGGCCTTCTTCTTAAGCTTCAGGGTATTACAGGACGATTATTTGATTTAATCCACTCATTTCTGTCAAACCGGGAAATGAAGATCGTCCTAAACGGATTCTCATCAAGTTCCTTCCATGCGAACGCTGGTTTTCCCCAAGGCTCTATCCTGAGCCCTACACTGTTTCTCATCAATGATCATTATGATGTTATCAGTTCTCAAATAGGCCTCTACGTAGACTACACTACCATTTACTCCTGTCTCAATAGTAAATCCGGCATTGCTGACAAAGTTAACATGGCCGTCTGTCTCGAAAAGGACTTCCAATCTGTGGCTGACTAGGGGCAGCAAATGGCTTATAAACCTCAATGCCTTCAAAACTAAACTGCTTTAATTTACAAGAAACCTCCCCACCTCCTATAAGCATGACTGATGCTCAACTCCATGATAACGTCTCTCTAGGTCTTCTTGGTCTCACGTTTTCCACTGACCTGAGTTGGAACAACTACATTGAATAAATAGCTACACCTACCAAAGAAAAGTTGGTTCTCTGTGTCGCGCCAGAATTTTTTTCTCGTCTGAGTCCATCCTTCAAATCTACAATTCTACCATTCATCCTTTTCATATTTGGTCTGATGTCCCCCGCTGTTCATCTTGAGATTCTCGACAAAATCCAAAGATGAATATACAATGTGATAAGTCCTGGCCTGGCAGCTCGACTGCAGTCACATTCTCACAGACTGTCTTTTCTACAAATATTTCCATGGCAACTGCTCTGTCGAGCTAATTTCACTGGTACCCCAACTGCAAGAATTTAAGCGTGTTATTAGGTTGGCATCTCGGTTCAATCCTTTCACTGTCGAAACAGTTAATGTAACCGCCTCTTCTACTCCAAAATTTTATTCTCTTACACTTCCCAACAGTGGAACTCCCTTCCTCTTACATGCTTCACTGATAGCTATAATCTTCAAATATTCAGATTTAATGTCAATCGACATCTTCTGATGCCTTGATCTTGATCCCCGTCCTTCCTTTCCTCAAACAGTCTTCTTTACTCTTACTCTCACTCTCTGTGACCCCTTGCGTCCTAGTAGCACACTCGCATTGCTTGGAGTGAAATGCTTAAAAAATAATAATAAAATATGGGATGTTCCAAGTTGGGTGGCTGTGTGGAAAGCAGATTGGATTCTACCAAAGATTTTCCTTTTTGTTGTATACGATTCGTAAAGCTCTATGAACACTGTTAATATTTCGGTTTTCATACTCATCTCGATGAACTGACAGAAGATTAAATGTGTACGACATTTCAGCATTGTATGTCTTCATTCTCGTATGAGGCTTCATATGATAAATTATATTTACTATACGATGGACCTTACTAGGCAGCAAGCAAATTCAGTATCATACACACTAACATCTATTACGGGTGACAACTGTATATAGAAACAACACTATTTTCAAAACTTTATTGTCGTCATGACTACAAGGATGAATCTAAAGTCCACTGATGTAAAGTACAGTGTAATCACAACTCTGGCTATTCTAAAATGATCTACTCTTGTTCTTGAACCAGACGGACAAATTGTTAAGCAAAAATCAGAGAACAATAACTAAGAAGAATTATCACATAATCTATCGCTGTTTTCCAATATATTTACAATGGTGACAATCACGAATGAAACGTGGTAAGAAAGAGAATTCCATGTTTTTTAAATGAAACCTTATATTTTGGCGAAGACCCGATCCGTTCTATTTTCTTGCATTGATTAATGTTGAAAAGGATTTGAGTTGCTTGAACAATCGACTACATTTGGGCGCCACTATTAATTCATTTTTATTTCATCATAATAATCACATGACGTCAAAATACCGAGGACGGTCTTTTGATGAAACTCATTATTTTCGCATTTCGATATTGTACTGACTTTGTTTTTAAGTTTGTTTTCAATTAAAGCAAACATGAAAAGAGCAGTATCAAAAATCAGTTTAGAGGATCAAGTCAAAATAGACAGCAAATGTTTAGCGAATCCACAAAATATATACCGCAGCATCATGGCCCGTTCAATTGGACAAAATTACCCATTACAACGACGCGGCATTAATTTACCGTTTTTTTACCCAAGTTTCCTTCCTCTAAATGGTATTTACGCTTTACAAAGAAAAGCCACCAAGAAGAAAGAAGCAGTTATTTATGTCAGCATGCCAACCAGTGGTTCCTTGCCCTTCCTGCGACCGACATTACCTCATTTCAAATTCCAAACAAAAGCACTGGGTTTTGGTATAAAAATTAATCCTTTCCAGGGATTCACTTTTCTCGAGCAAAATTCCAGCAAGTTGAGCAAATTTAAAACCGAAGGAAAATTTGAAACGAAGTTCAAACAGAAATATAACAATCAAATCGTCTTAAAGTAAATTATAACAACTGTCTGTTCATTGCGATCATTCCTCTTCTTAATTCTGGAACTAATATTGATGCAGACGTAGTTCTTTATGATAGATATCGACAATTGAACAGAAGAATTATTCCTTACATGGCTTCCTTACAAATATAACATTGATTTCATTTATGTGCAATAGACTTGAATATTTTATTGTATTTTTCAGGTTATCGGGTGTCAATGACGTTTGGATTTAGTCTATCGTCATTAGGATCTTTATTACAGTTACAAACTTCTTAAAAGTAGATTGGTATGCTGAGTAATTTTCACGGACTAATGATAATATATTTATAGTATTTAACTCTCGTTCCGTTTTCATTTTTATTACTTGTCAGAAAGGCTTTCTAAAAGTCTCATTTTTCCGTTTACTTACCAATATCGCACCCTCCTTATAAATAATGATATCTGGCATGTTTCTGTCTTTATTGTACACATTAAAGATTTATTTCAGAGAGATATTTGAAGGGAACATCTCCATTTACTAGATTACAAGAATCTAATGTAGGAAAAGTGAACACAATTTGCCACCAATTTCAAAAACTCTTTTTCATTATCTCTTCTGATTTCAGCACCGGTCTGTGTTAAATTCCTCCTTCCCTGTAATTTTTATTCTTACCTTCAGTTTAAAAGCAACTTTGGAATGGGCAGTGGCCTTCATGTTCCTTAATTTCGCATCTTTTCGACACAGTCTTAATCTTCATCTTTCCTATTTTCTATTTAACCGTAACTATAATGCATATTCTGTTCACTTGATTGTTTCTAAAAATGATGAGCTTTTAGCTAACATATTGCAATTAATTACATCTAGGAGCTGGCCAAAGAAAAGAAAACGGTGATTGATCAGTTAATTAACTACTTGATTTTGTATACATGTAAGTTTTCCTCTCCGAAATCAGTATCATTCCATTGGTTAACGATTTTGGTCATTTCTTTGATAAGTTTTTCATTGTTATCCGGCTTTTCACTCACTTAAAGTTTATCATCCCAGTGGATTGTGCATGTTCTTATCTTTCAGACATCTCTGAACATATATCTGCAAATAGACAAATAGCATTGACTATCTGTTCTTTTCTGGCATATAATCATTGACTTTGCCAACAAGTCGTTGGTGGCTTATTATACAAATGATCAAATGGTATCAATATTCTCCGCTATCCTAATCCTTGTAATAACATTTGAAGAAAGATGATTCATTCTCAGCTAACCAAATTTGAGGAACTCTTTTCAAGCAAATCAGAAGAACGGTGAGCAGCGACATATTCTACTATTTTCCCTTATCTGGCAGAATTGGATTCGGAAACAATACTAAAAGGTTGTTCTTTGCAAATATTTCAAATTTGAAGTGTTCATTATCGATGTAAGACAATGCATAAACGTAAGAATACAGAGAAATGAAATAAATAATCTATTCTTTGATTTTCAGCGAGTGCTACCGAAAGTGTCTGGAATGGAGAAATGTAAATAAGAATAAAATTACAGAAGAGATTTTTTAGCGGTTTTCAGTTTAATCGGAAAACTCACCTGAAAATTGCACCTTTAATGTTTTCAATGAGTAAAGGAAATCAGAAACACCAAAATATTTAATAATTAAATAAGATTAATATGAAGTCTAATAATGCCCGTTTAACAGGTTACATAAATTATTACAATCTATAACCGTCAGTATTCGAAACAAACTAAAATCCGGGATTTGGAATACTAATTTGAAAAGCAGTAATTTAAGAAATTAGCGCAATCGAGTCTATTATTTTTGTTCTAAGTAATGTGGATGAAACCGAGGCATATCGTCCATGATGATCACTAATGGTTACAAGAGATCCTGTTTGCAAAGTCCAGTTGATCAACTTATAGAAAAGGGAGCGAAAAAAATGTCTTCTTGCAATCTCTGCTTAATGCAAAATTTCTTATAGTTTCCAAAAATTAATTAAAATCTGTCACCTGACTTTTGACAGTTTTTAAAATCAAATGTAGTAAAAATTGATGTCTAGAGTATAGGAAACTTATCCCTAATTTTGGAGGAATTAATTTTTATCGAAAAGAAGGCACACACAAACATGAGTCCATATTTACAAAATGTTAATATACAAATAAAGTTTCGTCCTGGGTATAACGATAAACTACATCCGCGTCCTGGGTAAGACGTAAACTACATCCAACAGCAAGGCCTCAGATCAGGAGGTTTTGAGGAGCGTGGAATAACCTCTTAATTGCTGGTGTTCTTAGGTCCACCCTGACCCGGTGTGGTAGCATCTGTTTGTGTCCCAGCTATGGGTAAATAGTTAACCCACAAACCTGGGTCAAAACAATATGAAAGTGTAAAAATAGGTTTTAATACCCGAATTACTTTGTAAAGAAATTTTACCAGCAATACATTATTACCAGCAATACATTTTTGAAAAAATATATTACCTGCTATAGATTTTTGAAAAGAACAATTACCAGCTATACATTTTTTGAAAAAATATTTCCAGCGACAAATTTTTGGAGGAAAAAGATATTACCAAAAATAGATTTTTGAAAGGAAAAAATTACCAGCAATATATTTATGAAAAAAATATTATGAGGAACATAAATTGTCAGCATTAAATAAGCCATTCTTGTTGATATGCCGTAAAACAAAACAGACCAAACCAATAAATTTACGACACAACTACAGCGCTACTATTTTTGGACTCATCACAGGGCACAAAAAATGCTTTATTCTGGAAGTCCAGTGTAGACTATAGCAGATATACGAACAAGAAAATCGGAGTCCCCAGAGAGTCTTGCAAAAGAAAACAGTCGGCAGGTCGTTCATAAAACAATCAAACATTCAGTCAATCACAGAAACCGAATTGAACTGAAATGAACAAGTGAATGAATAAACACCACGCAGTATTCAAATCTCTGTCCCTAAGAAGAGTTACAACCGTCAAATTTTTCTGTGGTCAAATTTAGAGGAATATTTTCAGCTTCACGTGCTGTAATATTCGCCGCAGTTACATCAACATTTTGCTACTCCAACTTCTTTCTATAATATCGTAAAGATATGTTTCATTTACATTCCACCTTTCGTTTGTTATTCTTAACAATGGAATTCTTATTTGATTCCTGATCGCATTACTTCAGTTTTTGCTGAATTTTGGGGAGAGGAAAATCGTAAAAAGTCGTAATACAAAAGACCTTGTCAAATTGGTGATGCCTAAATTAACAATTTGATATTCCTTTTAAAGTTCTTTCTTGATTCTTCCAAAAGATTTCACTATATGGATTTTTTCATTAAGAATATCGTATTCCCTTGATTGAAAACTAAATACTTAATGAGAAATTTTTACAAAATTTTATTTTTTTTAAAGGAATTTATTTTTTTCTTACAGACGTCTTCATTGTTCTATTTAAACTCGGAATCGATATCGAATTTCAAAATTTCAAATTCTAAA
The DNA here is from genome assembly GCA_964036315.1 of Acanthosepion esculentum. NCBI lineage: Eukaryota > Metazoa > Mollusca > Cephalopoda > Sepiida > Sepiidae > Acanthosepion > Acanthosepion esculentum. The sequence continues at coordinate 2,372,591 of OZ038477.1, forward strand.
AAATGTCAGATAGTACAATAAATAAAAATTAAAATACTAAATTATACGTTGTTTTAAAAATGAAATATTAACAACAAATTAAAAATAAATGAATGTTGCAACGAAATTCGATTAATTTATCTTTGATGAAAAAACACGGGTCTTTTTGCAATGGAAGCTAATTTTCTTAAAGTTCTTTTTTTTTACATTTTCTAAAACTAAGAAAATATTCAATCCTTTCAATTCCAAGTTGTTGATAAATATAAAAGTTTTCTTATATTTAATCTTCAGATGATCATGGCTACGGATTTATTCTTATAACAAAAACAATTAAAATTCTTTTAAATTTTAAAAAGTTGGAAAAAGTTGTTTAGGCAACACATAAGAATCCTGACTAAAAGAATTAAAATCGCTGCTTTTCTCTCATTTACGTTTCTTTACTCGAAACCAAATTCACCAACGGTTCTTTCTATACGCCTTTTCCCGAAGAGTGCGTGGCTGTAGGAAGAACAGGAAAAACAATCAGTTAGCTTCACTGATTTCTTCTTACCTCTTTTCTTACTGAACGCTAAGAGGAGGGTAACAATTATTAATAATTAATTACAGAAAAGTAATTGATCTTGGCAAATGTAAAGCAAACTTTGCATATTTAGGCGTTGGAAATATTGTTGAAGATTTCAAGAAAGATAACTCTTCTTAATTGTTCAAGAGTTATTCCCATGTTGGCTGAATTGACTGTTTTATCAACACCACCTCGACAGAAAGCTTTTTCGATAGGCGCGGATTATGTGTTGACGTCACTATATGTAAAAATAGTTTCATATTTTTTTACCATTTTAGTTTTCATCACTCGGCTTTATTTTTTATTTGTTTTATAAATATTCTTTAAATATTTTCACTGAAATAATTTACCAAGAAATGACGTACGTTTTTGCAGTCCCAAAATGCAAAGGAATTTATAAAAATATTCCAAAGGTCCAAAAGTGAATGTATTTTAGTTTTCAAAAGATAAGGATTTATCAGATGCATAGATACATGCTATCTAATGGGAAAATTTTCTAACAAACAAAAATAGTAAGGTGAGTAATTTCTTTTATATATTCTTATATATTTTTATATTCTTCGTAAAAAGTATTAGAACTTATTGATTAAATTAATTTCATTAACTTTCCGTAATTTCATGACTTCATAATTCACAATATATTGAAACAAACGAGGTCTTCAAAAGATTTATTGAATTCTGTGGATGACATTATAAAACTCATGTTGTAATAAAATTTTTGATACAATTCTTATAATAATTTCTAATAAACATTTAAAAACAGAAGTTTTATTTATTTTTATTTGTAAAAAGATATTTCCATAAAAAGTCCACAGATATGCATGTGTAAACTTCAAATTTTCTTAAGTTTACATATGATTTTGCCTATCTGGTTTGTTTAGTATTTCTAAATGTTTTTAAAATTCCTTGCTGAATTTTAGAACTACTGCAAAACTCTTTAATCAATTTAATGACATTTTCGATAAAAATATGAACATCCTAATTTTTTCCTTTTAAATTAGCGTGCAATTGCCCTTCATATTCATTTTTTTACGCATGCATTTTCCACCTGATGAGACATAAAAGCAAAAACATCAGCATTCCATAAGAAAACTGGTACCATAATTAGTGTTAGTCTTAAGAAAGCAATTCTTCATGTAGGTGCAAAGCATAAAAGTTGACCAAACTGTCCGTGATATTTATTTTTCATAACCTCCTCTTGAGAGTCACCAGAGTTCAGAAAATTTAAACTATAGAATTCTGCCCTTAAAAGAGCTTTGGATCAAAGTATTGCGGATAACACTTGGAATACAAACAGCTGAGGAAATTCCACATCATCAAAGACAGAGAGGGAAATTACATTTTCTTGATAGAAATTACTGAGTATAGTGAAGCAGCAAGATATTCTTCGTATTATATGTCGCAGCATCAAGTCTCCATATCAAAAAATCAATCAATCTGTTATAATTGATCCGGATTTTGCAATACATGTGTTCTGTGATGTGGATATTAATACTATAGTGGAGTATATTTTGAAAGATTTTATTGAAAACATGAGAAAAATGGATATAGAACAATGTCAATGCAAACCGCCAAGTTTGATTAGTGTATTACATTTGGTAATGTCTCTTCTATTATTAGTGTAAGACGCATAATTTATGAGCAGCTAAAATGAATGTCATAGGATAAGTTTGATTATTCAGAGGAAATGATGATTTGTTCATTGTTGTATAACTGCTTCCCTAGAGCTTATAAGCTGTTAAGATTCACCAAAAATATAATTTTCCCTAGTTCTTCCGCCATCAGAAAAGTAATCTTACCAATCTATATGAATCATATAGTCAAACATCATAACAATTTTGTTTTGTATATTAAAAACAAGTTTAAGTTACTAGAGGAAATGTACATTACAGTGTCTTTATTTGTAGATGAAATTCACCTAAAACATTATTTTGATTATAAAGCTAGTAATATTGTTGGCTTAGCCGACAGCAGCAATGAGTCTGCAACAAGTGATTTGCTTTTATGCATTTTAATGAATGTTGTGCATATTATACCAACTAAATATCTTAAAGCTGAAAATTTATTTGACATAGAAGAGAGAGACTTTTGGAAAATATCAGTCGTAACAGACATTAATGCAATAAATAAGAATGCTATATCTTTTTTATAGACCTGCAAAACTTTCAATTGTATATCCACATCCAGTTATGAAATCTAAACCTCTTTTCTTCATATTTAATTCGTTTCATATACTAAGATGCATTAGAAATAACTGGTTTGGTCAAATTATGCAAGTAAGTGCATAATGTTTCCAAAATGTTGTCATAATTGAAAGCATGATTTAGAAAAGATGCTTCATGTTCTGGAATTTCAGTCAGTTTGAAATATTGCTATAAATTGAACTCAAACATTCTTTATCCCACTAGTTTCGAAAGACAAAATGTTTCATTAGTTTTGTAAATTTTTATCCCATTCACTATTTAGGGATCATTGACCTTATGGAAACCGAAATGTTTGCCTAACTTTGCAGAAGTTACAGAATCCATAAACATTTTTATACTTGGTTGACAATAATGTATGTTTTTCTTCCTCTAACATGAAAGATTATTGTCATTTTCAATTATCAGTATCGTTACTTTTTACGAAAAATGTGACACTATGAGTTGGATATATGCGCACGCGTGTGTGTGTGTGTGCGCCCGCACATCTGTGTGTGTGTATATATACACCCCCACATCTGTGTGTGCGTGCGCGCGCACACATATGTGCGAGAAGATTAGTTAGATTTGATCTGGGTATCAAACTTCAAGACCCAATGACTAGATTAGGAATCTAGATAAAAACATGTTTTGGACATATGGCCAAAAGGGTAGATGAGTGTTAAGTACTTGTCAAAATACGAAGATAGTGAACTGGTCAAAACTTAAAAGGGTCTGAATTTAATGTCCCTGAATCGGAGTCAGCTAGGCTAAGAAATATTTTTATGTCCACTTTCTTCAAAGGGAGAAATGGTCATGAAAAAGTTATGGGTTTATTCGTGGGTGTCCCTTGTCCGGAAATGATGAAAGAGGATTCTGCATATATACGGGAGCGCTTTGGGTCACGGCAGTTAGTTAGACTTTGTTTAGGTTCGAGGAAGGTTGATTTAGGCCGGAGCACGTAACAACGAAGAACGACCCATTAGCAGCAGGACATTGTTAGCTAAGATATATATTTTTTGCCAGCCGAGAATCAGCCCAGAGTTAATCATTCACAAAAAGGTCACACGCCTTCCCTCCTCTTTTCGTCCTACCCAAGTTTGTAGTTGTGTTTTTCTTTTGCCTGTGAGCCTGCCTCTCGTTCGATCCGCCGCACAGAAATTCTACGACGTGGGGTCTATATCTTTGTGCAACGAGTTGCAGAGGTGGGCAGTCTCACAAAAAGCATTTTTGCAATAATATTGTTTGCTTGCTTTTCCTTTATTTTTATAAATTTATATTAAATAAAGATCGAAGATGAAATTCGAACCCGGGTATCTTTTTGTTTTAATTGTAATTTAAAAAGTATTCTCTACTTTTAAAAAAAGCCTCCAATCATTCATTTTCAGCAGCTTCGCTTCGGCTTAAACTACTTGTGGTGACGTCACGGTTAATTGAACAGACCTTCTATCACAGTACTGTTGGTTTTATATCCGTTCAGGATATCGTCAATCATGTCTTTTTACAGCTTTTAACATATATTGCCTCCAACTGTAATATGTCTTTTTGTAACAATTTTTTTACTTTATTGCAACAGGTGATATTTCAGCTGTTATTATAATATTAGAGTTTAAAAATATGTTCACGTGATTTGAATGCTGCAAAAACAAGCGAAACGGCTTCAAAATCTTAAGATGCGTTGTTAATCAGTGAATATTGCATTTTAACTTGAAAATTCAACATAAAAGTGGTCACTTCTCGTTAAGGTATAAACTTTCTTGTAACTGTGAAAACCGAATTTCTCGTACTTAAATCATTCCTTCGCAATAAACTTTCATTTACTTATGTATGTATATTTGACTTACTATTCAGTATTTAGTAAGAAAGACCAAGAGTCTGATAAGTATAAAAACGTTCTCTCTTTCAACTCATTTCATTTTACAATTAAGAATCTATTGCATTCATTGTAATAAATTGAAAAGAGAATATGTTTTTATTAATAGTTTTCTCTCTAATAATTGGTTTTTATTTTTCCTTGTACAAGAGAATTTTTTTCATTATAGATTGATATTCCAATCAGAACATGTCAGAAATTATAGCGCCATTTATTTTTATGGATTTAATTATTGGGGTGTGGACACTTTCCTTTTGAATTTCGCTTTTGAAAAGATATATCAAAATAGTGTATGCGATAAAAAGCTATCTTCTAAGAAGGATGTCCTTACAAAAAGGAACTGATTTTTGACCATTCATCGGAATTCTGCAAGTTTGTTGTTCTAGAAATTTTCAGCGGAACATCTTTTATTTCATTCGGTGAATTTCCCATTAAAAAATATGGGGCTAATTTTTTTTGAAACGTTTACTTCGTTTATTTGATAAAAATTATCTTTTCAATGACTGATGAGATGAAAATTTTCTATTATCTGTTTTGTTTCTCTCTAATAACTAAATTTCGTTATTTTCCGGCCGATGAATTTTTCAGCTCTCCTCAACTGGGTATGTTTGCATTCAATATTCTGCTGAAGTTGGTTTCTACTTAAACATTTCCAAGTTGCATGCAAGAAGTTTGGGATCATTGTCTGTATTCCTTAACGAGAAGAAAAGAAATCAAATCTTAATTGGATGTGTTCTCTAAAATCAAACGTTGTATGTGTCAAGATGTTGAAATTTTATAATTGATTTGATATATTGTAGGAGATAAGAACAGAACTGGCAATGGATAATTTAATCATTAAAAAAATATACAACTGAAGAAAGGCAATCTATTCAAGTATATACAGGCTGTATCAAAAAGTATTTTATAAACATTAGGGACGGGTTCCTTACACCAAAATAAGGACAACGGTCAATATAAACATATATCTATAAATGATATATATGTTTTTGAGTTATTAAGTTTAAACTTTTTACTTACCTGATACTTCATCCCAGTTAGTATCTGTCTATATTTCTGAGATGAGGTATTATGTACACTATTTACATTATTCGGACTATTGTCCTCATTTTTGTCGCCATATTTATTACAACGTTTCGGCCTTTCAGTACATGTCTATATTTCTGAGATGAGGTATTATGTACACTATTTACATTATTCGGACTATTGTCCTCATCTTTGTCGCAATATTTATTACAACGTAAAAAGTGTTCATCCCAGTTAGTCTGACATTTTTTCAAATCAAGACTTTGGTAATTGAGTAGCAGACTCAGTTTTAAAACTGACATCATTCTGATTTTTTTCACACTCAAACACTTAACGTATAGAGATATTGTATTGATCTCTACCAAGTTGCCGGTATGGCGGTTACTATGTTTTTCACGCCCACATTTTATTCGCCTGCGATTGGCTAATAAATTACTACTACCTTGTACAATTTAGCCATGAGCATACTTACCTATTCTGTTTAGTACGTGTGTAGTGATTGGTTAATTTTTAACCAATCACATATTTTTAATTTAAGATCAAGTGTTCCCGCGTTTCCGTGGGAGCCTATTTCTTTTCCTTAAATTGGCGATTTTCGCAAGTCGTCAGGAAGATCCAGTAATATCCCCGCCGTCAACACAATTCCACGATCTTGCTCATCACACTCTAACGCACACACAGACACACAATTTCGTAACTACAAACTTACAACTTCTCTCTGTAACTTTCGCCAAGCACAATCAACCAGAACTTTGTTGATTCAAACCAGTTTATTCACAACACATTTCAATCAATTGTATTCTTGGTCTTATTCATTCTTAGCATGCATCTTTGTTCTAACGATTATTTCGGAACATTTATCTTACAAGAGAACTTTCTCCAAACGGTTCATTACAACCATTGTACAGTTAAATGGAAATAACTTTTTTCTCCTCAATCCAAATTGTGAATACAAACTTATTTCATGTTTGTTGCTATATTTTATTCAATATATGTTTATTGGTTAACAAATTGGTCTTGTGGTTATTATTTCTTGGATCTTGTACGTGGAAGGATTGTTAATATAAATAGTAGTAGTACCTATATATTTGGTACCTGCCACTACACCGGTACCTGTCAAACATATTTTCAAAGTGATGTTTGCAATTACATACATCATATTCAATTATTCTGTGCAATATTTAGTCAGTTCTAGAATTACATAAGTGGTATGATGCAAAGCTGTAAGCGTTTCATTTGTTAGCTTCTCATTCTTGCCAAGAATGTTATTCCAAGTTTCTAACCAGAAAATATTGAGAAATATATAATTGTCATCATTTACTTTAAGTAGATAAGCATATTGTTAAGCTGTCAGCTGACAATGTATCTTGAATTATAAAGTCATGAAATTGATTTAATCATTAAGTTTTATTATTTTTTATAAATAATATTTAAAAAAATAATATAAAAGAAATTACACACATTACTATTTTTGTTTTGTAAAATTTTTTCCCCTTTTGATAGCACAAATCCATGCATCTGAGAAATTCTTATCGTTTGGAATTCAAAATACTTTCACTTTTGGTCTATTTTTAGAATCTCCTATGCAACACAACCTTACGGCATTTTTCTTTTCTTTCTTTCGTTCTTTCTGTCTTTCTTTCTTTCTTTTTCTTTCTTTCTTTCTTTCGTTTTGGTAAATTATTTGAAAAAAATATTTACAAAACAAATAAAAATTCAAACCAAGTCTAGAAAACTGAAACAGTAAAAACTAATGCTAGTATTTATTCTAGTTTTTCCTAAATATAGTGACGACATCACATAAGTCCCGCCCATTGAACAGCCAGTATTAGTTTAGCACAGAAAACATGTGTAATTTAAAAATATATTGCAAGGGACGCAACTTCCATTCTCTTAAATCTTAGTTATCTCCCTTGAAGTATTAATTTTCTACTTTAAAGATGTATTGATCGATATGAAAAATATGTTATTTTATTGTTTAAAATAAAATATTTCTGATAAAAATAATGTAATTTTAAAATATTCAAATGCAGATACAAATCTTCGTATAGAATACAAACGTCAAGTGAGCATTCCTGCGTATACAGTATCCGATGTTGGCTCTTCTTCGACTAATTAGCAATCCTGAAAGGTTTTCATTGGGTCCTAGGGTATGAACATTTGAACACGTTAACACAGGAACTGCTAAGTCCATAGAGTAAAAATGTACAATAGGTCATTCATTTAATTCTTTATTATTACAATAAGAAAGAAAAATTCACATATTATATATTTCTCGTTCAGACATACAGATAATATCTAAATATAATAAAAGAATATTAAATTAAATAAAAAGTCAAATAAATATAAGAAATGAAATTAAATGTAGATTTTGGGTATTACATATTTAACATGTATGCGAACCTTCTAAATACATTACTTATATGCGTAGGCTAATCCATAATTATTCAGTATAAATTTCATTTTATACAAAGAATATTTATTTGTTCACGTAATTTTTTCATAATGCACGTAATACAGCGTTTCTCCGCAAGTTACCTAGATTGGTACAGTGAACATTAAAACAATAAATAATAAAGAAATATCATAAATATATTTGTAAAGAATTAACGGATTTCTTGTTAATCTGTCATTTTTATTAATATTTAGGTAGCATGTCATTTTTATTAATATTTAGGTAGCAAAGTAGACGCGTGTTTAAATGTTTGCATTTCCCCATTATTTCGTTCCTCATGTTTATTATAAACAGTTTTGATTCTTAATGGCTGAAACGAGACACAGACATGCTTGTATGTATTTGTATGCGCATGTACGCTTACATACTTTTAATTATAGGTACACTATAAACACACACACACACACACACATCTAACCATAACCTAAAATTAAATGCCAATAAAGCAGAGGTAAACGGAGAAGGTAAGGAAAGAATAAAGAGAAAAATAGAAAATAAGGAAGGGAGGGAAGAAGAAGTTCAAAATCAATCAACACTCATGATGCGAAAAGAAAAATAACACACCAATACCACAACAAAAGTAAAAAAAGAATCTTGACTTATCAGCAGTTTAATGTTATGAGGAGTAGTTACATATATATGACCAAGAAACTTCGAATAAACAGGAGTTAAGTGAAAAACTTTTATTTTTATATATATATATATATATATATATATATATATATATATATATATATATATATATATATATATATATATATATATACGTGTGTTTGTATGTGTGCCCAGCTACATATCGATGAGCATATGCGCGTCGGTGTGTGTATTAATACATGCCTCTATATTTTAACACACACACACACGCATATATATATATATATATATATATATATATATATATATATATATATATATATATATATATGTAACCAAATATGTGGATATAGATCCGACAGTATGAGGAAAAATATGGAAAAACAAAAAATCCGAATATGCAAATTTACTGTTTTTAATGTTGTTTCAATGTCGACGTCGATCTAGTAGACCTTCTTCAGGACATAGTTATAAAAATGGCTTTTCAACCAGCTAGACGTCCACTCCTACTATCAGTCTTGAAATAGGCATCCCAATATAACCTCACATAAACTTTTCGAAGGGGACTGGTCTGTAGATAAAAATTAATTCTTAACTTTTAGACCTCCCAACCAATATAACCGACCCTAGCCGTTTCCATAGTAACTAATGTTCCAAGAGACCATACTTATAAACACGCGCTAACCACAAGATAGCTTATTCCCAAATTCTCGCTTGACGAGGAAGCGTGACCAGACACCTTAATTCAACTTAATTTCGAAAATTATATTAGGGGTCTCGGCTCTCGTTTTTGAAACATGAGAACTTTTATGTAGCGAAGGAATCATATTTTAAAAGAAAATATAATATAAGCTCTACTTCTGTATGGAGCACTGTCTTTTTGAAAATAAAAGCAAAAATACTAAGGAACTGCACACACATACACACACACACACACACACACACACACACATATATATATATATATATATATATATATATGCTTGCGCGCGCGCGCACGCGCGTGTTTTGTGTATTTGGTCAGAAATCTCTTTTTTATACATGTTTCTTTAAAGACTACTGACACGGCACAGCGATAAAGATTTTTATTTCATTTTTATTTTCATTTTTCGTACAAGTGTTATCTTTTCTAGACACAAATGGTGTCAAACTATCCAACAGTTCAGCATATCCGTTCGATTTTGGTTATCCTTTTAACCATTATCAAGGGCGATTTTTATTTTATTTTTAATTTAATGTGTATTTTTTATGTATGTATCTGAAGTTATAGCAATGTTTTATTTTTCAAACACTGTCAGCATGTTGTGGCCGTGTTCATAGTTAATGTTATTGAGTGTTGGCCTTTTCTTTTTTGTTATTAGTGCTTCTATTGTTTTAATCGTGTTTTACATGTAGATAAGGCAATTATGCATGTATTTTCTACGAGTATGTTATGAATAAAATTTGATAGGTTTCTCTGTGTTTAAATGCGTCCCAATTGATCTATGGTCAACGCGAGTCGTCTAAATAGGCATGTAGCTGGATGGCCAGTATAATTATTTATGAGTTTAATTTGATCAGGAAAACATTTCCTTAAGGGGCATGTGAACTCATAAATAATATTGGTTCTCTGTAATTTAGATCTTTTCAGGGGTGTTATTATTGTTGATGGTAAGGTTATCCGTTTTAAACATTTTTTTTCGCATTTATTTTTAATATAAAAATATACTTTGTGCCCGATGAGCTGGAAAACCAGCTAAATTTAAGTCGCACATTAAACGTAAGTATATGTATATGTATACTGATTAATATATTTTTCTATAACAAAGAAAAGATAACATTTTCCATAATATTAATTATAAAATTACTGATCATAGTTCCTAACAATAATAATAATAAAGACAAAAATAAACGATGGTCTTACAATTTAAAGTAGCAGTGATAAGAACAGATTATATAATTAACGAGACACGAATAAACAGTCATTATATGTCTACTAAGATTACAAATTTACATATCAAACCTCATATAAGACCCCGTATTCATATATATAAACACATATATACAACACATTTGTTTATATTATCTAACATGTAGTAGCAAATTTGGTAAAATCATATTTTTTACCATTCTCTTTTTAATATATACATATTAATAATTATACTTACAATTAAAAGAAATCTAATTAAGCAAGTAACGCAATAAACACATATAGACCAAGGATTTGCATACATGTACATAAATAGGGGCGACATATAATCATATATACATACATATATATAAATATAAACACATACATACATATACATATACACATATATACTCATGTTTATTAATACATAATAAATAACAAATATATACGTATATAGCAAATAGCACAATAACTCCAAACATAAAGAACAATTCCATACATGTATCTAAATAGTACACCCAAATTCATAAGCATACATATATACATATTCATATATATATATATATATATATACAATTTCACACATAAACCCACACATATATATACACATATATACATATCTCTTTCTCCCTATATATATAAAATATAAAAAATATATATAAAAAATTCCCTACAAATACCCAAAGAAGTACATACCTTCAATCATATGCGTTACATTCATATATTTATATACACACATACAAACGCATGCATACATATATACCCATATACACATACATATACACAGCCATGCATATACACATACAGACATATCTATACATACACCCCCATATACATACGAATATACACACACATACAAATGTACAGACACACAACAACAAACTCTCAAAACGGTATATACAGGTACACATATGTACACATACAAAGATAGGGACCTGAACAAATAAACATAATCTTACATAAACATAGACCCCCACATCAATTCATATAATACGAGCAAAGTGAATGCAAGTATTAATACCAGTATCGGTCACATCTGATGTTACAGATTCCAAGAATGAACCCTTGCAAGACAGAATTTGTTTTATATTTTAAAACTATGTTTATGCCTGTATTTAGATATAGGTTCACTCCGGAGGCTCAGTGAATCTTCAAGTTTTTTTTTATTTAATCATAATTTATTTTTCCTGGATACATAGGTCACAACGGCTGCGGAAATTGTTAGGAGTTCAAGTCTTCGATATCAACGTCCCTTCTAAATGTGGGTGAGGCCTTAGTTAATTAGATCCCAATAGTGCCTGGAGAATTTTATTTGATATTTCAGGTATCTATTATTGCAAGAATGCCTATGATTGTATAGGCGTTGCTTCCAATTTCCTGCGAATATTCCAATGTAGATCTTCTTCATGTTTACTTTTTCTTCGGGGAAGATTGTTGCCTCATACACTACGTTCTCAGACATACATTTCCCCCCAACAGGACATTCCATTTTTCTTCTACAATAGCAGGGGAGGTTAATAGTTTCTACTTCACTACTATAAAAGTTCCTAAGAAGTTTACTATTGTGGGAAGAGACAATTTTCTCTACATATAATGTTTCTCTGTTAATTTCAGGAAGAAGCTGCCTATATTAAAGTTGAAAAGCCTGCTGTAGGGTGGATTAAACCATATGACTTTTTTCTTTCTGATTTTAGATATATTAAATTTATAGTTTTTCAAGTCTTCCTGATAAAATAGTTCTTGCTTAAATTTACTAATCTTTGAGGGCTAGATTGTACATAAATTTATTTTCATTAAAAAGTTTGTTGTTAGAAGATAACCTGTTTATCCCAGTGTAGACAGTTTTCGGGATATGGTCTGTTATCCATTTCGGGTGACTAGAATGGACATGTGTGTGTGTGTGTGTGTGTGTGTGTGTGTGTGTGTGTGTGTGTGTGTGTGTGTGTGTGTGTGTGTGTGTGTGTGTGTGTGTGTGTGTGTGTGTGTGTGTGTGTGTGTGTGTGTGTGTGTGTGTGTGTGTGTGTGTGTGTGTGTGTGTGTGTGTGTGTGTGTGTGTGTGTGTGTGTGTGTGTGTGTGTGTGTGTGTGTGTGTGTGTGTGTGTGTGTGTGTGTGTGTGTGTGTGTGTGTGTGTGTGTGTGTGTGTGTGTGTGTGTGTGTGTGTGTGTGTGTGTGTGTGTGTGTGTGTGTGTGTGTGTGTGTGTGTGTGTGTGTGTGTGTGTGTGTGTGTGTGTGTGTGTGTGTGTGTGTGTGTGTGTGTGTGTGTGTGTGTGTGTGTGTGTGTGTGTGTGTGTGTGTGTGTGTGTGTGTGTGTGTGTGTGTGTGTGTGTGTGTGTGTGTGTGTGTGTGTGTGTGTGTGTGTGTGTGTGTGTGTGTGTGTGTGTGTGTGTGTGTGTGTGTGTGTGTGTGTGTGTGTGTGTGTGTGTGTGTGTGTGTGTGTGTGTGTGTGTGTGTGTGTGTGTGTGTGTGTGTGTGTGTGTGTGTGTGTGTGTGTGTGTGTGTGTGTGTGTGTGTGTGTGTGTGTGTGTGTGTGTGTGTGTGTGTGTGTGTGTGTGTGTGTGTGTGTGTGTGTGTGTGTGTGTGTGTGTGTGTGTGTGTGTGTGTGTGTGTGTGTGTGTGTGTGTGTGTGTGTGTGTGTGTGTGTGTGTGTGTGTGTGTGTGTGTGTGTGTGTGTGTGTGTGTGTGTGTGTGTGTGTGTGTGTGTGTGTGTGTGTGTGTGTGTGTGTGTGTGTGTGTGTGTGTGTGTGTGTGTGTGTGTGTGTGTGTGTGTGTGTGTGTGTGTGTGTGTGTGTGTGTGTGTGTGTGTGTGTGTGTGTGTGTGTGTGTGTGTGTGTGTGTGTGTGTGTGTGTGTGTGTGTGTGTGTGTGTGTGTGTGTGTGTGTGTGTGTGTGTGTGTGTGTGTGTGTGTGTGTGTGTGTGTGTGTGTGTGTGTGTGTGTGTGTGTGTGTGTGTGTGTGTGTGTGTGTGTGTGTGTGTGTGTGTGTGTGTGTGTGTGTGTGTGTGTGTGTGTGTGTGTGTGTGTGTGTGTGTGTGTGTGTGTGTGTGTGTGTGTGTGTGTGTGTGTGTGTGTGTGTGTGTGTGTGTGTGTGTGTGTGTGTGTGTGTGTGTGTGTGTGTGTGTGTGTGTGTGTGTGTGTGTGTGTGTGTGTGTGTGAGCCTTCTACTAGATTGGCATTTATGTCCCACCCATTTACTGTCAAAATAGTTAAATGTAACCGCCATTTCTACTCCAAAAGCTTTTCTCGCACTTCCCGACAGTGGAACTCCCTTCCGTTTACTTGCTCCCCCCAAAATTATAGTCTTCAAAATTTTCAACGCAACCTTAATCGCCATCTTCTTTCTTCTTGAATCCAGTTTATCTTCTATTATTTCCTCACCGCTCCTATACTCAGGCTTTGTATGTATGTATTTTTTTCCGATTAAAGAAAATTGGTTTTCTCTGAGTTAAGTAAAGTTGTGATATAGTCTCACGGTTGGAAGATCTGATATCTCATTAAAAGTCTTCATATTAATAGTGTTATATATCTAGTAGCAACAACGAGGTTAAAATAATTAAAATAAAATGAAAATCTAAAACTTATCTTCCTCGAGAAATCTCGTCCATTACACACCGCAAATACTAAAACGATTGATACTAATATATTTTGTGTATTTTAAATATTATCTTCTACGCTGTTGTAAATATTGTAGAAGGCCATACATATATGACGAATAAAGACATTTTGGAGTTTCAGTTACGTACATTAATTAATGTTTCAGAATTATTTTAAATATGCTTTACACTTTAAGGGATAGATTTGAACTCTGTTGCTATTGGTTTTGTGTTTGAATGTTGACCTATTTTATGTTTTCGGTCTCATAACGGGACCCTTCTATCATATCGTTATTCATCTGTTGACATCTTCCTCTCTTTTAGTCGGAAAATTGAAGGGTAGATAGAGAATATACATGAAAAATACAATTTCGCAATCAATACATTTGCTTCGTTACAAGAAATTCCACTTAAATAACTTGTATACAATTTCCGCTGCTCTTTGAGCAGTGACGTTTGCACTCTTCAGAGATGAATCGTAGAGATTTTGTCTCATATTACAACCGATTTTATTCTGATATGTTAAATGAGCGAAACTAATTTCAATAACCAATCCAAACCCAAGCATCATTTGAAAAATGTTTGAAAAGATTTCATGCTTGAATAACCATGTGTACTTGGTGGTTATATAAGGTATGTGCATAGAAATGTTTTTCCTCATGATACCCACCTTGTGTATAAAAGAACTAAATCACTTTCATCCACATTATATCTTTTCTTCTAAAGATAATTTGTTTCGAATTTGTTAAACATTTTCGGTGCTTTACACATGAAATCTTCATGTCTCTTGCAAACTGAATGTTTTGCTCTTTTTAATTCCTTGCTACAACGAATATATGTGGCCAACATAAAATGCGGCATTTGTAGATCTCGATTTGCTTTTCTTTATTTTAGGTTATTGTTCCTTTCGGAACACTTTTACCCAAAAACCCTTCGCTATTTTATGTAATCATGTTCCTGTATTTCGTATCATAGTCTTGTATATATGTAATTATTTTTCATTTGGAATATAAGAATGTTTTATATTATTTTCTTGCAAAACAACATACGTTCATATCTCTAAGATTTTGTTTTGAACATACTTTATAAATATCTTTTCTGAGGTGAATTAAGCTACTTGTTAAATTAGTATTATTTTAAGCATTCTAAAATTTTATTTTCCCTTTCATTTAAAGTGATTTCCATCGATTCAGCTTTCTTATCGTCATTAAAATTAACAGATTCTTTTGTTGCCTGATATGTCGTATGTATTTTCCCTTCCTTTCTTGGTTTATTCGAAAATACTTATTTGAACCACTTTAAAGAAAGGTCAACAATGAAACCTTCTAGAAGTTTTAATTTAAAGTCATTAATAGTGGTACTTTCAATTCCAATCAAGATACTTGTATCAACATCAAAATTGATAACCCAAAATCATCTACTAAATTCTTCAACTTAACGCAGTTTACCTGATGTTACCTTTAATTTGTAAATTATATAAATTCTAACAGTTTCTCTAATTCGATATGCCATGAAGAACCTCTATTCAACAAATAAATTATTGTAATCAGTCATTGTAAGAACTTTATGTCGTGTGACATAGCGAATTAACTCCAACCTTGGCTCAGCTGACACAATTTCAAATCAATTCATCAAAAGAAAGCGGATGAAATGAAATGGCGAGAGCATAAACAAATCCTGAGTTCTTTTTGTCACGTCATTTGAAAATACTCAAATGGACATCACGGATCAAACATGCCAAAGATAGATGTGGTAGGAAGGGAAATAGAAACTCTAACTCGACATAAATATTCTTTTCAATGCCTGCAAGAACATCATGAGAAATAAAAGACTATGAAATGCATAAATAGGTCACGTAAAGCCAAATATTTACACAAAGAACATAAAGCAAACAGAAATGAGGCAGAATTGAAAATACATGAGATGACGGAGGTTCAGGTAGAAAATGAATGAAATACGAAGTATGATCTCTCAGGAAAGGAAACTGAAGAATCGAGGTGCGATAGAAACATTTTCATCTGTAACTGATGAAGATGTATCCAACGAAATTAGATAAGAATTCCTTGAAAAAAAAAACAGAGTTGGAATCACTGAAGCTAAAACCAAATTAACTCGCACACAAATGTCTGAACGAGACCGGCTTCCAATATTTCATATGACTCAGTCCAGTAAACATACTGTACTGATATAAAGCTGCATTGCAATCATTGTGAACGGACAGACCATTGGGAAACATGACAGAAGTAAATAATGTCATATATGCAACAAATTTAGCAACGAATGGAAAACGTCATATCAAGACAAAGAAAAGAGCAAATAGAAATCACAAAAAACCTGCTTCAAAAGCAAACTTAGAGTGAGAAATTGAGGAAATCAGATGTGAATTATCGATACTGGATGAGAGTCCAATAAATTCAAATGTTTCAACACGAAAGATCAAGCAGAATTTTAAAATGAAAGTAGTAAATGATATTTGCACCAATCAAAGTAATATTTAAGTAGAAACTGAAATTAAAAGCACAGAAGACACGACAATGTGAAAATCGTTGTAGGTTCTATCGACAAAATAAGCTATTTTTAACACACCTCAAGAATGTTTAGAGAGAAACCGGAAAAACAATTATCAAAAAGCCATCATCAATTAAAAATGTGCAACATTTTGGGGGAAGATTTCGTGCAACAAATGGATATAAGTGGATCAAAAGAAAAAAAGAAATATGACTAAAAATAACGTAAGAAAATGTCTAGCAAAATCCCAGAAATAGAAATCACTATGAAATGACAAGGTTCCAAAATTGTGGCTTTATCATCTTTCAACAATTCATAAAACACTGTCATAAATTTTATCAATTCTAATTTATAATCCTAAATAAAATCCAAAATGGATTACTGACGGCATTACATAGTTCCTAACAAAAAAAGTTCAAACAAATGATCCCCCAAATTATAGGACAATGAAATGTCTGTTCACCACATATAATTGAATCACGTCTGTCCTGATAAACTGTTTTTACTCTTTTCTCGATAAAAAGCAACATTCTTCCCGTAGAGCAGAAAGGATACCGAAGAAGCTGATATGGTTGCAAACATCAACAATTGATAAATAAAATGATCCTAGAAATTTTCGTACAAGATTTGAATTTATGCCGCAATCTTGGATCCTTAACGCTTTGGAAATATACAATGTCTCTCAGTGATAATCAATTTCCTTAAATATAGCATGGAATTGTGGAAAGCAACATTATACCTAAAGATACTACCACGTCCAATCGTTTGAATATTAGACGAGGAATTTTTCAAGGAGACACTATGTTACAACTCCTGTTTGTCTATCCATAATCCCCCTTTTGCATGAACTAGAACTGTGTGGATACGTAATAAAGAAGAGATTCTTTAATCACTTCTTCTACACAGATGAGCTTGACCATTTTGTCAAAGAGGACAATGAGATGAAAATTATTTTCAGTCCTATAAAATACTTCACTGACGACATTCGTATAAACGTTGGATTTGATAAACGTACAAAAGTAACATTCAAGAAAAGGAGAATTACTCATACTCAGCAGATCTCGATTTTGAGAAAATGATTGCGGAAATGGAACGAGAAGAAACCAATAAACGCCAAGCAGTAATGAAGGATATGGAACAAAGCATAGCCAAATGAAGTAGAGAGTAAAAAAATGTCTACTACAGGTTTCAGATACAAAACAGGGTATAGACATAAACACATTGGCTGTTATGCAATAGATTAGCTGATATTACGCGAAAGGATGTCAAAACGAGAAAGCTTCTCACTTGCCAACGCATTCTTCATTCTAAGGCCGATGGCCATAGTCTGTATGTGGCCAAATCCGAAGGAGGCAGAGAAGTAATTCAACTAGAAATGTCTGACAAAACTAAAACAATCGGTCTTCAAAATATCTCAGAATTACAGAATATTGGATTTATGATCTGTGTCAAATAACATGAAAGAAATAAGAAGCTGTAAAAGGAAGCCAGCAAATCCAAGCGGGTATTTCAAGTGGGTGAAAGTAAACAATAATAGCCATACTGCAGTGGCAAAGAACATACAAAAAAAGTCAAAAGCAAATGCAATGTACGAAATGCAGAAACGATTTAAAGACAAAGCCTCTTTAGGGCCAATACTCTACTCGTGTCAAAGATACTGATGTAGACATATATAAATTACCAAGCAAACACATTGAAATATTGTGTTCTTTCAAAATATAGATTTTGTGATAAATATCCAGAAAAAATTGACCGTTTTTCCTCAGGTTACACAGTATTAGTATCCACTGAATATAAACCGCGACTTGACAAGGTAGACCAATATCTGCATTGGAAAATCTGCAACTTTTACAGGAAGAAAGCCACCTAGACCCGGTTATAGAAATAGGACCTCTAACAATTTTATGGGACGTTTACAATACAGACAGACAGGACAATCAAATATAATCGCCCAGACATCTTTATTACAGACCACAAGAACAGAATGTGTTTTCTTATTGACATGGTGGATCCTGCAAACTGTAATGTATTTTTGAAGATCTCAAAATACAGGATACAATTGAAAATATCAAAACTGTGTCACAAGAAGACATCAAGAATTCCGCTTGTGGTTGGAGTCTTCGATCTGACCGGAAAAGATTCCGATAGACTCACTGAATGAGTTCTTTGTAGTTCATGCCTTACATAAATAAAATACAAAAAGTTCTCAAATGTACAATTCACAATTTACAAATGTTTTTTCAATGTAAAATACGTGTGACCCTAGGTTGTTTTTTTCTACTGAAAATGTTAATATAACATTTCTGACCTTAGGTCAATGGTTGGGAACCGAAGGGAAATGAGTATGCAACAGAAATCAAAAGTTAATAATAATAATAATAATAATAATAATAATAATAATAATAATAATAATGCAATTAATTGATAGGTTACTTACAGAATAAGACTAATTCTAAATAAAATTGCATTTTTTATTTACTATCGAAATTGAAAATAAAACTTTCGTTTATTTAGTAACATTTGTTTATTGTCCGATATATTTCCACATTGGATCAACAAAATTCAGTTTTCTCTGATTTTGTTTTTTGAAACTACCAATACACAAAAGTGATGAACAATTGGAATGAGATTTGTGATGACACCTAACCTGAATCCATCAACAGAAATTCAGAATGTCGCATTAATTAATTTTAAACATTTCAAATAAATCCGTGTATAACTCATTTGAACATAGGTAGGTTACTGTAGAAGTAGTTTTGTTCAATACCTTAAGAAAAACCCCAAATTGATAACTCGAGTCATATTCTTAAATAGTTTCCTCAGCTCTAAAATTGTATATGAATCTCAGGCATGACACCCATCTCATTTAAAAATGATTAAAATATCAGTTGTATGCATTCATTGTTTCAGATGACTGAAAATGATTAAAAATGGCTTCAGATGAATGAATCCTTTGCCTCTAAAGATGATCCTTGACCAGACCTTACAGATTGGCGCTACACAATCACAGATTGCTTTACCAAATCACATGATCGATATCACTTGACCTCTTCCAAAAATAACAACAATAAAATGGATGTTACATGTAAATAGAAGGGGAATGAATTATATAGTGATGGTGTTAACATTCGACACTACCAAGATCAAGAGCTTTGAAAAGAAACACCCATCAATATTGGCAATAGTGATAACAGTAGTGCTTAAATGTCTAATTTAATGAAGAAATGTTTTAAGAAAAAAATCTTATGAATTTTATCCAGCAGTAACACTAATTGTTCGGATAGCAAATGCCATTTGTTTTTTTATATGGAAACGTCTATTTTCACTTTAGAGTTTAGATATACATATTTTCTGGGGTTTCTTTTGCCTTTTATCTATTTAAAAGCTTTTCTTTTCAATATTATTACTACGTTTACTTTTTCTTTTTATGTTCCTGTTTTAAATTCTATACTTAGTCGCTACTTTCACACCATTTTATACTAATAAATGCCTTTATTATAGAGAAGAATTTTGCTTCTATCTCACGTTGTTACAGACATTTAAAAAATGTATTGTATTGTTTTTACAAATTATATTATTCAAAAGTATTGCTGAAAATAATTTTACCGAACTGACTTGATAATATGTAAATACTCATATGCGTTTCCTTGTACTGCTCATACTATTTCGACTGTTTTTAATAAAACTATATATATATATATATATAAAAACTATATATATATATATATATATATATATATATATATATATATATATATATATATAATAAAAAGACTTAAACACTAATATTCCATGGTCATAATTTATTCCATTGGAATCGTAAGAACGATCCAATTCATCAGACATACAGATTCATAAAGAAAACAGAAAAACAACTCCGAGAAAAATTAGTGAGAGTATGTGTGAGAGTGTGTGAGGACCTGAGATCTATATAGAGGGGTAATATATATATATATATATATATATATATATATATATATATATATATATATATATATATATATATATATATATATATATGGAGGCTATGATTTAGAATTAGTCAACATTAGCCAACTAGACATCCGACTGCTTCAAGCAATATATATCTATATATTTCTTAGGATATATATATATATATATATATATATATATATATATATATATATGCAACAAAGCATTTCGTATCAGATTCCTACGCTCTAATTAAAAATTTAAACATGTCTATAGTGGCAGATGTCAAAGATTTGCTTCCGAAAAAAAACGCCTGACCCATATTTTCAGTAATCGAAACTCTGACAGTATACACCTCAAGTTTCATTGATCATATCTTCAAACATCTAAAACTCACTATTGCTAGTTACATTAAAGACATAACTCATTTCTTAAAAATTTGACTACAAATAGACAGATTTTATCTGGGGAACAAGTACAGAATGGCATCTTCGGTTTAATAACTATGAGAAATCTGTTAAAGGCAACAACATCAATTTTACTGTAGATACACATTCAAACCAGCACTCCATTGCATTGATGACGTGTGATGTGTCTGTTAAAACGCTTCATTTAAATACCAGCACCGAAAATTAATTAACACATTCAAGATTTAAATAGGGATTTAGTCATCCTCACGGAGGTGTTTTCAGGTGCACGCTTCCGTGCACTGTTCATGAAAAGGGCAAATAGTTTGAACCCGGCTACAAGAAAGACTATCTACTCCTATTCTAAAAAAATAAATTAAAACTTACTAATTTTTAACTTAGTTAAAGTTAAGTTATCGATTAAGAATTAGCAGACACCTACTGCTGAAAGATTATTCAAAACAGGCCTATGGTCGACTTTATAATTTACATCTCAAAATGCAAATTCATCTAACTTATTCAGAGAGTTAATAGTCGGAATCAGAGCTGCAAATATTTCAACTGATTACATAATTCAGATTCTATTTTAAAATTACGGAAATTGATTTCATGACGAGCAAATCCTTTCTATTTATAAGAATAGAGCAACAAAATGAACTCACTCTCTTTCCCATCACATGTTTACTTCATACCGTACTAAACGAAACATAAGCACCGTTAGGTTTTGAAATAGCCCAGTAATTGGTCCTAAGATGTCCATCCTAATGAAATGCTTACAGAAGAATACCGAAATATTTCATCATTATATGAACAATTTCGGAATGGATTTTCAGCAGGTAACAGTTCACAATACCATTAAAAGTGAATGTCATATTAAATGTTAACTTCACAAAGCAATAACTTTTCCCAGATGTATCAGGGATAAATCTATAAGCAATGCTTTTACAAAGAAAAAAAGAACACTGAAGCGGATTTGAATATTTAATTCTTACTGGACTAAAATATAAATATAAATCGATTTATTTACAGATATCGCATCATCTTACCTATTAACCTTAGTTGTTAAAAGATTAAGTTTCCAGGATCCTTCTCATATTAATCATATGTTGTAGAGATTGGATGAATTTAGATGCAACCAGAGATAACAAAAAAGTTTCTTCTTTTATTAGTGAAGAACTTTAATGATACATCATTCTGAAAATGAGTCTCTGAACAAGGTCAGCGACATTGAATGAGCGTTCTTTAATCTCATATTGTTGTGAGACCGATACTTTCCTACATCATGGACTCTCCCAGTACTATATTATTATGTGAATGGTAGTATCATGGGAGTAGCACCAGTAATGCGCAGCCGCGTACGATACCAATATCGGACACCACTGGATAGTAAGCTCTGCTTACTCTTACACTATTCTTTGTAACTTTTCTGTTTAATATATCTTTCTTACCTCTAACCCGTGTTCCGTGTTTTCCTTCCGTGGCCCCTACTTCGGGTCCACATCACATATGAAATTCAGTTTTCTACATTTCTCTTCGCTAACACGAATGTCATCTGCACCTGTCTTTCGTCAGATTCGAGAGAATAGTTAAATAACGTATTACTGCTTACGAAGCATTCTTATATCAAATTGTCCCTCACTCTCTGCAATGTTTTTAAGTGTAAAAATACGACTTCTTTATCAGTTGATAGCGTTTGTTGTAGTTTCTTTACTACCTATCCTCATACAATTTTCATTCACCCTATTTCATCAGTACTTATACTTCTGATATAAATAACTCAATAACAGAAGGGATAACCATAACGAGTCTGCGAATAACACGTGGGTAGATAACAAAGAAGGTTGACGTCTTCAGAATTAAACTACGGTTAGCCAAAGAAGAAAAAAATGTATGCAGTCGTAGAGAGTAGTTGAGTGACAGAACCAGCAAATTTAATCTCGTTTGTTTACAGATTTGAAATTCTACAGAGTGTCAAGTTACATGACAAAGAGAAAACAGTCCTGTGTCGGAATTGTGGACGTATCCATTAAGCTCATCAATCTTCGAGAGAAGAGACAAAACTGAGAGAAGCGATTTCAGACGGAAGAAAAAAACCTTAAATCTTTATACTTTCTCTGTCCTTGACTTTGCATGTAAACCTATCCCCCGCTTCATGGGACATTGCGATATGAGCATGAATCCCCAATCAGTAAATAGTTGTCGCCATAAACGTCCTCTGATCAATCTTCATTATAACATTCTCTCATCAGAATATGTAATTCAACTACACCAACAATCACATCACATTTCATAATTTAAATATGTTTCTCTCCTTCTCTCTCACTCTTTACATATATATAAATATACATACGCATGCACATAGACGCACACTCACACACTCACACACACACACACACACACACACACATATATATATATATATATATACACATATATATATATACATATATATACACATATTTGTATATATTTATATATATATTTGCATATATATATATAAACATGCATACGTATGCACACACACACTCATACATATATTTTTATATATATTTATATCTATCTCTATATATTTGCGTATATATATATATATGTATATATATAATATGGACCCTGACACACACATATATATATATGCATATATGCATATATATATATATACACACACACACACACATACACACACACACATATATATATATATATATATATATATATATATATATATATATACAAGTATAGGATTAGTGTATACGGAATAAATTCCAATAAGCAACAATTACTTTTCTTAAAAGAGTGCTCAATACAGAGTAGAGCAAATATAATTATTTATTTAAAAATTATAACATAAATATGTTATAAAATAACTACAAATATTGCTATATTGTTTCAACACCTCTGGTGTCTTATCAAGTGATGATATTGAATGTAGAATAAAGGGTTTTAAAAGTTTCAAATTAATTAACGACCCCTCGTAAGAGAAAAACGCTGTTACATAAGCTGGAATGACCAATCAAAATACAAGTATACGGGAATTAAAAAAACTTGAAAACAAAGTTATGTTATAATAGCTATTAAATGCTTTAAATTTGAGGTTATACTAAAATTGAATTTATTCTAACCAATAAGTATTGAATTATATGATAAAATTAATATTAAAAATAAAAAATTACCCATTTTAAAATTTACATTTAATCTCTATTAAGTCTAAAATTATAAAATTACTGAGGAAAAAATACATGTTATTCTATTTGTTTTGTTTTCATTGAAATTACGTTAGAATAGAAGTTAAGATCGACTGCTCTTAACTTCATGACAACATGGATACATATTAATTCCAAGTGATGGGGTGGGATGATGACAATACATACACACTCAGATTATAAAACATAAGCACCCAGAAATATTTAGATATATAGACACACAAAAATGGTGACATCTCCACGACCATTTACAAAAAAACCCCAAAAACAGGAAAACACTCATACATACACAATTAAATATGCATGCAAGTTTCTATACACATAGACAACGATAAATACATGTACATACACACACATACATTGACCTAGGCAGTTCGATACAACAACCAAGAAATATTCAAGATTGAAAGTGTTATTAAACGTATTCTAACCACTTATTAAAATATAACTTATACGGGCCAATATACGTAGATAAAAATGGTCTAATAGAACAGAGAAACAGATAATAGGGAAATAAAGGATATTAAAACAGATATATACGTATAAAAATAACATCATCTAATATATAAAAAACGAAAATTCCAAACACACAAATATATATAAAATTTTTATTTTTATTTTTCATATATGTCAATATACGCCTTATACCTTAGGCGAAAGAAAGTCAGAACTACCTACAGATATATGTATTCAGTGTACACACATTCATTACTACAGACAAAAACACAGAAAAGCCTACCTATCGATAAATATATACACACATATATACATTCACATATATATCTACACATATAAACATGTACATACTCGCATAAGCATATGTATATATACACATACAGAAGCAAGCATAAATATATCAACCCA
This sequence comes from Acanthosepion esculentum, assembly GCA_964036315.1. Lineage (NCBI taxonomy): Eukaryota > Metazoa > Mollusca > Cephalopoda > Sepiida > Sepiidae > Acanthosepion > Acanthosepion esculentum. Next base: position 2,397,652 of record OZ038477.1, read on the forward strand.
CACAGCAATGTAAAAAAGTAAACAAACCAAATATAATATATATATATACATACACATACATACAAATACACACATACATACATATATATATATATATATATATATATATATGTATATACATACATAAATATATGTATGTATACATATACGTATATAAACTAAACATAAAAACATACATATATACAAACACATGTACAAACACACGCATATATATAAAGAACATACAAGCGTACATTTTACACCTATATAAACATATATACGCGCATACACATCCATCCATCTATATATATATATATATATGTATATATATATATATATATATATATATATATATATATATATATATATAAATAGAAATATATATATATATATACATAAACCTACACATATTCAAACAATATTATCTTATTGATGATAAATTACAGAAAAGGTCCATAATAATTTTTAAAAAGTAACAATACACAGTTGTTGATTAAGTCTGTAAGCAATTGAATAATTCTTATCAAACAAAAGTAGAGTTTAGTTAGTATTGTTGATACATTCCAAGACACTATTTTTATATGTATATATCTGTTTTAATATCCTTTATTTCCCTATTATTTGTTTCTCTGTTCTATTAGACCCTTTTTATATATGTAAATTGGCCCGTATAAGTTATATTTTAATAAGTGGTTAGAATTTGTTTAATAACACTTTCAGTCTTGAATATTTCTTGGTTGTTGTATCGGACTGTCTAGGTCAATGTATGTGGGTGTATGTACATGTATTTATCGGTGTCTATGTGTCTAGAAACTTGCATGCATATTTAATTGTGTATGTATGTGTGTGTCCTCCTGTTTTTTTTTTTGTAAATGGTCGTGGAGATGTTTCTGTGTCGTCACCGTTTTTTTGTGTGTCTATATATCTAAATATTTCTGGGTGATTATGTTTTATAATCTGAGTGTGTATGTATTGTCTTTCGCAAGATGTCGTCATCCCACCCCATCACTTGGAATTAATATGTATCCATGTTGTCATGAAGTTAAGAGCAGTCGATCTTAACGTCTATTCTAACGTAATTTCAATGAAAACAAAATAAACAGAATAACATATATTTTTTCCTCAGTAATTTTATAATTTAAACTTAATAGAGATAAAATTTAAATTTTAAAATGGGTATTTTTTTCAATTTTTAATATCAATTTCAAATTTTATCATATAATTTAATACTTATTGGTTAGAATAAATTCTATTTTAGTATAACCCCAACTTTAAAGCATTTAATAGCTATTATAACCTTACTTCGTTGTCAAGTTTTTTTAATTCCCGTATACTTGTATTTTGATTGGTCATTCCAGCTTATGTAACAGCATTTTTCTCTTACGAGGGGTCGTTAATTAATTTGAACCTTTTAAAACCTTTTATTCTACATTCAACATCATCACTTGATAAGACACCAGTGGTGTTGAAACAATATAGCAATATTTGTAGTTATTTTATAACATATTTATGTTATAATTTTTAAATAAATAATTATATATATATATATATATATGTGTGTGTGTGTGTGTGTGTGTGTGTGTGTGTGTGTGTGTGTGTGCGAATGTTTGTATGTGTGTTCGTGTCTATGGTTAATTTTTTCAATCTATATATCTACAACTACTGAGTTTCCGCAATTGCGCACCATCCCCTTCTGTATATATATATATACATATATATATATATATATATATATATATATATATATATATATATATATATATATATATATGTGTGTGTGTGTGTGTGTGCGCGCGCTCTCGCGCGTGTCCCCGTCCCACTTTCGTTCCACTTAAACCTATAAAGAAGAAACTATTTTTCTTCGCTTTATATCACACGGTTTGCATATATTAATTATGTTTCTTTTTGTCTCTTACTAAACACTCATTCCCAAACTCGTGTATATATATATATATATATATATATATATATATATATATATATATATATATATATATAGATATATATTTATGTATATATATGTTGTAGGAAAAAACTTGTATGATTATGTGTTCGTCTACCTGCTTCCACAATTTTGCTCAATCGTTATTAAACCTGTCGACATCATCTGTTTGAAATGGGAAAGATCGTTACTTACACAATCTCAAATCACATCTGCGATGAAAAGGTGCAAACTATGAATTATTTATAAAACGAAAGAAACATTAATGACATTTCAAAGAAAATATGAAACTAATAGAAGTTTTATTATTGCATTATTAGATATTTTATTGTGTAATCCACTTCCCTTTATTTTTCGTTTTATTTTTTCGTTTTCTCTTTGACAAAAACATAAGCTTAAAGCACAGAGAGCTTAACTAATGGAAAATAAAACTCAGACGTCGCTGTTTCCAGCTGAAAATGCTAAAATCAATTTTTGGCTTTTGACAAAAAATCTAGTCTAATTTTAAGATAAAACATTCCATGAACGGTTCATAATATTGATCTCATTCTTTAGATTCTTTTCTTTGTTGCCAGAAATGTTTCTTCAATCCATTGTACAGCCTTCTTCACCTATGCAATTTGAATTTTCTTTATAGAAAATAAGAGCCAAGATAAAAGAAATGATGAATAAACATTACAAATTCTATACAAGTTTCGTTAATTACGACTGACAAGATAATGTGGTTAAGATTTTATTTCATTTACTTGTGTTCTTTTATTCTGTATTTCAAACTGGTTTCGGCTTTTCCTTTAGCCATTATCAATTCATCATTATTATTTATGTCCAGAAAGAGAAATTAAAGGAATACAAGAAAAATGAAATGAAAACTTAACCACAATAATTTGCAGTCGTTGTGCGTAACTTGTATAAAAGAGGAACTGGCCAAATAAGGTATTTGGGCAGCATTACATATACATATATATATATGTTGTGTATTTGGCAGAATTATATATATATATATATATATATATATATATATATATATAGATAGATAGATAGATAGATAGATAGATAGATAGATAGATAGATAGATAGATATAGATAGATGTAAACCTGAGACACGGTGGAGTAATGGTTTGCGGCTCTGGTTGAGGAATCGGATTCCAATCCATTACATTCCCTTACATGCTAATACCCTAGGGAAAGGCATGAATCCTCTTCTTCCCCCTCCAGCTATGGGTAAATAGCAGGACAGAATGTATATCAACTGGTCTGGGAGAAAGACAACTCAGAATTCGAAACCTGCAGAGGGTTGTTTGGGGACCTTGTAGCACGTAATGTACCAGGTCTCTGCATTCACCCCTTTAAATAGTGTGGATGGTTCTGCAAATCACATTTGCTGTCGGTTCCTAGGAACTGAGCTGCTTGACCGTCAAACGTCGTATACGACGAGAGAGTCGAATACACACACACAAACACACACACACACACACACACACACACACATATATATATATATATATATATATATATATATATATATATATATATACATATATATATATACAGGGCTTGGACAAAATAATTGGAACGCATGTTAAATTCAAAGAAAAATTATTTAATATGGAGTTAGTCCTTCTTTAGCCTCACATACAGTTTTAATACGTCTAGGAATGGAATCATGCTGCTTCCTGACTTCATCCAGAAGAATTTTCAGCCATTCTTCCATTAAAACCTGCTCCAGCTCTTTACGACACGACGGTGGAGGATAGCGGCTCCTAACCTTTTGCTTCAAAATGCACCACAAATGTTCAATAATATTGATATCTTGAGATTGGAGAGGCCACTCCATGTGTTCTAGCTCACTTTCATGCTCTTCATACCAATTGTTAACCACTCGAGTGGTATGTATTGGAGCATTATCGTCTTGGAAGATACATCAGGGAATAAAGTCTTGGCCATTGGATGAACATGATCTCCAAAATGTTCAGGTAATCTTTGCTGTTGATTCTACTATGCAGGGCAACTATTGGACTGAGACATTTCCATGATATGGCGGCCCAAACTATCACTGATCCACCTCCATGCTTCACTGTTGGAAGAAGGCCGTCAGGGTTGTAAGCTTCTTTGGGCTGCCTCCACATATAAACTTGCCCTGAAGTTGAGAAAAGAGAAAAACTGGACTTGTTTGAGAATATAACTTGCTTCCATTGGTCTGCAGACCAGACATTGTGATCTCTGCACCACTTCAACCTCTTTTGAATGTTGCGAGTAGAGAAGAGGTTTCCTCACAGCGACTCGTCCATGATATGCAGCCTTATTAAGCTCACGGTGAAGAGTTTTAGTAGAAACTGAATTATTCAGATGGTTATTCAATTCAACAGTCAATTTGGCCGCATTTGTCCGATGATTTTTTCCACATTGCGTTTCAATGCACGTCAGTCCCTGTCAGTCAGTTTGCAAGATCGGCCCGAATTGCTACGGTTGCTAGAGGTCTTGCCCTGTTTCTCGAATTGCATCAGTGTTCATGATATGGTAGCTCTTGAAAAACCAAACAGTTCAGCAACCTTAGCGATCGAGGCTCCTGCCATGCGAGCTCCAACAATCTGCCATTTTTCGAATACAGAGAGGTCAAGCATTTAGCTTAAACTTTACTAAATTCTAAAAATAAACACGACAAAGACAGTAAATTAGATAAATAAACGTATTTACAATAGATATAACCTGCAATTACGAAATTTTAGTTAAAGTTCTTAATATAATAGGTCTTTGAAATATAGGAGTGGATTTTGCAACTGTTCCAATTATTTTGTCCAACTCCTGTATATGGGTGTTTGTGTATGTGTGGATAGGATATATAATCGTATCCGAAACAATAAGTGTAGATAATGAGACAAGATTGAAAATCTTTTTAACATGCGTCTTCAGGTTGGAATAAAAAACAAAACTGTGTGTAAGGTAAATGCTTTGGAAGTTTTGTAATAAATTAAATGAGATGAACTAAACTCACATTTCTCGACAATAAACATATGATCAGAAGCATACGTAATAACACTGATCATCGCAAAAGCAATAATAACATAATGCATAGAGTAGAAAACTGAGATCTCCTCGGGTGGGGTAGATTTAAAATCATAGATCAGCGGCCCCTATATTATTATTATTATTATTATTATTATTATTATTATTATTATTACAACAACAACAACAACAACAACAATAATAATAATAATGATAATAATAATAATAATAATAATAATAATAATAATAATAATAATAATAATAATAATGATAAACACCCCCTGGTCTGTCGTTTCTGGATCTGATGAGGTAATTTTAGTTATAGTCTCTCTTATCCCCATGTAAAATATGATTTGTTACTTGCATAATAATATATATATCTTATCCATCAGTTTGGTCATATTTTATAATAAGATTAATACAGTTTTTCTCCTTCTCTTACTTCTTTTTCCCCCAATGGCATAAAGAGAGAGCTCGCTAAATATATGATGACAATTTGAGGTGTGAGACACACACTCTCTATGCAGTGTAGATGCCTATGACACACCATCTATCAACATAAATGCTCTATCCCTGATATTGATCACCTCATAAATTTATCAAATTGTAAACAATATATATTATATCTCGATATATTATTCCCCAGCAGTTCCATAACCCGGGTTCCTTCCCGGTGTCAGATCTTCGCTTTAATTTAGGTTTCATCAATTTGAAACCAACTTGTGAAAAAGAGATACTTTTCCGAGTAAATTATCGGGAAATTCTGATGTCCTTTCTTTGTTTCGCATTAATTATATTGTGTGCATGACATAATAAGTGATAACGCAATAGTTAAATATGAGATGGTTGATGCGGAAAGATGGCCATTCTGAAACATTATGTGGATTGCCAAAGTGATGTATTAGGTCATCCCATAAGTTCTGTCCGAATTTTGAATAAAGAAAACAAGTGACCAAATGTTACATTTAATTACAGATTCAGTGAACAATGTATTTTCCCTGATTATCTATGACTTCCTTCCATCTATTAACAAACTTACTAATTCCATTACTGTAAAATTCTTTTGGCATTGATTCGAAGAACTCACAAATGTCAGTTTTAACCTCTTCCTATGTTACAAAAGCTGTTTCTTCCAAATGATTTTGTAAGCTACGAAACAAATGGTAGTCTGAAGGAGCAAGGTCGGGAGAATAAGGTGGATGAGGAATTGTCTCCCAACCAAGTGCTTCGATCTTTTGTGACGTGATTCTTGCTGTGTGTGGTCGAGCATTGTCCTGATGAAACATCACCCGTTTTCGATTCACTAGAACAGGTCTTTTTTCCTCAAAGCTTGGTTCAAACGCTCTAATTGCTGACAGTATATTTGATCATTAATTGTTGCATTAGGTGGTAAGAATTCAAAGTGTATTATTCCTTGGCAATCCCACCAGATTGAAAGAAGAAACTTTTGCCCATGAAGTTCCCTTCTCGGCTGTGGCTTGGGTCCTTCCCCTTTGCCAAGCCACTGTCTACGACGCTTAACATTTCAATAAAAGATCCATTTTTCATCGTCAGTCACAAGTCTATCCAAAAAAGGTGAAACAAGTTGGCGAGAATGGAGAGAAGAGCAGATGTCAACTCGGGATTGGAGGTTGTTTTCAGACAATTCATGAGGCACACATTTTCCAAATTTAGGAACTTTTCCAAGTTGTTGAAGATGATGAACAGTTGTATGGTTTGAACTGAGAACTACTGCCAATTCCTCAACTGATAAAGCAGGATTTTCTTCAAGGGCTGCTTCAAGAAGCTTTTCATCAAACTCAACTGGACGTCCGGTTCGATCATCATCTTCAATGGTCAAATCTCCAACTTTGAATTTTGCAAACCATCTCCTGCAAGTACTTTCATTCACACATTTCTCTCCATAAACTGAGTGAATGTTTCTAGCCGCTTCGGCTGCTGAGTTTCCTTTCTTGAACTCATAAAGCATTATGTGCCTCAAATGATTCTTGGGTACTTCCATGTTAGCAGGGTTTTAATCAAACAAAATTTAATTTTATTGTTCTCTGAAATACAATTTGATCAGTTTAAATGCATCTAAACATAAAAATTAATGTTAAGCTCCATTAGACATTATAAAATACTCTTTAAAACTCGTTCATTTTAACAAAAAGTTAAAATTCGGACAGAACTTATGGGATGAACTAATATTATCTCGAATTATCCTGGTTAATTTTCACCACATTTTTTAAACTAAGGCAGGGCACATTTCATCAAATGCTTCTACCCATTCATCCACTGGGAACCCTAAGTATTCAAATTATACGATTGATAGCATAAATTTGTAGAAAAATACTCTTTGCTCGTCCCACTATATAAACCGCATGACAAAAGCCTTTGCTAGGGTGTAGCTGGTTAATTTAAATTCATCTTTATTTCTTGGGCTTAGCGTACGTGTAAAATATCTAATTTCATCGTCCTCTACTATCTGCTTTAAAAACAATATTTTAAATCAGTTTCAATTGCTTTTCTAAGCTTAGCTTATGTGGAATTCATGTATGAAGAGGATTCTGACCAATCAAAGTTGGCGCAGATAATATTCTGCAGTAGATTTCATATTTAGTACATTTGATGTGTTTCCTATTGCGTAATTTAGAATTGCCGTATTGAATGTCGGAGTTGAAATTGGGTCCAATCAAATGAAGTTAAATGCTTGACATCTTCTCAGTCTTTCCTTTCTAGTATTGCTCCTGGGAGAGACAGGTTTCCATAACTTCTTCGGTTATAAATGGAAAATACTAAAATAGAAGAGCCTGTGAGATTCTGCAATGACAAGAATCCGCACAGCAAAACGGCACTGAAACAATACAAAGAATACAATAGAATATTGATTAATGTCGTTGTCATATTGATTTATTGATTGATTTAATCGGTAGCAATCTCAACTGGGAAAGATTGAAAAATCTTTGACGGATTCGATCATTCAAAATAAATTCTCAAAAATTTGTTTGGTTTTCAGTGACATCTGAATTTAAAAGAAAATATATTACAAACTTAATTTATTCCACCATTTTTTGTTAATAATGCTCACAATACGCCAAGTGCGATTAGATGATATTTCACGAAATACAAAGAAAAAGTCATTTTTTACTATAGTAAACTTAATTAAACACTATTTATATGATCTAGTGACAAAGATAGAACAAACATTTTGTGTAATCCAGTATATAAAAGTAATATTGCATTTTGAAAATGCACGTCAGGCTATATGACGGTTCCATATAGGATACAGGTGCGATTCCTGTCGGAGGACGAAAATTTTCTATGAAATTCCTCTGAAATTCAGACCGGTAAATGTTGTTTAATACTGTTTATTATAAAACAGAGCATTTACTTAAATATTTATAAAAAGAATGTATAAACATAAAAATGTCTTAAAATAATTGTCGGACTTTGTCAATTTCATAATATATATATATATATATATATATATATATATATATATATATATATATATATATATATATATATATATATATATAAAGGTTATATACCTAGAGTCCTGAACTTTTATATATCCTAGGTGTAGGTATTAATATTTAGCAGGATATGAATGTACTTTAAACTAAGGAATAGTTAGATCGGGGTCAATGCAATGTATTTCCTTCAACAAATTCTCTGAAAATAATATTAAAAAAGGTTTCTGGTTCAGTACATTTTTAAACATTTCGAAATTAGCAATTTTTTAAAAAAATTAAATGTAAATTAGTTTAAGCTTTTTGTATAATTAACCAAGAAATTTAAGTTCAATATCTAAGAGATTTGAATTAAATGATTATTAATTATATTCAGAGAAACATGTTTATAAAGGTAATATACTTAGAGTCCTGAACTTTTATATCCTAGATGTATTTATTAAGATTTAGCAGGATATGAATATACTTTGACCTAAGGTAAAGTTAGATCGGAGTCAATCCTCTAGTGTATATATATTAAGTTTATGAGTTTAGTTAAAGACGTATTCCACATTAATTTGAAGGAAAACCGTTTAACCCGATTACCGCGTAGCATCCAACTTGGTCAGAAATGCATATCTACACACACTTATATATTCTTTCTTCACTCATAATGCATTCACTGCAACAATAATAGTCATAATGGACATATCACTAGTATAAAGAAGTAAACAACATAATAAAAATTCATAACATGCATAGCTAACAATAATTTCAGTTAGCAGCATATATTCGCATACTTCTTTTCGAATACACTCGCACGAGTGTCAAATGGTTTGGCAAACCTCCGTGACGCGTTGATGAAGCGTTTCTGCATTATTAATATCTTCTGCGTAAACCAATTGTGGCCCCACAGAAAAAATCGAATGGATTGAGGTCGGGGAAAGTGCAGACCATGGAACCTGTCCTCCTTTTCCTATCCATCTTTAGTGGTAGATGTCAGACAATGCATCGCGAATCATGTGGCGACAATGTGCTGAGTCCCATCATGTATGGACCGTATGCGTCTTCATATTAGTAGGGGTGCAACCTCTAGCAGGTTTGGAAGTAGTTTCGCAATAACGTCCCTGTAGACAGCTCCTGTAAGACGTGCTGGGAGAATATATGGACCTAACAGACAATTTTACCCAACACATTAATCGTCAACTGATGCTGGTGTCTCGTCTGTATTGTACTATGGCGATTCTGATCTACCCACAAATGTTGATTGTGTAATTTTTTTATTCCATCTCTACCAAAAGTTGCCTCAGCCGTAAAGAAAATTGAAAAGACAAAAAGGGATCTGTAGTTTGTGCAATAAACCATCGACAGATGTGCTCTCGTCATGAGCGATCCGAGGGCGAAAGAACCTCCACGTGGTACTATGAAATGTACGATATGCTAGCTTGATGTGTACTGATACCTGGATTATCACCGACAGCATGTAGAACGTGTTCTTCATGGTCAAGCAAACGAGCGGATTTCGGTCTTGCTCGCTCTATAGTTTGTAGTGCCACGGATCCTGTCTCAGCAAGACGACGATAAGCATCAGCAAAAGTTTGATGATTCGCCTGCCTTCGGTCAGGAAACGGAATCTCAAGCAGTCATGCAGCTTTATGAAATTACCATTCGCGCGGCCGTCTGTAAAATTCATATTTGCCTTCTTAAGATATGAATATCCTGCCATCGTTAAACGGAACACCTCTCAGTTCACTAACTAGCCACAAATGTACACGAATGACAAATGTAAACGTAATCTAGTGTACAGCTCAATACAACGCCATCCGCCGTAAAAAATTTTCAAACTTAATAACTCAAAGTGGAAATATTTGTGGGATTTGTCCTTGTTTTGGTGTGAAGATGCCGCCCCGACAGTTTATAAAGTATTTTTGATACAACCTGTATACATATGTATGTATGTATGAATTGTTTGTTTTTGTCGATTGGGAGAAGAGAATATGTAAATGTGAGATTAAATTTATATGCGCAGAATAGCATAAGATTACTTTCATTTTGGCATACGTATAAAACTACATGCGAATGTCGTTCGTTGAAGTATCCTCATAGCGTTTTAACCGGTTGAACTACATAAAACAAAATTGTGGCTGGTGGTTCTTTGTGTGTATTGATTACTTTGCAATGTATCCATAACCAAAAAGAGGCCAAGTCCACTAGGCTTTTTGGCACCAATACCAAAATGCTGATCACATATGCATGAATCAAGATCCCAAGATTTGTTCGCTAATGAAGTTCGATTATTCAGTCTTTCTGACCAAATGCCGTTGGCTTTGTCAAAATATCTGATCAAAATTCCCTTAGAAAGAATTCATTAAAAGTGTTGGTAATTTAATTTTTTTCAACTCGAAAAATATATTTTCTATCAATGGTACTTCTTCACTGTGAATGAACTTCTTGTTCAATGTCCCACACTTTAAAGTCCTGAAAGGGAATTTATATTTTTAGTATTTGTTTAACTATTTATTTATATTTAACATGGATGTAGATCTATATAGAAACTCACGAAAATTGAAAGTTATTCTTAATTAAATTGGACAAACTTTTCACAGTAGAAAAAAGCCCGTGCATATATCCTGGTGAAATGTGATATAGAAACTCTTAATATCAGTGAAATGTGGCTATTCGTTTTGTCTTTAAATTACCGAATGCATTTACATGCAAAAGTATGGTTTAAACACTTAAAATTTGCATAAACACATATCTAATTCAGCATTTAATCCTTCATGCATTTAACAGAAATGAAGGTTTGTTTAATCTAATGGTGATTTAAAATTTTCTTAATGCATCAATATACATTTGCTTAGAAGTATTAGGAAGATTATTATTTATAAAATTGAAACTCACAAACCAAAATCCAAATCGGGTGAAATTTGAATTAAATTAGAAACGATTTTTGTTTGAAAGTTGTTTTTTTTTTAATATTTCATTGACCGAATAGAATATCTTTTAAAAAGAAATTTCTTTAATTCACTTGTTAGGGTTAGGGTTAGTGTTAGGGTTAAGGGTTAGGGTTAGGGTTAAGGGTTAGGGTTGATAATAAAACCCTTTCCATATATTTAATTGACAAAGAGTCAAGGCGTCAGTTTTTTTTCTCCCATGTGTATGAAGGCAGCTAAGCGTAGGATACAGGCTCGGTAAGAAACAAAATAGAAAAGGAATTACCGGAAATTATCGAAGATTAAATGTCATATTATCAAAAGAGTAATTTTAATGAACCGATTCCTTTGTATCGAAATAGATGTTAGCAAAAACGGCGATAACTTAAAAAACCTTTCAGTAAGTTTAATTTAATTTGAAATTGTAATTGCTGCTATCTTTTGTCTGTCTCGACAAACTATTTTATGGTAAACTGAGAAGTAGTTTTATTACTACGTCGAAGAGAATATAAAAGAATCACTCTGTAAAAATAAAGTATTTCTCCAAAAACGTAAAAGACATTCTTGTCCTCTATTTCCTTGTATTCAAAGTGTTTTTGACTGTCAATCACTATCAATAATTATAATGAATACATGACAGGTGATACGTTCGTGAAGTTCCCCTAGAGTTATATATCATTCCTCTTAGTCATTTGAAAGGACCTCAGATTTGCTGAGTTGGTGGTTAGTACCACAACCACGATGTTCCTTTTTCCTATCCTGTGCAGATTGTAAGCAGCCGCATTACTCCTCCAAAAACGTCTGAAAAAGAAAAGTGAATTTTCATTTTGGCCTACCCGATCTAACATTATGTTTGACAGTCTTCCATTTATGATCCGTAAATAACTGGTGCCCCATATATTATGAGAGCAACTTCGCTAGGTCTGTTTTTGCGTGTTTGTCTGTTAAATAAAATATTTTATAATTATTCGTATTAATTTTATTTATTCACTCACTTCGTTGAATGACATGGCGACATGTTTATTTTTTTTATCTTTCACTGTCTATTTTATTTTTCTTCGTTATAGTGTCTAAATGACTTTCTTTAGCAAAAAGTCTTTTTACAAAATTCGTGAAGAGTCATATGTTATTTCGTATCGATTTAATTTGGAAATGATTCAGTTTTCTGATTTACAAAAAATCTCTACTCAAATAACATTTTTCTTACCCTCTGCTTTCCAGACGTGAGCCTTAATAAATATTGCGTAAATTGAATATAATTACTGCTTGTGAAGTTTGAAAGGAAGAAAGGTTGTATTCAAATATTCTACTCCAATTCCTTTATCATCCTTTCTACTTTCATTTCATCAGAACACAATGTCCGAGGATTTTTTATTGATATATTTATTAATACATTAATAAAACTGTTATGATAGGTGTACGTACTTTTGTTAAATTTATTAATTGATATATAAAAACATATGGGAATATTTATGGAATAGAAAAACATCAATGGATAATTTTACTATTAAATGTACATTAAAAATAATTATGGAAATCTATGCTAAATCTTAGCCACACACACACACTAATATATATATATATATACATATATATATATATATATATATATATATATATATATGTGAGTGTGTGTGTGTGTTTTTGTGTGTGTGTGCGCGCGTGTGTGTATGTGTGGTATGTGTGTGTGTGTCTGTGTATGTGGTATGTGTCTGCGTGTGTGTTAAATTTCTTTCTCAGAATAATTCTGAAGATATGACAATTTGGTTAAAAAATGAGACAATTGGAGAATATATTTCATAGTCGCTGCCGACGCGTTTCGTCAATCCGATTTTATCAAGTTTTAAAAAGCGAAATGTTTTAGTTACATTAAATTAAAAATATTAATAAGGTAACGCTAAATTGTAAGTCACCTTCAGGATTTAGGTAACGAAATATTTTTACTAAGATTTTGTCATTCGGTAACTTACTACCGTGACTATGTACCTGTCTAGGAGATCTTTAGAAATATCCATATAAATATAGCTAGATATATACACAAAGTCAGAAAGAGACGAAGCATATATAACAAACTTATAGAACACCAGAAGGTGGAGAATATTAGATGCAATCGTCAGGCAACTACCCACAATAAGCTATATAAACAAATTTTACTACGTTAATAAAAACACTGATCAAAAAAAAAAAAAAATGAATAAATAAAAAATAAATAAATATATAAGATAAAATATAAAAATAAAATTAAATAAAAATAAGCAAAATAATTTGACACAAATAAATAAATAAACAAATAAACGACTTTGGGTAAAATAACCGCCAAAATAGACTATCCACAATGCACCACTGACCCGTATATATAAATAGCCGACAAAGATAACAGCACTAGTTGCCTGACGATTGCAGCAAGCATGAAACAGACTGTCGCCTCTAAGTGTTGACTTCTATGTTTACTGTTATATATATATATATATATATATATATATATATATATATATATATTTGCGTTCGTGTGTGTGTCTTTAGCGAATTGTAGATCATAGAATCTACATGTTGCGTAGATGTACATAGAAGCACGCACGCACTCATACACGCATACCCATTCATGCCTCTTCTATTTTGTGTGTGTGTGTGTGAAAGTTGATGCACAGTAATATATAATACCCAATAAGAACAAATTAGTAAGTATGTTTTAAAAGTAATTTAATCCTTAATTGAAACAATTATATATCTTATTGATTTACTGTTAAGTTAATTAGTACTTACTAATTCCTTAGCTTGTTTTTTTATATTGAAATTATCCGCCCAAGTTCAGTCCACTTCCTGCATATTTATACTCAGTTTCATAATGACTTTAAAATAGAGTTAGTGAATTTATGAAAATTCGGATTACTTGGCTGTTTGATTATCAACGTCCAAAATAATTTTATGATTTCATCTAACAAGAATTCCGGTTTTTGCAACTAGTATCGTGTTTTATGACCAAACTCCATTTGCTTAATCTTCTTAATCTTATATATAAAGTACAGTCCATGTGTGTGTATTTGTGCGTTTGTGTGTCCGATTTCAATGATTCATATATCATTGAAAAGCCCTAGAAAGAATAGGCGGAGGTAACGATTTTTGTTGAGCTCAGATTCAGGGGTGCCAGATTATGCGAGGTTAAAAATATATATTAATATATCATACTAGACACTACCGTTGCTCTCATGGTTCAAGGAGAGAAACACTTATTTTCTTTTGTATGAAAAATTGCTGGTCTTGGCTTGTCATAGCTGGTCAGAGCCAGTCCAAGCTAGTCGTAACCGTGATACCAGCAACACAGGGACGGAGCCCTGAGCCAGGTGCGTAGATATTTATTGACCTCCCCACACACTGAGTCAGGTTGTGACACAAGGTCAGTTTTTAACGTGGGGACCCGAGTGTTTTCATTTGGGTCGCTATTCTAAGCTGGTCATAGCTTGTCCAAGTTGATCAGAGCCGATCCAAGCTAGTCGTAGTCATGATACCACCTCACAGGGACGGATCACTGGGTCAGGTAAGTATCTACCTTATAGTAATTTACGCGGTGTTTACTCATTCCTCCAAGAGAATGAGATGTGACACAAGGTCTTTTTAAAGCGGGGCCCAAAGCGCGTACACACGGGTGGGGACAAAAATTGCCCACAACCCCCGCAACCGTCGATTGCGCTGGCATCTGTGCGAGCACCGATCCCTCTCTCTTGTGCAATGGGAAGGCGCGGCCTCAGGCAGATCTTCTCCGGGGCTGGGCACCTCTCAGTATTATTTTCTCAGTTGTTCTCTGCCCTTTGACAAAGAAGCACCTGAGCGCACTCTGTCCAAGGAGAGATGATAAATAATGCGCAAATTACTTATAGTAATTCACGCATTCAAGCCTCAATATCTGTGTTATATATTATCTACTTCTAGGCAATATCATTCTTCAGGTTTAACTAATTTGCATATTGAATTTAAAAAAAGTTTATTTTATTAATTAACTGTTCTTCATTACTATTCGAGGATTGTTTTAATTTTCTTATCAGAAATAGTTCCGTTTAAGAATATCTTCTTATATAGTGCAGAAAAGTGTTTGAAATGTGCATTTTAGTTGGGCTCCAGAAAGTTGGCATCTATTTGTAAAACTTTCCTTAACTATAACAAGACAATTTATGAATGAAATGTTCATTTAAAATATTTCTTTCATGGATTTCCAGTAGTGAATATATCTGCGAAGCCTGCTAGTATTCAATATAATAACATATAAATAATAATTCATTTCATACATCTGTTCATAATAGTCTTAACCAAAGATTTTACCTTGAACCATTTCCTTTGTGTATCTCCCTACACTTGCATCAATGATCCATACGTACATTTTAATACTTTTAGAATTCTTATGTGGATCGCATGTCATGTGACAGCAGCTTTCTAAAAGTAAGTCCCTTTCATTTGCACTTGACTTGCTTTGAAGTATGGTAACAAATTGAACAGAATTTTACTTTCGTAAAGTTTGTATTCACTATCGAAAAGAAAATATCATGTAACGTTTTCCTCTTCTCAAGGGAAATCAGATAAATAGAGAAAGAAAACCTGCCATAGAAAAAATAAAAATGCATTGTTTAACTAAATTGAATTGTAAGCTCCAACAACTTTAGTAAGCTGCATTTGTTACACTTGTTCTTTTGTTATTTTCAGGTAGCGTCAACTTAACTTTGTTTTTTATCATTTTGGAAAAAGACTAAAATCTTCATGAGAAAGTATATGAAAAATGTCACGCTACAAATTGAATAGAATTGTTTGTAGAAATAAATGCAGATATAAAATTTTGAAACTAAATTCATATTAAACATATATAAAATATGTGAAATTAGAAACAAAACATCTAATAACTTGTTGTATTTTGCCTCATTAATACGAGGGTCATTCAATAAATAAGGTGAATTTTTCGGTATAAGGACTTCTAATACAGATAGGAGCTTACTCATTTTTATTTTCTTTTTTTGTTTTACTTCTTTTTCACATGGATATAATTTCTTTTGCAGATTAAAAAAAAAACTTTGAGAGTTTTAGCGATTAACAAAGATGGCCGACCAAGAAGCATGCTCCAGGATTGAACAGCGGTCAGTTATCAAGTTTTTGGTTGCTGAAGGGTGCAAACCAGTTGAAATTCATAGGAGAATGTCACCTGTGTATGGTGCCACATGTTTCAGCCAAAACAATGTCTACAAGTGGGCTAAATTATTTAAAGAATGACGGAGTAGTGTTGAGAACGAAGACAGGCCTGGGAGGCCTACAGAAGTGAGGTCTCCTGAGGTGATCGAATCAGTCAATCACCTCATTCAGTCTGAGAGAAGGGTGACAGTTGATGACATTGCAAGGACTTTGAGCTTATCTGTTGGGACAAACGCAGGGGTCATCAGTCAGAAGGAGTCATCTTGCATCATGACAACCAAAGGCCTCACACAGCAGCCCAAACGGTGCAAACCATCAACGATCTGGACTGGGAACTGCTCCCACATGCTCCTTACAACCCAGACCTTGGCCCCTTCAGACTTTCACCTGTTTGGTCCCTGAAATCGTTCACGAGAGGCACGAAGTTTAAAAGTGACGATGAAGTCAAGTGTTGTGAGCGACTGGCTGAGACATCAGTCCAAAGATTTTTACGCTGAGGGAATACGGAAGCTTGTGCACAGGTGGGAAAAGTGTGTGACAGTGCTGGGAGACTACGTTGAAAAATTTTAAAAAAGTAAGCTTCTATCTGTATTAGAAGTCCTTATACCGAAAAATTCATCTTATTTATTGAATGACCCTCGTATATAGCGTATATGACGCGTGTCAGCATCTCATTATTATTTGTCTTTTTCCATAGCTTATTGGATTTCATTTATTAGATTTAAAATTATTGCTTCTGAAACTGAATCCAGCAGCTTTAGGTATCCAGTTATTTTCTGATTGGCTTCCTGCAATACATAAAACCTCACTGGTAAATATGCTTTCAGCCAATGGGAAAATTCCCGGAAACTATTCTTCATTCGCAGATTACTCTAGCCCCAATCGTATGGCTCACAATATTCTGTCCTTTTTTGGCTACTCTGGTGTTAAATGGAAAAGCAACATCAATAATGTAACAAAATCAATCGCCTTTGTGAAAAAGTATATCTAAGAGTGAATAATTGCTGAATCCTCCTCTCCCATAAGATATTCACTTTTATATTATCCATGGCATTCTCGTTCATAAGGTTTACAATGGAAAACTCAGTGTTTTATGTCTCCAAATTTGTTAATATTCTTTGCAAGTATGGAACAATTCGATACTAAATGCGCATTATTATTATCATCATCATTATTATTATTATTATTATTATTATTATTATTTGCATTCTCCTGTCGCAGATATATATTCAATATCCATGGAGTCAAATAATATCCCGTATTCTAGACTTTTCTTATGGATCCTCGCCAATAGAGCTTTAATCTCTGATAGCGTATATTCATCTTTGTACGCTCATTACCCATTAAGTCAGTTTCCATTGTAGATTAGCATCGGATACAATATCAGTTGCACAACATGGCAGCTCTTGTGCAAGATGTTAATATTTTCCTCAATTTGTGTTATTCTCGTTCGACTTTATTGTGTAGCTTTCTGGTTCCATACAATTTATGATAAATTTCTTTTGGTGCAGAAATATAATAAATGTTTTCTCCTGACTGCGATATTAATCTGCCTCTCTTAAGAATGTCCCAAGATATGTTACTTTATTATTATTATTATTAAATGTTCGATATTTTTACATCAATTATACCTCGTTATTGTCACTTGAGAGTCAGTGACAATCAGTCTTCCTGGCATTCTTATCATTCCTTCATTACACTTGCTCAAGTTGGAAATAATGGCAACTGTACGATTTCACTTCTTCTTAACATTTCCGTGTCTTCGGAATATTTTACCATATGAAAAAGCAGCCGTAACAAAGCAATAAAATACAATACAATGTATGACCTAAGTTTGGATTTGTACAATCCGCAAGTCGTTTCATATTTTAAACAATTGACCCATCTCACAGCGAAATACATGCGACATATTTTTATACACAAATATTTAATCTCTGGACACGGCTTCTGAAACGTAAGCGTTTTTGTTGAAAGTGCATCTCGTCCACCTGTTCTTCAGTCCCTATAGAAACGGTCTGTAGATGATGCAACCGGGTAAATCCAAAACCGTTTCTGATTTTATGTCACAATGTTAGACATTCCCTAAGATATATTTTGCTTTCTGCTTCTATCATTTATTTTTTTCGTCTAATGATATTCATTGCACAGTTATCAATGTGTTACCCTTCCACCCAAACATGTTTATTTATCTACTCTTTCTTGGCTAATTGCATTCAATTTCTTTTCTGGTTTTTGGTTTCTTTTACTGTGGTAACTTTCATTGTCCACACTCAAAGCGTTCAGCTGCGCGACATGAATTAAAGATATTCTTCAGTAAAAACGTTATTCCTTTCCCTTTGAATTCCACGTGTAAAGCTTATGTAATGTTGTTTAAGATAAGATTGATGTAAGTACATTTGGCAAGATAGACAAAGAAATTCACCTCATATTTTTCTATTTTCCGAGTTTTATAAAGGCTTAGCTTTTTTGTTCAGACATTAGAAGTTATTTATTTCACTTTCTTTTATTCTTTTTTTAACCACACAATCTGCCTTGATCACCATAATGTCTTCTCTAATCTCTGCCTTCATTGTACAGAGTTGCTATCTGTATGTTCTTTGTTGTTTGCAAGCTGAATCCGCTAATGGAATTTTTAAGACGTCTGCAACTTCGCCAATAGATATACTGATATTCGGCTTTCTTTTGTGAAACGTCTTCTATACAAAAACGGGATTTTTCTGTGATACATTAGCAACATTCTTTCTATTCTTTAGTGTATTGCTATTTTATTTTTACCATCTTTCTCTAGTTTTACTACTATAAAAGAGATTTGTGTCATTGGCGCAACTATTTCAGCTCACGTTATATGCGTGGTGTAATGGTTGAGTTTGGGCTGAAAGGTCGTTGCGTTAATCGGAATAACGCATTTGGGAATACTATAAATATTTTGAACGCATATATGACTAAAATAGTATGGAAGCCGCTATTATCTAATCTCTGGCTAGTAACCAGTCTAAGAGAATGTAAGCTGAATTAAAAATTATTATATTCCCAATATATAAGTATAAAAATATATGAAGCTGTGGACAGTCATTTACATTTCCTTTATGTAGAGGCCTTGCATTTAAAAATATTTGTTGTTCCTTATCATCTAGCATACCGTTTCTAGTATTTTTCCTGTGTCACGGTTTTCATATGAGAATCAATTTAGAATGAAACTAAATAGTTCGGAGACCGATCCACTTACCAAAATCTGAACCAATGATCAAACATAATGGAAAGGTTTTTTTTTTCTATAGCAGATTGTTAACTCTTCACTATTCCCTTATGCTTTTCTGTACTGGAGAGTGTAACTTTAATCCTTTTTTTAATTTTAAGTAGATGTTCTCACTGTGGAATAAGTCTCCATTCCGAGCCATTAAATACCAAGTTTACCAATCCGAGGATTTCCTTTCGAAAAGTGTTTAAGAGTTTGTCATTAAATTTTTCTGATCTCTCGTCTGCTATTTTCTTTTCTGATGTTGCCTGTATTCTTGTTAAGTTCTATACAACTCTAGCCTGGAGATATCACGTAGGCGTTTGCAAATAGCACTGAGAAAATCGGGAGATTTGAATGAATTTAAAATAATTTTTGTCTAGGTTCGAACATTGACTATTGTATTGTATTGTATCAACTTCTAAAAAACAACTTCTTTAGCTACAATTTAGTCAGGCAATTCGTTAGTTTTCTTCATTTATCTAAGTTATTTTTCTTAATCTAACAGATTTCGGAATCGTCTTCTTCTATGTTTTACCTGTCATTTAATTTTCAAGTTTCTGATACTTGGGAATTGTTTTTGGCAATCGAGTGATATTAAGTCATCTCAATATTTGAGTAATCTTACCGATTTTTCTAGTACATTTGTTTAAATGGTTCAAAACTCTATTTCCCTGTCCCATAAACTTACTGAATGCAGCCAAACCATCTCAGAGAATATAAACACAGGTACGCTTATATGTAAGGCATTTACTGGCATATAATTTCCCATTTTTCCATACACTTAAGTAAAGTGTTAAGAAAACTTTGTTCAAGTCTTACTGGAACTGTATTCCGCTTCTCAATTTTTGTTCTAATCTTCAATGTCTTAAATATAATCAAGTATTCTAACACAATGTGAATGCTGCAAAGTTTTAAATACAAACGTAACAGATATTATAAATGAAATAAAATTTGTCCTCGAAAATAATGTTTTTCACGCGTTTAGATTTGCATGCATTACACGACGCGGGTCTGAGATTCAGACAAGGAGTTAGTTTAAATAGCATCCCTCTTCAAGGATATAGACGATCATGTCTCACTACAGCTTACTTTTCTGTGAATGGGGATTGTCATAACTACTTAGGGAAGATTAGATAGTAGTTTCCTGTTGACTTCTCTTGGAATCCAGAGTTTTCCTTCTCTTAGATTTTTTCCGGCCCAAGTCTAAAGAACCCAACCTAGAATACTTTGAACGCATAGTTCAGGGCAGGGAAAATATAAGTACTCAGGTCTTTCCCAAGGTGTTTTGTGAGAATGTAAACACAACAGAATTTGTATTGTCTCACCGGTTGTACTAACCGCGCTGATATTCTTTACTCTCCCTGTGCATCCATGTTGGAGATAGAAAATGAAATAATATAAATAGATATTCCAAAGGCTTTCCATTATGAGGTTTACCTGAAGCTGCTTGTTCTTTTGAGTGTCTGTCTTTCTTTTTATATCCGCAATATTTGATTCTTCATATATTTACTTCTGATAAAAATCCACTTTTTTTTCCTATAAAAGTTTTCTTTATCTCTTTTGGTGATATTCTTAACATCAATGTTTTTCTTCTGGTTTCGGTTCAAAGGTTGAAATTTCCTTTCTACTGATAACATCAAAATGAATTTACGATATCATGTTTCGCTTTATATCTCTTCTTAGAATAAAAGTAATTCTTTATATATTTGAAATTAAATAAAATATTAATGACTATACTTTTTTATTATTTCGAATATGACAAGAAAAAAGCTCGAGTTGGATTCTACCAAAGAAATTATAACATTTCTCATAAAATATGATGTAAGCTAAAATTCAGTCGGTAATGAAAACATTGACTTGCATAATAAAATATGACGTTCTGTATGAAAAGTACATTCAGAAATTATAAAGACTCCATGTAAATTGGCGGTTCATTAATTCCAAAGTATATATTGCACGTCTAAGTGAACGACATACAGGCTGCGATGGATAAACTGTCGTCTAAATGACGCAAAATGAAAATAATACTGACATCTCATTTGAACAGATATATTTACCAAGATTACACTAAAATGAAATACTAAAAAGTAAATTTATTCATAAAATCGCCATTGGTTTCGACCACAGCCTCGAGATAATTTCGGAGATGCCTTCAACTCTTCTGGACGGTTTCCTTGTTTAAGTTGGTGAATGCTGCCACAATCATTGCCTTCAGTTCATCTTTGGTGTTACAAGAAATTTTGTTGGTCTCCTGCTGAACTGCGTCCCACACATAATAATCAAGGTGGTTGCAGTCTGGCAAATTAGGTGTCCAGATGTAAGGTGTGACGTGGCTGCACAAATTGTCTGACAAAATGACTTGGTTCTTCTCCTTGTGTGGCATGGTGCAGAGTCTTGTTGTCACTTAGGATTTTCCAGCAGCTATCCTCTTAACTCTGGGTAGCACTACCTCCTCAAGGTACTTGGTGTGAACCTCCGTGTTGAGTCTGAGTCCCTCACCAACAAATTCGGCACTTCTTTTCTATTCAGAACGATCAGTGTGAGTTTTTCGAGCTGCCGTATCTACGTAATCACCATTATACTCATCTAACATTTTCCAAGTCCTCAGATTAACACCCAAACACTCTGAAATGTTAGCATTGGAGCTTCCGCTGCGAATTCCAGACAGTATAGTATGCCGTTTCAAAGTTTTTCGTGGAGTGAATTACATCATGGTGTATTTTTTCAACAAACGGTGCCCAACTGACCCTACTATACTGTGCAGTTGACAAAATCAAAAACAAACAACATACCTACGCGAAACTAAAAATAAAAAATGGTGATAATTTACTCCGGCACCCTGTGGCGCTAAATCTTAAATAATCAAGTGTAAACAAGTTTGTAATTAAACATTGTTTCGCTGTGTACGAAATATAAAACAGTTGTAAGAAATCTGGGCAAGGATTCTGCTACAAAATCCATCTGGATGCTGTAATGATTTACTCTACAAAATCTAAATAAATTTCGCTCGATTGTTAAAAGCTTTGCTACCTTTTAAGGAATCTTGAAGAATATACTTGGAAATGATCGCTAAAGATTTCTGAACGGACTAGACGATAAGATTTTTGCTATTCTGCAAAGGCAAACATTTCGTAGCTTATTGATCTCTTACCTCCTATAATGGAAAGTTCCCTTTTGTCTTGATATCACCACCAAATGATTAAAGAATGACGGAGTGGAAAATGATTATATGGCGAATTAAAACAAAGCTATATGGATGCATGCGATAAAATCCCTCATTTTAATTTAATTGCAACTGTTTGCTTTGTATCCCTTGATTTTAAAGGTATTAATTAAATTTTATCATTTTTTGCGTTAAAACGGTAATTACTCTCCGAACACAGGAAGACATTTAGGATTTCTTTGATGAAATGATAATCCACTTGCTTGGTAAATACTAATCCGTTTAGATGTTAAATTATCCCATTTATTTGTAAACTGAATAAAGAAAAAATAAATAAGAATGTGACTATAAGTGAGAGAGGGGGCTAAGGAGAAAGCGTGGGAATACGATGAGAGAGAGAGAGAGAAGTGTAAATGGAGAAAGAGGGTATAAATCATTTGTATGCCCTTATCTGTTCGTAATCTAACATTGTCATTTGATTGCGTAAGGTCTGTAGTTAAACGAGCAAACCAACCAATCATAAACAATTACTCGCATTTTCGCTCATGCGCAAAGGTTACACAAAGGCAACCAGCCGAGGTCAAATTTAGATTTTTCTAATTGAAATATTTGCCATGTGTTTGACATTTCCTACCAGTACGAGGGGCTGGTATTTGAACACAGCTACTGACTACCATTTACAATATTGATTTTGAGAAGGCAGAACAGCCCTGTTGCTGTAACGCATTGAAATTTTTATTTATCTCAAGTGAGACAAATAAACATTTCTTTGCGTTACAGCAACGGGGCTGTTCTGATGACTGAAAATATTCGGAACGCTTACAAATGATATTTTCCTTTACTGAAATGTGATTAAATCTGTTTTTATGGAGCGAAAACTTGACACGAAACGTAATTTGATTTATTGTCGCTTTCTTATTGCATTTCTGTGAACATGTAATCACTCTTACTAATGAAATTGACCTCTGCATTCGCCAGCAATACATTTCCAGTTATAAAAAACACGACTCCCCGCAAACTTCAGTTTTATAGAAAGATGTTCTCTCTTTTCTTTCTAGTAGAAACGTAATGCTTCATAAAAGTTGTTTCTGATCAAAACCAATATTTTTTGTCCTTTTTTCTCGATTGATTCGATGATTATTTTTGAAACAATTTTCAAATGTTTCGATGTGTTAGTTTTTAACCAATTCACAGGCCTAGGTTGTAAAATGATTTCTCTAAATAAAGTCAGATATTTTGATCTCTCTTGATTATTGGGTCGGATTATGTCAACGCCTCTTCACGAATGTGTGATTGCAAAAATATTAGATTAGCAATATATTATCCAACATAAATAAATATATTTCATTTAATCAAATCTTATAATTATAAACATTTGTATAATTAGATAATAAAGCATGATAAGAATAATTTATCTACGTTCTTAAATAGAAAGTAAAACATAAAGTATGCCTGGAATAAGCATTGACATATTTCGCCACATGTAAAAATAAATTATTTGATGAGTGACTGGAAGAACCGCTTAGTCGCTGTAAGTAAATGATTAAGAATCATGTAACCTGTTATCAGATTAAGGGAGATTCTTTTTTAGTTTAGAAGAAAATGTTTATTAATTATCATGACGAAAATTGCAAACTATGTCTTGCAATGCACCAATATTTCTGTTTTTTTCATATTGAAAAACATCATTAAAATTTGATATGAGCAGAAATCAAAATAATTGATTGTCACCAAGAAATATAGTTACCGTTTAATTTCTCAGTGCAAGAGACACTAATTAAACACCTCACAGAAGGAGAAAGTCGAACAGCTTGTGGATACAAACTAAGGCTACACACGCTGACACGTTACACATAAATGAAAGTTAATTCTCCTCTAGTTTCATGAAAATATTTCAAGTGTTAATGACTTAAGAAAATAATATTCAACAAAATTTATATTGAGAAAAAGAGACATCACTCTAGAAGTTATATTTGCTTTTAGTTTTTTTTTAATTATGTAAAATTACTAAAACTAAAATATTTTAAAAACATAAAATAATACATAAGACTAGATTTATTTTCAATATTAATTATTTTTCTTAAGGTTACATATTTCTATAAATAACGGTATTCAAAGAAGGTCTAAATTATTATTTCAATCAGCAGAATTCTCTTAAAAAATCTTTACATAAAAACTGAAGTAGTATTCTTATTTGCAATTATTGTTTCGCCAGCTGGAAGAATTCCAAAGGGAATAATCTCTCTGCAATCCCACCAAACGGACAGCATCACCTTCGGTGGATGCAAGCATGCTTTATTCACGGTTTCTGCACATTCACAATTTTTTACAGCTCTGTTTTTGAAGAACGTTATCATAAAGATCTATTTTTCATCACCCGGGACAATTCTGTCTAAGAACGGCTCAGGATCGAGCCTGTTCTGTTCCGTCACCGAATGTGGCGTCCAGTGTCGCGTTTTGCAATGAACCAAGTTTCTTCAAATGACAAAAGACAATTGAGATATCGATTTTCAAACTTTTTGCAATCTCTTCCGTGGAAGGTTTCAGTTTATTCTCCACCATGGCAAAAGCAAAGCGCTGTTTTTATCGACACAGAAAGCTCGTTGATCGTGTAATTTAAAATAACTCTGATGAAGTCTGCTAAACCAATCTTCGACTGACCGAAGAGCAGGACCCCGGTCTAAACAAGACTTTTGAATATTTTTGTCGCAGTTCTGACACTTACTCCTTTCAAGAATTCATTGAGTATAATATGGTGAAAGTTCAACTTTTCAAATTCTGACTCACAACTGAACGATGCAATGTTTCAATGAAGAACACACCGGCAAACAGCACCAAAACGATGACCATTCATAATGATTCTTACTGATGGTCTGCACACCTAAATGTACTTAACGTTTAATTATAAATTATCTAGGGTAGTTAAAATTTTGCTACTCCACTACTTTTTCTTTCTATCTTTTCTTCTATCTTTTCTATCTTTATGCACGAATTTTTACATCTAGCTATCTTTTCATTCATATATATATATATATATATATATATATATATATATATATATATATATATATAAATATATATATATATATAGAGAGAGAGAGAGAGAGAGAGATAGATAGATAGATAGATAGATAGATAGATACTTACCTGGCACTTGTGCTTCGGCCCTGTTGCTGGTAGTATCACGGCTATGACTAGCTTAGACCAGCTCTGACCAGCTTGGACAAGCTATGACCAGCTAAGACCAGTTAAGACCAGTGACCCGAGTGGAAACACTCGGTTTCCCCACGTTAAAACCGACGTTGTGTCACATCCTGACTCAGTGGGGCGTCAAGTAAATACCTATATACATATATATATATATATATATATATATATATATATATATATATATATAGAGAGAGAGAGAGAGAGAGAGAGCTATTTACAGACTGTTTCGCTGCATCACAGCTTATCAGTGTGACTACACACACACACACACACACACACACACACACACACACACACACACACACACACACATATATATATATATATATATATGAGTTAGGATTAATTATAGATCAAATATGAATTATAATGAAATAAATAAATCGTTTAAAACACAAGCTTCATTTCCAATGCATCCACAGTAGATGGAAAGAGGCTAGTAACCCAAATTTTATCTACAACATTTATAATATCAACATTTCTGTTACTGAGTCGGAACCTTAAAGTCTTGGCTTAAAATTTGAAAAACGACTCATGTGAGGTATCTCAGCAGCCACCCTAATAAATACTGATGAAACTACTTTAACCAGAAGTTTTATAGTGATATTAAAAACATATCCAGGAATAAAAACATTATTATAGCCCCATCCGATAAAGGCGCCGGTATCGTCATAACAGATACCAATGGCTACATACAAGAACTAGAATCCGCCTTAAAGGTCAACAACACCGACATAAAAACCAAAGAACAAACAATAAATCTAGACACAAAAATCAACGAAACATTTAAGAATCTATTAAAAATGAAAGCAAATCCTGGGCTACATTAATAGAATATCACCCTACTACACCCTCACTATACCCAGAGCTTACCCAAAACACACAAACCCAACATACCCATCAGATACACTCTATCTACAATCAAAAGTGTATCCTACTAATTAAGTGAAATTATTGTAAAAATGCAAACTGCATTCTTAGGCAGCATCAACACAACACACATTAAATATTCTGGTGACTTAATCTACGGGATACGAAACATAGATCAAGAAAACAATGTTATGGTTAATTTCGATATCAAATCATTATGCACAAATATACCGTTAGCACAATGCCTCAACATAGTGAGAAACCACCTCAATAAATCCAAAGAAAAGAATCTTCTACCTGTCCATAAAATTATAAAACTCTATAAACTGATCACTAACCATGTTTCCTTTCTTTCAATAATAATTTCTATAAGTAAAGATTCGGTTTGCCTATGAGATCAATACTAGGCACCTGGTATATCTCAAGCACTGCCGTGAGATTTATAAACGTTTCCTACTTTACCATTCATATATATATATATATATATATATATATATATATATATATATATATATATATATATATTATATTTATATTTACATACGCTCTATCTCTGATATTGAGCACTTTATCCCATAAATATAGCACACCTAAAAACTATATATATATATATATATATATATATATATATATATATGTATATATGTGTGTGTATATATATATATATATATATATATATATGTATGTGTGTGTGTGTGTGTATATATATATATATATATATATATATATATATATATATATATATATAGGGGGAGGTGTCTGCATAAGGAGTAATTTAAGTAAGTTCAATTACAAAAGAATCAGTAAAATATTTTTAAATGCAGTTCAAAATAAGGATAAAATATCGCAAATTGGCACATACACGTCACCGCTAGACAATAGAATTCCGAATGACTCCATTTGCCAACAGTTGAAGAAGAAACGCTTAAAAGAGGTCAGTAACTTCAAATGGAAAACGCCAGTGGAAACAATAGTCAAACCGGCAAAGGAATCATCGGAAAGGACGAGAAACAAGAGACAAATAATTGGATAGCAGATTAAATTCGCGACCTGATCAAAAGAGGCAGCGGACAATTTTAAGTAAAGACGTTAGAAAGAAATGCAAGTAAACAACAGTTTAATCGGTCAATTAGAAATGTGCAGAAATGAAAAAAAGAAACTACGAAACAGAGACCTAGCAGACATGAATAAAGTGTTAAAAGTAAATTTACGACGGAAAATGTGTTCTTCGAGGGGACGCCTGCAATCTAAATAGGTAGAAAAACATAAAAAGATACTACCAAAGGCGAATATATCGGAGAACTCTTCCATGGCAAGAAAGTGGAGAATTTTTTATACTATTGTTCACCCAGTAAAATACCTGACGGCAACTCAAAGGATTACTGAATGAAGGGTACGATATGTAGGTAGGAGGAGGTGGTGTGAAGTGAAGATTATGAAGAAGATAAATGTGGTTAATATTGTAGTGTTTAAAGAATCATCTATAATGGAGCTGTTCTATGCGATTGGAATAGGAAAGAAATGAAAGTGTTCCGGCATCCTAGAAATGACACAATATGCCCGTGCTATGAATGTCCGAACTAGTGCTAATATAAATTGAAGCTCAACTGAACATTAACCATGGAAATATCAAGTAGAGTAAAAATAGGGTTACAGTGTTTCATGTCTGGGGTAGAGTTTCCAGAATGGAGAATAGGTCTTACCCCGCAAAACCACATGAATAATTTTGATCTCTAGCAAGGACTGAAAGTTAAAATTGAGCAGCTACTGTTGAGATATGACAACATTATTCTCTTCTTGATTTAATTTAAGCAAAGCAGAAAGTGAGAGTTATTTTTCTCTTACTATTGAGTAAGCGTCGCTTTTTTCCGGCTTCTTTATCAATTGTTAGTATATGAGTTATAATTGAGATATTTATTGAACTTTAGACGCAGGAATTTTTCAAGAAATGCTAATCGTTCCTTATAAATGGAGAAAACGCGAGTTCGAATCGGTGATAATAAAACGTTACTAACTGGATTTTTGAGGTAGAATTTTACAAGCTAGTTTTTCACGATATGGCTGTCAGAGTTTGGAAAGTGGATAGATCAGTTGCAAGGTTTTGATCATTTTGAGTGTTGAAAGTGCATCCATAAACTGTGGTATCATTTGAACAAATATTTATTCATCGCTTGAGGCAGATCGTTAATAAAACTAAGAAGAGAATAGCACTGGAGAGAGAGAGAGAAAGAGAGAGAGAGAGAGAGAGAGCGTCGGTAAACGTCTGCATCGATGTCATGGTTCCAGCAGACTGGTCATTTATATGAACATATCTAATTTATGAGTGCGTAAAGACTTCATAATATGAAATAAGTGGATACTACGTGTAGTAAGTCCATATTCCGTATCTTGTCAAAAGGTTTTGAGCCATTTAGTGCAATTTCTTTAGCGACGAATCTCCCATATAACGATTCACTGATTTTCCTTGTGTCAAAAAGAACGGACTGGAGGATAAAAATCTGAGTTCGGCTGTGATTTGAGGAGAATCTAATCAGAATAGTCAGATTGCGATGGAAGTGAGATATCCTATATCTTAGAGAATTTAGCGATCGACAAGATTACCGAAAAATATGTGAAGTGACGAAATACCAAAAGTTCTAAGAAGATCTATCTTCATCGGGATGACCAATAACAAAGTGAAAATGAATGGCAACTCTTTCGAACAATTAGCATAATGAGCCTCATTAAGCTTTTAATAGAATTCTAATGAACAGCAATGGCAGCAGAATTAAACCCGAAGTCATAAAGACAATGAAAGAGAACAATAGAAAAACGAAAACACTTATACATGTTCCACGAATTATATAAAAACATTTCATAATCATTTATTATCATTGTTTACATGATTTGCGTTCGGGTTATTGCCCACATATTTGTTGCGATTATCGCACCAAAGATAATCTGTCTGTAAACAAAGTTAATACACTTAAAATACAAGGAATTTAATTAAAATCAGAAATGTCCAGTTTAAAGTTCTGGAACAAACTGGAAAATCCAACCTGGAGAATATAACACAAATGGAGTCTATTTAAAGCAAGATAAAAATGGGTATCATCGATAAACCTTTTAAAATTGATTAATCTGTTTAAATCGATTAATCTATTTAAATCGATTAATCGATTTAAAGAGCTCATGTGATTGAATGGTATAACTATAACAAAGAGATTTGGCAACAAATCAGATAAAAGCAAGAAGTTGTGGAGAGCAAAGATCGCCCAGGTCCTGAACTTACATGTCGCAATGAAGAAGAATGTCTGGTCTGCCTGATTTGCAGTCTAATTATTTATTCCGTTGTTATCTGTTTACCTTTATATGGATTTTCAAATTTCGTCCAACGTGTGACATTCGATCATTTCCTTCATTTTCAAATATTATGTTTTTCTTTTTACTCTGTAGTGAACTATTCCGTCACGATGTTCTGTATTTCTTTCGTTCTAATCTCTCTGATTTTCTACGCAAATCAAAATTTTCTAAATCCATTTTACACTCCTTTTCGATATTGGCCTCTTTTTATATAATTCAGTCTATCCGCTCGTTATGCCCTGGAGAGAAAAAGAAATTCAAATTTCTTTTTCTGTCATTAAAATAGATTGAAATTGGTAAATTAAAGATGTTTTGAATTTAGTGCCATCATACTTAACCTTTAGGGAATCAAAGACATATTTTCTACTTTTAGGAGAAGGTTGACGCAATGAATAAATGTGTGCGACGTAAAGTGTATTGGACGATATTTCTAGTGTTTTATCAAATATGGAACTGTTTTATAGCAACAATATTTGTAGATCTATGCAAATACAAAAGACAGATAATGTAAGGTCGTTTTTTACTTTTTATAACAAATGCAACATAACATCTTTCAGTCTATCGATCATATCCCTTGTGATATGTGGATATTAAAATGCCAATTACATAGAGTGTTTCCTGACAACACCATATGAATTTCATAAATTTAGAGTCAGAGAAAAAACAGCGAATATTTACAACAGGAAACATTTATCAGAAAGATGTTCATGTTAGAATGTTAACAGGTAACTGTTCGTCTTTTCTTTCCTAAAACGTTGTGGATGAACAACATTCCTCGCCCATATGTCTTGGTTGCTCACATACTAAAGACAAGGAAAAAGAGGGAAAAAAACACTGAATCTCGCCCGTAAATAAACATATGTTATTGGACACTCAACTAGGTGTGCCAGGGGACATATGGTTTGGTCCACAGAATAAATTAAGTAAGGCAATAAAGCTACTAAGTTGCAAGATGTTACTGTGAGAAAACCTTTTTCACGAAAAAGGAAAAATAGAACTGGATTGAAATACGCATAAAATGACCATTGATATTGCATTAAAATATTTGACAATCATAAGTGAGAAGTCAAATTAGAGTATAAGTGTGATTAGGATACAACTAAGGGTTACATCTAGCAATCCTCAACAAGAAAATAATGAAAACTAGTACTACGGTTAAATTCACGCTACCAATAAGGAAAGCTTATCAGAACAATATCTATGAAAGTATTTGAAGAAAACGTACAGGGAAGGTGAGCTACGACGGTGGTAAGTGATTGAAGTTGATGTTTCAAGTCAAGGCCGATAACATTGCAATGTCTTCTATGGATTTTTTCTAGAATCTCTAGATAGAAAGCAGAAGCAGCAGACCAGATGTAACAACAATATTTAATGCACGGAGAATAGTGGACCTAAACAGATTCAAGACAGATTCGGAGAGAAAAGTTGTTTAGCTCGCACAGCAAACCAAATTTCTTAGCAGTAAACTGATTCGTTTTGTAATGGTATGAATGAAAACGTGTTTCATCCATTGGTTACCTTATTATGTTTTATTTTTTTTTATATAGGGAAAGATGTTTTTTAACTGATTAAAGTTACTCTAGGTTCTAGCCTCATGTACAAAAACATTTCCACTAGGTGATTTTTAAAAGTGTTTTTTTTTTGTGTCTGTGTATGGGGGGGATATTCTGACCGATCACTTGTCTCCATTTAAAAGAAATACCGCGTGTAACAGTAAAATTGTCCAAATCGTGTCAATGCATAATTGTATATCCCACAAAATGTTTAATATCTAAAAAAATAAACTGAGTTTATTTTTTCCAGGTATATATATATATATATATATATATATATATGTGTGTGTGTGTGTGTGTGTGTGTGTTTGTGTGTAGTAGTAGCAGTAGTAGTATTAGTAGCAGTAGTAGTAGTAGTAGTAGTAGTAGTTGTAGTAAAAGTAGAATCAGTGTGTTCTACAATATTTATCATTGTCCAGAATGGTTTGCATAGAATCAGATGAAAGCTTCATGCAATCTCAGAAATTATTTATATTCTATAAAAGATATTAGATGTTTTATTGAAAAAGATTAGATGCAGTTTTCATTCTTTTATCCTAATCCATACATTCCGAGCCTTCCCAACCAAAAGTAACATTATTTGCTACTGGTATTAGAAAATCTCGAAAGCAGGCTAAAGAACATCTGTGGATATCTTCATAGGTAATTTGGTTTCAAAATGTCAACGATTGTTGAAGCGAAATTAGTAAATATGGGAGGATGTCTGCCTTCATGGCTATATATTGTCTCGTTTAGCAAATGAATAAGGGTGTCTTCTAAGGGTATTTTACAACTAGGGAAGAAATGTTTTATTTCATTAACTCAAAAAACAGAAATTAAGACAAGATTTGCTTCGATTCGTTCATCTATGATATAAAAACAAATTGAGATTGTTAATATTATCATGTTAAAAAAGTAAGATTTAGTTAGAATTTATGTTACTTGTATTTGTTGAAAGGTTGATTGAGATGTTTGGGTATTTCCCATGTGGCGTGAATATTTCATATTTGATTTGAGACAAAATATTAGCATAGTCTTTGTGGTTTTTATCATTTATTCTCTTTTGTTTCATTTTTGTAACGATTATCATTTAATATTCATCATTTAGACTTTTAGTTTTCCTTTTTTTCTTTATGCATATAGGAAAAGATGTTTTCTTTTGAAACCGATGCCATCATCCATTTTTCGTTATTTTTAATGACGTTTACGTATTTCACTTTTCCTGGAAACTTCAAGAAAATTATTTTCTCTTTCAATTCAAAATGTGTAGACTGATTTCAGCATAACAATTATTATTCTGGTAAAAATTACAATTTGTATGTTTTTATTTCCCCATCGTATATCATTTTTATTTTCAGTCTTCAGTCAATACTCTATTCTATAAATAAATATCTATTGAGATCCTAGAGTTTCATATAAACAAACTTATTTTTGAACAAGGCACGAAGACATGAATATTTTTATAAAGGCAATAAAAAGTATTTCAGGCATCACAATGTTCGCCTAAGTTACGTCAGATACCAAATGCATTACTGGACACCAGATATCCTTCTATTTGACAGCATTTCCCATGGTATATAGGAATTAGTATCTACCTATTCTCAGACGGTTGAAATTATTAATTACTCTATAGAAGTATTAATATATTTTGCGATTTTAGTATCTGCATTGTATTGAGTATCTGTATACAAACAACATACTTCGGAATGGGATCCCACATATATCGACAGGATGAGGGCTTAGCAATGGGCTCGCCATTATCACCAGAAATGGCGAATATATACATGGAATACTTTGAGGAAGTGGCATTAGAATATCTATCTCTAAAGCCAACTGTATGGTTATGGTACGTAGATGACACCTTCATACTCTGGCCGCACTAGGAAAATGTTCAGGTTCAACTGGAAACTGTGAACTCAATAAGAGCTTCGATACAGTTCACGATCCCATTCTTGGATGTTCTAATATCTCGAACAGAGCATAGTTTCAAGACATCCGTATACCGTAAATTCACCGGACAGTGCCTCAATTTCAACTCCCACCATCCATACAGCGTAAAGAAAGGGATCGTTCACTGCTTACAACACCGAGCAAAAGTCATAAGTAGCGACCCAGAGAAATTAGATAAAGAATTGGTCAGTATAAGTAGTACCCTACAACGTAACAACTACCCTGGGTACATGGTAGCAGCCCCAAAATTCTGGCATAGGCGCGTACAACAAGAAGAGAACAACATCACTCAGAAAACAGTCTGCCTGCATTATATGAAGGAGTTATCGGAGAAAATACAAAGGATCTGCGTTTCATATAACATCAGGACAACCTTCAAAAGCTGTAACATTAGGGGAAGTGGAAAAATCAGGCGTGGCTGACCACATATGGAGAGAAAAGGGAGATCACCGCCCTTTTAGGGATCAGGTTGAGATCATAGACAAAGAACATCATTGGAAAATTCGTAAACTTAAGGAATCAGCACATATGCTAGGCCGCAAAAATCTCTTGAGCCGACCAAGAATAGAAATGAATACAATATGGGAAACAGTAATAAGGAGTGCCAGAGAAAAGCGATAATAACAACAAAAATTGCAATATGAGCACTGTTAAAAAATGATGGTTGAATACATTAGGTTTATAATACCCATAAATTCATACACAGATGACACATGGCACAGTCGATAAAGGCGTCATTTAGATCCAGTGACAGGACCCAAGGAGTGTGAGATCAATACCTGATAATGGCGGTGGAGAACTTGGAGAGGGGAATTAACAGGAAATAACTGCTAACTGACATCCAATATACATGGCACGTGGAACTAGAACAGTCTACCCCAATGACGAAATAAAGGGTTCAGTTCGACATTCCAACCACCTGAAGACCGATATCACATATCAGTATAATGTAAAAACTCTGCATGAGAACGCGATTTCTAAGATCGATAAATCAAGTCGCATGCATTTTAACAACATCGCCGTATCCAAATTAGTTAAATGGATAATCCACAAAATAAAATACTAAACAATGTCGTAATTTTCTCACAGTGCAAGACTCTTAGTGAATTGAAACATGGCAACTGATAGTTAAGACAAAATCCTGAATATAAGTTGTGAGTTGTAAATTATTGAATAATTAAACATTGGCGCGATTCTGTCAAAAGTCGAGACATAGACACTGGGATCATGCGGCAATGAAAGTAAAACACCTTTGCGCGTGTCATTCACTTGATGCTCATCGATCAGGGATTTTAGATAAACTGCTTATTCGATCAGAGTTTAAAAATCGATTCATGTTCTGATTTTCGTTTTGGCTTTCATCATTGAATCCTGACTCATTTCAAAGAGACAAAATAATTAAGTATTTAATTCATGCCAATCAACGCAACTAACTATTCGCCTTGGTGTGTTGTAAACACGCAACTGTTCCATTATCTCCCTTGGCGATTAACAGTTTTCGATTCAGTGAGATTTCCACTTGATTTTCCGCTTAAAACTTAATTGCTTCATTTCGCCGTTGGACGGGAGACAACACCTGAGCAGGTGTTTGTTAGTTATTGTTTAAATGAACAGCTATCAAGTTTTTTTGCGTCAAGTATGTTCGACAACAAACATTTTTGCTGTTTCCCTGGGGTGTATACAAGTGGCAATTTGTAAGGAAATTTAAAAACATAAAAGAATTACTTTCTATTCAAATGTGATAACTTTTGCAAAATGTACACTTAACTGAATGAATATAAAGCAATATTGTAAATGCCATTTTCTTTGCTATTCTTTGTGTCATTTCAGTGTCTTATCGAAAATGATAAAATATTATTTCCAAAACAATTAAAAGAAATTGATGCGTATATAAACATTATTCTACTATTATTGACTAACAATTTAGTTTATTATCACACCTATATCTATGAAGAGGACATGAAACTTTCTTGCTCTGACCAAGAAAAGATATTTAAAAATAAATGATGACAAAACGGGCAAGAAGTTTTCATTTCGCATTCGGAGAAACGCATTGTTATTTGAAGAAAACTCATTGTCAGTTTCTAAGAGTTCATGCAAACATTAGTGACTGATTAGAGTTTTAAATATAAAAATGATATATAAATACAAATATAGAGATATATTGAAAAGCAGGGAAATGTTTCTCAGTGGTTTTATAGGTAATATGTAAATATACTTATACTTCGTGAGACTTTGAAAGTCTACACGGACAGCAGGTAACAGTGCATATCCATTATGACACAATGAGTCTTTATTAAAACACAAGTCATTACTATGTCCGAGGTTTTTATCTGCATGGATTTGTTTTATAACGACTGCTAAATCTATTTTTTCCGGAAGATTTTGTTTCTAAACTAGAATCAGCTTCGGTAAGGAATTATTTCTCCATTGCATTTGATACATTACAATTGTATATTAAAATAAATAATCTCACTTTTGAGTTATTAAAAAAGAAAACCATGTAACATCAACAGGTCTAAATTGGTGTCGTGAAGCCTCCTTTTTCGATGTGAATTTGGTGTTAAATAAATCATAAATCGTATTCTTGACAATTATGCCAAGGCAAAAGCGAATCTGGAAACGTTTTATCAGCGGTTTTGTCTCAGATTTGTGGAAGAAATGCCACCATGAAATTTGAAACGTAACATGTGAGTTTAATTCTAAAGTTGATTAACATATTGTATGATTTATATTTTATTATCTTCTTTCATGTCTTTTTTGGGGTCTCTTTTCAGAACTAACAAATCTCAATGCAGCAATAATATTTCTCACTTACTTTTTATTTGCGTTTGGCTTCTATTCTTCACCCAACGCGGGAGGAAATATAGAAAAATGTATATTTTTCTTCAATACAATTCACTCTCGCTGAGGACAATACTTCCATATTTGAAACAATTTCATCTGCAAGGAAATTATAGATTCTTTCAGTGTAGCGTCAAGAGATTTTTTTCGTTGGGGGGGGTGTAATTGACATAATTACCACTGTCATGCTCCCAATCGTATTTAGTTATCAAATAAAATCTTGTTAATTTTTATTTTTCCCATTGTCTTCTTAAATAAGAACCTTGCTTTAGGGATAAATGACTTTTCTCTGTTCACTTAAAGTAAGTCATTTTTTTTGTTTTCTTGTCGTGGGACACACGAATCCAAATCATAGATGAGTTTACTATTATGTTTAGAAAATAGGG
Organism: Acanthosepion esculentum; assembly: GCA_964036315.1. Classification (NCBI taxonomy): domain Eukaryota; kingdom Metazoa; phylum Mollusca; class Cephalopoda; order Sepiida; family Sepiidae; genus Acanthosepion; species Acanthosepion esculentum. The sequence goes on from OZ038477.1 coordinate 2,434,647, forward strand.
CATTATTTTTGTTTGACTTTCTAAATCTTCTTCGCATCAGAATATCTGACATCTCTGTCTGACAAAACATATTTCTGCAAAATTTCTAACTCGAATTAGCTGGTTAAACAAATACTTTGGACACCCATAACTATTTGTATTAGTCATGATATTGGAATATATCGAAAGTACTCCGAAAAATAAAAATGAATGAATACAACCATGTTACCTCCCTTGATCTCTTTAATCATACAACAACAAAGCTTATAAATGATTACGAAATGATATTATTGAAAATAAACAAATAATATATCTCTTTTTCCTTCATTGTTATACTTCTACACAGAACTGTAATATATTAGACAAAATTTCTGAAAGTATAGAAATCTCTCTCTCTCTCTCTTTCTCTCTCTCTCTCTCTCTCATTCTCTCTCACTCTCTCCATTCATCAGCGAACATTTTTTGTTTGGTAGTAGTTTCTGAAGATATTTCTTTTTCCTCGTCTATTCATAAGACCTCATTCTGCTACCAGCGTACAGATTGGGATTCATTTCCTGACTCTATCCGATATTCCCCTTAGAATGAGATCCTTAACCTTTCTATTTAGAGTTGTGCCTCGGAGTTTCCTTCATGGACCAAAGATTGGCATCGATACTTTTGTCGCTTCTCGGAAATACCAGGTAAAACCACAATCTTCTCATTTGTTCACGCCGGCCTTTTATGCCGCTATAGCCTACCGTAATCACTTTTTTCTGGATGTTCCAACGTGACAGTTCCGATCAATGCAGAAGCCTATTTGTATCTGTTCGTATCAATTTTAAACTTTTCGTCTAAGAGGCTGTCTTTGTTTGCGGATAGAATATAACACCTCATAGCCTCTAACAAGTTTGGCTCTTGTAATTACTGATGGCGCGTAATATTGTATTAAATAAGAGTAAGTCTTCTATCTCTCATCTCTTCACTCAATTTGAGGTATTAACTTCGTCTATTGATAAAGCAGAATGTTTTGCTCGTAAATACTCTTCAAATTAGACTCATAACTTATCTGGATTATCTTTGCCTGTTTTCCCACAAAGAACTGGGTTCCTATTGAGTGATATGCATATAACTCCGTCCATGTTTCCTGCTATCAACTCTAAACAAGATCCACTCAAAGTATATGGAATTGATGTTATCCCTGAAAAATTCCTTGCTCATAAACTGGTTTCTGTTCTTTCCAAGCGGTACAGTAAGTCCCTTCCCGCTACTTGTTTACCTGCTGTTGTTCCTGTCTTTAAGAACTAAGACGATCCATCTGATCCTTCTAACTATCATACCATCTATATCTTTTTCGTAATATACTAAAGGCTCTCATCAACTCTGAATTAATTAAGAATCTAACATTGCTGAGACTTCATTCAGATCAGCAATATGGCTTTAGCATCTCTAGGTCAACTGCTGATGTGTTAATGATTATTGTTGAAAGAGCCTATCAAGCTCTAGATAAGAACGCTGAAACTCGGTCTATTCCTTTAGATATCTTGAAGGCATTTGATAGGATTTGACATTCTGGTGTTTTTTACAACTTGAAAGGTTATGTTATTTCTGGACGAAAGTTAAACTGATTAAATCTTTCTCATGAAATCGTAAAATGAAAGTTGTTTTGAATGACGACTCTTCTAGACCATTTTGCATTAATACAGCTGTTTCCCAGAGCCTCTATCTTAGGACCTAAGTTGTTCCTAATTTTCATAAACGGCCTTTCTGATGGAATCCTAGCAGCTTTTTACTTCCTGTCAATTTTGATCTTTTCCAAAATTTAAGTGCAGTGTCATCGTTATCTTTTGTCATCTTAATTCATTTTCTTTTATTGCTCTCCCTTCTTAATAATGTCCCTAAGACTCAATAACGCCTTGCGTCTTAGTGGCTTTATTGCCTGAGGTGAAATGATATATATATATATATATATATATATATATATATATATATATATATATATATATATATATATATAATGTCATTGCGACTAGACATCTGAATGCCTCAAGCTCAGATCCAAACCCAAACGATTTTTTTCTGTCAGAGTTCCTACCACTGAGCTATGTTCATTTGACAGAGGGAAACAACTAAATCTAGCGTATTGTATTTACGAATGTAAACAAATGCCAATCAGTCCGGAGTGCTCCAATTCATTTTACTGAACAGCTTTGCATTAATGTAGCTGTCTGTTGTTTATAGAATTAGCCTATCACTCAACAGCTAATATATATATATATATATATATATATATATATATATATATATATATATATATATATATATATATATATATATATATATATGAAGGAATACGTATTTTTATAGTGTATTTGATATTTGCCATCCCATTAAAACAGATGGATGCTCTAACCTTCAAGCTTATGTAACAGTGCGGTTACTTAAAAGCAGTCACAGTAAGAAGATTTCAACATATTTTCTTTTTGTTGCCTTTATAAGTTGTCCTATTCATTCTGCTATTCCATTACAGATTTCATATGGAAATTTAACAATCTCCTTACGGTGGTAGGATGTGATGACATAATGTCAATTTAATATTGAGTACCTATACGCGAACGTATAAGCTATGCACAAACATCACACAGTACCCTTCAAAACTGTCATCTTGTCGTTGGTGACGACTTTAGTCTTCCTCGTTGGGAAGTTATTCCATTGAGGTGGGAATCTCTTCTGTTTTTTTCCTCGTAGCTTGAATTGGAAGAGAGAACATATCCTACACTTTGTTTTTTCCTTTCAATCATTTTATTCCATATATATATTTTGTGGTTTTCGTCTTATTCACTTTTTCCACTGAGGTGAATTGTTTTTATATTCATATACTTTGTCTGTCATTACAACTAAGGTATCATATGATATCAGAATTCACTATGTCTATATTTCTTAAGTGCCTTCATTACTTGTACGCCTCCATTTATTTCGATCTTAAGTAGGAGTTTCTCATTCAGCATCCATACCCCAGACTCTTAAACAGTCTTTGAAGCGATTGTTTTGTTTATGCTGGGGTCGAGTGCCTTAGAATAACTGGCTGTAGAACAAGTCACCGTGGTGGCATTTGCTTAGATATCCTGTTGTTATCTAGGGGAATGATAAGGCCTGCCTGGCGTAGCCAATGATGATGAATGTCTGCTTCGATGCTGATTGCATTGGCCTTTACGAGAACCATTGTGTCTGGCTTATGGGATAAACAGCAGGTACGAAGAATCGATTTTAATCTGCGTTGGTGTCATTTCTCTAGAGCATCTAAATGTCTGCAGTACATAACCCATGTCACACAGGAGTATAGCATACACCTCGGTACATAGACATACGTACATACATAAACTGAGTAGATAAATCTTATATGTATCTATGTTCACTCAAAGGAAATTTTTTCAATGGAAAAACTGGTCTGTCTATATTTCTGTGATGTGGTATTATGTACACTACTTAAATTGTTCTAACTATTGTCCTCATCTTTGTTGTCATATTTATCACAACGTTTAGGCCTTTGTACGCTCCAGCCTTCTTCAGGTGTTTAGAATGTCGAACTGAACCCTTTATTTCGCGTTCGTTAGATCCAGCGACAGAACCCAAAGTGTGTGAGTTCAATACCGGCTTAAGGCGGTGGAGAACTTAGAGAGTGGAATTAACAGGAGATAACTGATATCCATTAGATATGGCACGTGGAACTAGAACAGTCTACCGAAACGAGCGAAGTAAAGTGTTCAGTTCGACATTCCAACCTACTGAAGAAGGCCGGAGCGTACAACGACCGAAACTTTGTGATAAATATGGCAACAAAAATGAGGACAATCGTCTGAATAATGTAAATAGGAAAAACTGATGTCTAATATCTATTTACATTATTTTATCTTGTTAGAATTGATTTTGTATCTTATCGTTGAAGGTGTAATGGAAGTGTCCACAATTTGTATTATTGTAAAGTTTCTAAGCTTTCAAATGATTTCAGTCATTATCAACGAAGAAAGAAAGAAATTAGATTAATTTCAAAGCCATTCTAGTAAAATACATATTAAGTATGATTTTGAATTTTGAGTTTCTACGATTGAGTTTTCAGCTGAGATGTTCAAACGTTGGTGTTTCAAACTGTGGGTGTTGCATAGCATTGATGTAATTTAGAATACGAGACTTAAAATGTGTAGTGATATGTAAAAGACTGTCTCATTAGACTCTTTTTCGTGTCGTGTGTAGATGCTTTCCTTCCCGTCACGTGACGCGTATAAACACTTTCATTTCCGTATCGTATGTAGACATTTACTTTCCCGTGTCGTATGTAGACATTTTCTTTTCCGTTTAATGTGTAGACACTTTGTTTCCCGTGTCGTATGAGGACACTTTTCCATGTCGTGTGTAGACACTTTGATATCTTTGTCATGAATAGACACATCTTTTCCGTGTCGTAAGTAGATTATTACTATTCCGTGTCGTAAATAAAATTGTTTCTCATTGTCTTATGTAGATACTTTCTTTCCCGTGTAGTGTGTAAACACTTTTTTCCGTGTCGTAAGGAGACTTGCATTTCTACGTCGTGTTTAGACACTTTTTCAGAGTCGACTGTAGAATATTACTTTTCTGCGTCGTGTGTAAACACTTTTCCGTGGCGTATATAGACTCTTTCACTTCCGTGTCGCATGTAGACACATTCTTTTGCGTGTCGTATGTAGACACTTTCTTTTCCATGTCGTGCGTAAACCATTTCTTTTCCTCATTGTGAGTAGATTATTCTTTTCCGTGTCGAATGAGGACACTTTTCTCTGTCGTATATAGACACTTTCATTTCCGTGTCGTGCGTAGATTCTTTCATTTCTGTGTTCTGTGTAGGCTCTTTTCCGTGTCGTAAGTAGACACTTACTTTTCCGTGTCGTATATAGACATTGTTTTTGTGTGACGTCTGTAGACCCATTCTTTTCCGTTTCGTGTGTAGAAACTTTTCCGTGTCTTATGTAGACTAGATTTGTTCCATCTTGTGTGTAGAAGCTTTGTTTTTCGAGTCGTGTGCAAACATTCTTTTCTGCGTCATATGTATATTTTTCTCTTATATGTCGTGAGTAGACCCTTTTTCGTATGTTGACTCTTCCTTTTCCGTCTTGTGTGTAGACTTTTTTTTTCGTCTCGCGTGTAGACTCTTTTTCCGTGTCGAACGTAGATTCATTCTTTTCCATGTCGTATGCAGTCTCATTAATTTTTATGCCGGATGTAGACTCCATTTTCTCCGTATCGTGTGCAGACTTTTTTCTTTTTCGTGCCCTATATAAACAGTTTTTTTTCATATACTTTACCTTTCATCTAGAGAGTGATTTTTATGGCTTCATAAAACATTGTACTACTCACGTGATACCTACAATAAATAAGAAAAGCCGATGGAAATATGAAGGCAATGAATAGGAAATTACGAGCTATAATAACGAGCAATTCTGCTTACAGGAATCAAATTGTTTAGACCACGGATAGAAAAAAGCGCACCCGAGAAAGGTCAGAAAAATGAACAGATTAACTTAGAATGTACAAGTTATCAGGTGTTTACATAGCAGAAACACGTTAGGAAAATTAAGAAATGTATTTTTTTCGTTTCAACACCGAAAAGGTGATAATTTTGTGTGAATAAACCGCAGCAGAGAAAATTTCAAATGTGCTGACTGATTCGGTAAATTACTTATATTCAAACACTCAATCCTTTTCTTCCGCTGTTCAACATAAAAAATAATTATATACAAAGGATCACAACCAAGATCTTTTTTGCTACGTAAATGAAGGAGATTATAAAGAAAAATCTATTGATAAAAAACAAAGGTGTTTAGTGAAAATCCAATAGAATTGAACGAAAGAAAATTGATTTTATTTCAAGTTAGAATTTTCACCTTTTTCAAGTCTAACTGATTTAACTAAACATTCAACTGGAACGTGACATTCATAAAATGATCGGGAGAGGATAGCAATTGTCTGTTATAATTGAATTATGTTATTTTTATAACTAGTAAAAAAATCCCAAAACGTGTGAAACCTAGAAGTTTTTATATTCTTTAAATGCTATCTTCCACAATACTCTTCTCAAAATATTATAATAAAGGACTATTTTTTAAATATCCAAAGGAATCGAACTAAATTGAGGCATGAATTTGATATTGAGTGTTGATTGTTTTTTATCTTTTTTCTTGAATCATCGAGCGATGTAGGTCAATGGAATATTTCTTGCTTTCGAAACACGCGAAAGCACACACACATGAGTACATATATCTACATATCATAAATGGAATATGTACCATAAAGTAATAATAATAATAGTAATAATAATAATAACATTGATAAAATAATAACAGAAATAGAATAATAATGATAATAAAATTACTGTCTGATATTAATAAAAGTAAAATTATATAATCCAACGTCTGTCAAGACGAACAGAATTTTTGCCAGTAAATTGCTTGATAGTAATTTAGAGAGCAATAATTTTCGATTCAGATGTAATATGAGTTCAAAATACTTACCGTGGTTTTGTCGTATCTTACTTATCATGTCTCGAATAAGAATAATTGTACCAATTACAGAATGTCTATTTCATTAATTTAAAACGCTTATTTACATAAGTAAAACTCAAATTTAATTCTTGTCTATATTTACAAGTAGCAATCAAGTAAAAACTCTATAACAATTGAAAGCACAGATAATCTTTTTTTCGTGTATATATAATTATATATTTCAATGCAGAATTGAATAGAATCCACATTGAAATATTAAAATAATTATGATAAACACAGGTAAAGACACAGAATGGAAAGACAGCCGGTGTCCAACGATTTTCCTCGACTTGGATATTTTCAACATCTCAGATAAATACATTTAAAATATTTTCCTTTGTACTGAGAAAAGGAAATTAGATTTACAAACATCGTTTTATTTCTTAAGATAAATTTAAGTAAATATTTTCCAGTAAATTCTGTGAATATAAGAAAATATTGTAGGGATAAATACCAAAATATATATATAAAACATTTGTACTAATTACAATCAAATCGAATATATATATATATATATATTACAAGAGTAGAGAACGTATGTGACAAGGGAGACAATATATATATATATATATATATATATATATATATAGATAGATAGATAGATAGATTGATAGATAGATGGATAGAGAGGGAGAGAAAAGAATAGATAGATAGATAGATAGATAGATAGATAGATAGATAGATAGATAGATAGATAGATAGATAGATAATAGGAATATGTAAATTAATAAATGAATGTATAAAAATACACCTATACATATAAATATATGAGTATGTAAATAAATAAATATATGATATGTAAGTAAATAAAATAGATATATATATAAATAATCATATACCTATATAAATAAATATATTATTATTATTCTAAGAGATTATATTAAATACATGTGAAATCGCTACACAAAAGGTTTCATATTTCAATATTTCGGTTTCGAAAGATTTCCAGATCAGATTATTGCTTGCAATCCTGAAAATATTTGACGATTTTCATTCGGTTTCTGAGAAATTAATGAAATAAAAAAATGTCAACCTATTAAATGTTTTAAAGACTTTTTAAAAAAATCTGTAGATGTTGCCTGAAGTACATGGTACTTTTTTCTGAAAACAATTACGTTATCAAAAAAGGTAATATTTCTGTAGATAATTGTATTGCAAATAATTCAATAGAGTCCATATGAAAACATGTATGATTTAGAGTGTAAGGTCAATAAAATAAGAAAATGAATTTCATTCGATTGATGCGGGGGTGCTCAGGAAATGCACGGAGTTTAAATGAAGCCTGGTGGTTTGGAAAAGATCGATAATAAAATAAATATGTTGCTCTGTTTTCTGCGATCAAAAGTAAAATTGATTATTGGGAAAGGATAACATGGAAATATACACTTGTTGAATTACTATTGATTAATCTTCTCGTCTTGTATAGGAAAATGGCTCAAACACGCAACTATAGAGTGTGTGTTTAATTTGAAGAAAGCAAATTATTTATGCAGCAGCCCTTTATGTGTGTGTGTGTCTGTCTGTGCGTGTGTGGGTGTTTGTGTGTGTGCGCTCGCGCGTGTGTATATGTGTGTGTGAATATTTGCTATATTTTTTAGGTAAGAATTCTCAATATGGAGCCTTGACCGTTTCTGGACTTTCTTGATAGAAAAATCTAAACTGTTTGCTGGTTTTGTCTTGTTTCACACCTTAAACAATAATCGATTGTTATCAGATGATCTAATGATCATTTAAGGCGTTAAACTCCAAGTCATCACGCTCTGCTGATTCTAGTGCCGACATATAATTATCAATTTAGACAATTTGCACATAGTTTTGATCATTCTTCGCAAATGTCGAACACAATAAGTGCTATTTGGTCAAAGTATGTGTAAACATTTTCCAGACGCACAGTTCGAAATCAGTTCAACCATCACTGATCATTTTGAAAGAACAAAATGTATTATAGTGTTAAAATACATTTAAAAAATGAGGCATTTATTTTTCTATCAATGAGTTTAATTGTTTATGAGGCTCCGTTTGATCTATCATATATGCGAAACAATCCAGGGTGTTTCTGTACATTTCTTTTGGACAGCTAAGTAACTTGATATTTACTACTTCCGCTTAGAATAATATAATCTCAAAGGAAGGCAAATAGAGTTAGGAATCTATTGTAATGCCATTCTTTCAGGTGAGGCGAGTCTCTGTGGGTGCACTGAAAACATCAAACCGATTTCTGTCTTTGATCTGGATTTATCATCGTACATTGGCCCCAATGGGATGTACACAACTCGCTCACCCAAGAGGGAGGTGAAAAGCTTACGATCCTCAAATTACCTGCCTTGATTGTATGAATGTAAACAAACCATTTACATATGCATGAAGAAGAACCATTCAGAATGGTAAGGAGAATAAGATTCGAAATCAGATGAAACGCTTAAAAGAAAAGAATAACATTCCTTCTATTCATATGACTACGCATCTGTGAGGATTATGTTGAGTATTTGTAATTTCGTTTTGTATTTTTATCATTTAATAAGTAATTAAGCACGTGTTCTATTTCAAAGACATTCACAGATCTATCCAGGAAATTGCCGTGTTACAATGCAAACGTTGATACGTGGACATACGATTTTCTCCATTGAAATTTACAGTATCTAAGAATATCTTTCATTGTAGCAATAAGGATTTACCTCTCGTAGAAGCAGCGACATAATACGTTTTCTATAGCTAAATAAAGAAATTATTGAAAGCAAAACAAATGACAATATATCTCATTTATTGACGAACTGGCAGGGATACCCGGTTTTGCTCGGAAGATCTTTGAATTTTTATTTATATTAATGACAATTAATTGATCTTTTTTCAGCCATCTAATGGAAAATAATTTTTTATTCAATCTTTAAAAAGTAAACTTCATTGTTTTATTTTTTCGGTTTGTTACAAAATAACTAAATTTAGGAAAATACCACACTACCAATACCACGCTCTATGAGAGTGGGGATTAGGGAACTGAACATCCCCATATTTTTATTCAAAAAGACACTTAAATTTGTATTTAAATACTAACTTAAATACTCTGTTAATGCTGTTTTGAGACAAATCAAATAAATTAGATAAAAATTCAGTAACCTTTTCTCAAATGATTGCTAATAAAAAGTAAATATACTTAAATTAAGATATATTTAAACATGTTTAATATAATTATTTTTACGGTTTCAATAAATAAGCATTTTCTATTTATTTTTTGGGGAGGATTTACATTTTTTAAGTAAATAAATGTTACTTTTAAACATTACATTAAAGAAGTGAACATTCTTTCGTAAATGAAATTAATTACTAACTATATTGAAAGAGAGTAGAATAAAGATACATTCAGAATTTCGTTTTGAAAAGCGATTATGTTTACATTTCAAGTTATATCTGTATCGGAAAAGAAAGAGACAGTCATGACTTACGGTCAACATTAGTCGTGTTGATTGTTTGTATACGAATTCAACTATAATTTATTTAAATTAATTTTCAAAAAAATAAAGCTTGCTATAGTTTTTACATTAAATTAGGTACAAACCAAAAATACAATGAAGTTTATTTTTACTAAAGATTGAATAAAAAAAGATTTCCATAAGATGGCGGAAAAATATTAATAAGTCAATAATATCAGGTCATCCCATAAGTTCTGTCAGAATTTTGAATTTTGAAACGAGTGACCAAATGTTACATTTAATTACAGATTCAATCAACAATGTATTTTCCCTGATTATCTATGACTTCCTTCCATCTATAAACAAATTTACTAATTCCATTACTGTGAAATTCTTTTGCCTTTGATTCGAAGAACTCACAAATGTTAGTTTTACCCTCTTCCTCTGTTACAAAAGCTGTTTCTTCCAAATGATTTTGTAAGCTACGAAACAAATGGTAGTCTGAAGGAGCAAGGTCGGGAGAATAAGGTGGATGAGGAATTGTCTCCCAACCAAGTGCTTCGATCTTATGTGACGTGATTCTTGCTGTGTGTGGTCACGCATTGTCCTGATGAAACATCACCCGTTTTCGATTCACTAGAGCAGGTCTTTTTTTCCTCAAAGCTTCGTTCAAACGCTCTAATTGCTGACAGTATATTTGAGCATTAATTGTTGCATTAGGTGGTAAGAATTCAAAGCGGATTATTCCTTGGCAATCCCACCAGATTGAAAGAAGAACCTTTTGCCCATGGATTTCCCTTCTTGGCTGTGGCTGGGGTCCTTCCACTTTACCAAGCCACTGTCTACGACACTTAACATTTCGATAAAAGATCCATTTTTCGTCGGCAGTCACAAGTCTATCCAAAAAAGGTGAAACAAGTTGGCGAGAATGGAGAGAAGAGCAGATGTCAACTCGGAATTTGAGGTTGTTTTCAGACAATTCATGAGGCACCCATTTTCCAAGTTTAGGAACTTTTCCAAGTTGCTGAAGATGACGATGAACAGTTGTATGGTTTGAACTGAGAACCACTGCCAATTCCTCAACTGATAAAGCAGGATTTCCTTCAAGGGCTGCTTCAAGAAGCTTTTCATCAAACTCAACTGGACGTCCGGTTCGATCATCATCTTCAAGGGTGAAATCTCCACCTCTGAATTTTGCAAACCATCTTCTGCAAGTTCTTTCATTCACACATTCCTCTCCATAAACTGAGTGAATGTTTCTAGCCGCTTCGGCTGCTGAGTTTCCTTTCTTGAACTCATAAAGCATTATGTGTTTCAAATTATTCTTGGGTACTTCAATGTTAGCAGGGTTTTAATCAAACAAAATTTAATTTTATTGTTCTCTGAAATAAAATTTGATCAGTTTAAATGCATCTAAACATAAAAATAATGTTCAGCTCCATTAGACATTATAAAATACTCTTTAAATTTCGTTCATTTTAACAAAAAGTTAAACAGAACTTATGGGATGACCTAATACATAAATCTAGTGAATCTTTATGAGGGTCGAGGCCCTGGTGTGAGGGTCTGTTAGTGTAACCAAAGTAGAGGTTTACTTGTTTACAGGTGGTTATCTTCGGATAACGCCCTTAATCGAAATATTCACTAAGTTATGGCCCTTTAAAATGCATGCAAAGATAATATAGATTGCATGTACTGATAAAATAGATAGCTAGCTAACTCTTTGTTAATGTGTATGTAGATATGTTAGTATTTCTTGAAAGCATTAATTCTTTTGACTCTCTGTGGGATTTTTATGTGTTTGAAGAGTATCAAAGAAACAAAGAAAGAAAGAAAGAAAGAAAGAAAAGCGCTATCCATGAAGTGACAATTCTCCTATAGGGACTAAAACCATAATTTGGACCTGGTTCTACAGAATACGAAGCAGGAAGAATAACATACACACTTAATAATAATAATAATAATAATAATAATAATAATAATAATAACTACAAGTGTTTGACATAACGAAGAACTCTTAGGTCCTTACAGATTAAAATATACGTGTGTATATGTATATACATGTATGCGATATATGCTTATATGTGTATTTATGGGTATCTATCTATCTATCTATGTATCTATCTATCTATCTCTGTATACGCGGGCGTGTGTGGGGGGTTGTGTGTGCGTGTGTATGTTGGGGGTGGATGATTTTCACTTTTTTAGGTAAGTGATTAGATGATGAATAATATTTCGCCTGGATAACCCTAGTTTTCTATATATAATTGCATACACGGGTGTGAATTGTGTAGGTATGTTAAACGAGTCTATGTATCTGAGGACATATAGATTGCTATAGCCTCTGTAAAACTTTACAATGCCATCAAGATGTTTATAAATTGAACCGTTTTTTTGTCTGTGGTATGCAATTTGAGCCTAAAATTATTAATACAATTTTTCCAGTAGCAGTTTGCTCCAAATACAGACGAAAGAAATAATCGAAAGATGACGTTGAAAAGAAAAAGAAAGAAGAAAAAAATGAATAAGAAGTAAAGTGGAAGCAATGAAAGAGGGTGAAGAGTAAAAGAATGATATTCAATGAAGAAATCGAAAAAGTAAAAATAATTGTATGATAAAACTAAAAAGAAAACAGGGGTTTTAACTGAGAAACTGTAAACGGAGTAAAAAGAGAGTGCAAGGGAAAACTTGCGAAATTAAAAGATAATAAGTGAATAAGAAGCACTTAATAACAGAAGTTGGAGACTATTGAATGGAGTGATTTTATGATTTGCCATAAAAAGGAAAATTAGAAAAGCAAGAAGAAAAGAGAACCAAAAGGGAAAGAAGACAAAAAGGTGGTAGAATTATAAAAAAAAATATTTGTAAAGAGAATAAAAAAGTGAAAGCATCATGAGTCGCAAATCTTTACAAGAGAAGACGAATGCCTTTTATTATTTGTCAAAAAACATCAAATCAGGAACACTCGAAACGTGAAATTAGATCTGTAAAGAATTTCAATGACAAAGGTGTTTACAAGAGCTGAATGTATGTAATAAGTATACAAATAGATAACGCGGAGTTGATAATTATATAGTAATAAAATGTTTCAAAAGGCAGCGTTTTATTGAAATGGTAGCTATTTGGAAAAAAAGGACAATATAAGCAAATCCACTTATCAGTTCATACACCAATACACACGGATATATATTTATTATTTTGCAAGTCAGCGATTTAACAATAAATTTTTATTAACCAGCCTTTTCAGGCTATATTTATATTTTTACTGTATGTGTTTCCGCTTTTAATAACTTAAAAAGATGTATCAACTTTCTTGTTTTGAAAGTACCATGTTTTATTATTCATGCAAACTAAAGTTGCACCTCTAAATTCAAAATAGTTGTGTCCCATGTGCACATTGGTCAAAAACTTTCCATATAACTGATTATTTTGCATATTAATATGTAGTCGTTTCACATTCTCCTGTATTCATTATTCTGTCGTCCATTTATTTCGTTCATTTTTCTTACGGATTCTATTCTATCTACAAGAGAAGAATTTTATTTAATTAATCTAGTATTTTTGAAATGTTTAGCAAGTTGGGCAAATATATGTTTTGTAGAAAGTGAAGTCTTGCATGAATATTTCCCCTGGTTTACATCTTTTGTGTTGTAAACTTTACAAAAGTTAAAAATTCTTAGCCAAAGTCTTATCTCGACACCAAAATTCTTACTTCACTTGCCCACTATTGTCTTCTCAGCCGTTTTACAAATTAAAAATTACTCTTCATAAATGAATTCTCATGTATATCGACGTACGTTCCATTTTATTCAATGTTGTAGTTTGGCTATTTTCATGTTTTTTTTAATTTTCTTCTGAATTTGCATCTTGTTCTCTCTCTCTCTCTCTCTCTCTCTCTCTCTCTCTATCTCTCTCTCATTACATTCGCAGCATCATTCTGTGTTGACATAATTCATAATATGAGAAGTTTTGTTCTCATGTTTCTATACCTTTACAATATCTATATAATATCTATATATTTAGTATGTATGTCTATTGTATTTTTGTGCGGATTGCAAAATGTATGGCTGCAGGAACATCGAAATGTCGTTATTAGGAATGAGACAATCTGGAATAGATGATTATTTATGTCGAAGGAGCTTTCGCAACAATTAAAAGAAAGATTGCGTATTGTCATTAGTCAATATCCATCTATTTGAAAATTCTTGATTTGTATCAGTGGTTAATAGTAGCTTTGCTACTGAGTCGACTTAAAATTATCAATATTATAACTTACAATCAGTTTTCTCATATTTGTATCATGAAATATAAATTTAACTTGAGTTTTAAAATTTGAATTTATTTGTATTTAAACATTATAGATATATTATAGAATTCAGTGGAAAATCCTGTAATAACATTTATAAATTTATTGTATCCAGATTATTGTTAGGATCCTCATTCTCAATTTAATATCTTTTAGAATAATTACATCTATAAAGAACAGTTTGTCCCTCCGTCTCTATGCCTCCCTCTCCATGACGATGATTCTGTCTTCTTTTTACATATAAATATTTGTGTGTGAGAATATATATATATATATATATATATATATATATATATATATATATATATATATATATATATATATATATATATATATAAATATATATATATATATAATTTTTTTCCAATTGTCAATAATGTATAACGCAGTTGGGATTATTTGATCAAATTCATAACACACACACACGCACACACGCACACACACACGCACACACACACACATATACACACACACGCACACACACACACACACACATATATATATATATATATATATATATATATATATATACATATATATATATATATATATATATATATATATATATATATATATATATATATATATATATATATATATATATTTATGAATAAAGGCAAAAGGAAAACTTCACTTTACCGTTGCGTTTGGTCCTCTTAACAAGGCAAATGTAAGAATATTATTTTGTGCCATGTATTTATATAGAAGAACAAAAATGTTAGGTATTTCAAAAGCTCTTGGTATGGGGGTGTATGAATATTCCTCACCACTTACCCCAAAATAAGGGTGCTCATAAATATTCATTAATACGTAATCAGAGAAGAAATATACATAGAAAACACGCCAAATAACATCTTTACATGTTACTTCAGAGGACAAAACGCGTCGGCTAAGATAAGCTTTCCTTTTTCCATTACTCATATTGTCCTTTTCCAGATATACTCTATTTGAAACTTTTATACAGACAGATAAATATATTTTTCTCATCGCTATTACACACACGCACACACACACACGCAGACACACACAGAGACACACAGACACACATACACAAACACACACACACATATGTATATATTTCCTCATCAGTAGCACAACTAAAAAAAGAATGAAACAATCAACTGAAAATTAAATATACATACATACATATATATATATATATATATATATGTATGTATGTATATTTAATTTTCAGTTGATTGTTTTCATTCTTTATATATATATATATATATATATATATATATACATATATATATATATATATATATATATATATGTCATTCACAGACAGTACTGTTTCGCTGTATCACAGCTCCTCAGTGCGACTAGACATCCGACTGCCTCAAGCCAGGATTTAAACACAACTGATTAGGTGTCAGCCAGAGCTATCTTCACTCGGTAGAGTTACACAACTAAATCTAGCGTATTGATTTTACAAATGTAAAATGCCAATCAGCCCAAGTGCTACATTCATTTTGCTGAAGAGATATATGTATACATTTATGAAGAAATATAGTTTTATGGTGTGGTATATTATGGGATAAAGTGCTCAATATCAGAGATAGAGCGTATGTAAATATAAAAGTGAACACTCGGAGGTGACAGACTATTATGTGTGGGTCGCAGTTGAGCGAGTGTCCAGAAAATTATTTTAACAGCAAAGTTGAACAGAAGGCCAATATTACAGCGGTATTCACCAACTTAAACAGGGATACTGTCCAGAAGAGTTGCACAATTATATTGAATAAATTTATTTATCATTTTAGTAAATGCATCTCTTAAAATGAGATGTTAGATTTATTTCCATTTTTGTGTAATTTAGACGGAAGTTTATCCATTTATCCATCATATATAGGAGGCACGGTGGAGTAATGGATACCGGATTGGATTGAGTAATTACATTTACTTACGTGCTAATACCCTCCAACTATGGGTAAATAGCAGCCTTGGATGGCAACTGGTCTAGGAGAAGGACAACTCTAAATTCAAAACCTGCGGAGGGTTGTTTGGGGACCTTGTGGCATCCGTTGCACCAGGTCCCTGTATTCGTCCCTCCAAAAAGTGTGGATGGCCCTACACAAGGTCTTCACCACTATAATCAAGTCCTGTGTGGCTGTCGGGCTTTCGGTTTCTGGGAGCTGATCTGTCTGACCCTCATACGTCGAGTTCGACGGGAGAAGCATAATATATATATATATATATATATATATATATATATATATATATATATATATATATTCTACTATCATCGAATGACTTTAACAGTACTGCTCTCTCGAAACATTTCTGGCAATTAGAATGCTGGTAATAAACCTATTATTACGTGGGATATTGTAGTCAGAGCCAAATTTTACAATGGGAAAGGCAACATATTTAACTTATGTCTTAAAGCATTTAAGTAATCCTGGCTTATTTAAAAGGAGAAATAAATTGATGGTTACATGTAGGCCTAAATATAAATATCTGCTCAAATACGTTAATCCAGATTATTTTTTAATTCTTTTTTACTGAACCTTTTATCTCCATTTATGCTTAATATAAATAATTATTCATAATTCTAAAATATGTTTTTACGTATATTTAAAAATCCTGTTTATTTCAAATGCCAAAATATATTTCAAAATAAAAAAATGTACTCCCCGTACGATATATAAACTTTGCCAACATTGCAGTTATTTTAAATTAGGTAACGATCAGTCTATACTCAGAACCTGAAGATTGCATTGTGCAATAAACTTCGAGCCATGCTATCGGTGAAGGATTATATATATATATATATATATATATATATATATATATATATATTGTTTTTTCAGTATAATATCGATTCCCTTGATGTTTAATGAAGACGAAATCAAATCTGTGAATCTTCCATCTACAAATTTATATTCTATTGGCATGCGTGTCATAGGTATTTTGAAGTATTTTTGAACCTGATATCATTGCTTACACTAAACATACATATATTTGGGAAATGTTAAATGTAAATCTGTTACGTCTATGCCTTTTACACAAGATCTAATATATTTTACTGTTTTCTTTCTCATTCCTTTGAGATCTACTTAACGAAATATGCATCAAGTTCGTAATTACTTTCTAGTGTAATTTAAATCAATATATTTCTTACATTGGTAAATTCGTTATTTACGTCCTTAAAATTTCTAAAGCGAAGATTCAATGAATTTGATGATATAAATTCTCGTAAGCAGGATAGAGAATTCTGTTAAAGAAGCTCTTTTCATGCATACTCTGCAAGTTATTTTTTATTGGATCAGTATTATGTTCAAGTTCTTTCTTGCTAATCTCTAGCATTTCCAATTCCCACCATTTTAGGGAGCATTGGTCTTTTGCACTAATATTAACAAATCTCTTTTACTGGAGATTAAAATTACATTTAATATATTTCAGTATATTTCAGTAATTTCCTCCGCATTTTCTCCAATGCAATACAATACACTGGATAATTTCGATTATTCCTCTGACTTAAAACGCCTCTTATTGCAAAAACCTGCATAACTATTTCTTCGTCATAGATAGTATTACTTCTTCTTTCAATTATATACTATTAAAAATAAAACACACTATATGAAAGTTTTTTTTGTTCAAAAATAATTTTGTCATCTTTGGTGGCCAACATTAAACTTCATGTCCACAGTATTAAACTTTACATACACTGCTTTGTTCTCAAATGCAGCTCCAACGGCTTATAGTTTCACTTGTCAAACATGTTTTATTCATTTTCCTGCACAACGCTACTGAACTGAAAACAATCTATCATTTCAATGTAAGCAAAGCTTTCACTTTCGTCTCCCAGAGTTTCTTCTATGTCTGCTTCATGTATTTATAAACTTTCCGGTAATATCCGCCTGCTTCATGTCTGCGATCTGATAAGTCCATTTATGCCACTGCGAGGCCAACATTGATGAATAATCTTCTATCAAAGGCAATAAAATAGAAATTCTACAAACAAAACCATAAAATGAATTGTGTCACCAAATGTTCAACGCCACTGCAGGCCATAGATTTGTCATCAATCACGCCTTTTTCTAGATCTGTTAATACTATTCAACAGATCCTTGGGGATCGGCAGACATACAATGGACCCCGGTTTTCGCCTTTCCATCATTGATTTCAACAAACATCTGGTAATAATTCGACCAAAAACATCCACGCAGAAATACAAAACAAATATTTCCTGATATATTCAAGAATTCTTATCTCTTCCCTCTTCTATTCTCATGTGTGATATTAAATGCTGCACGTTCGCCAACCTTTATCGATTCAGTCTGACGAGAAAACTAATGGTTTTCTGATAGGTTGCTTGAGAACTAAGCATCATAAGACTGGAGAAAGCCAGAAACCAGGAAAATACAAAACAAAAACTAGTTTCTCATTATTTCGTGGTGGGTCAACTCGTATGATCTTTATTACAAATCATTTCAGGAATTCTAATTTTGTAACGACCAATTGAAATATTCATCCCAAAAGAAATCGTGGCAGAACAAGTAGAGAAACAAACTAGGGAAACGATTATTTTAAAAGCAGTGAGGACATGTATCAAGTGCGTTTGTTCTAAACTGTTAATAAGCTATTTAACACAAAATCAAAGTTTGTCCGAGATGGTATGAATAGTCTTTCTCTGATTTATCTTAACTTCATGAGAGCGAATAACTCTGAATGCATATCAGACTTTGGATCATTTGGCGATATGACAGCAGCAATAATCCTCCAACATAAGCACAATCCTCTAAAAGAAATAATGTTTATCTCCAATAAGGCAATATTCCTTACTTATTCTTAAATATTTATGAGGCATATACGTTTTCCTAAAAAAGAACGTTTTTAGTTTTATATTTTCATCTTACAAAGGAAATATAGAAGCATAGTATCGATCTCATTATCAATCAGAGCTTCTTATAAATTCTGAATTAAGCCAACAATCTCCTTTTTTTTTGTTAAATCCAAACATTTGAAATAAAATATATGCTTTCGAAATTATGTTATAAATAACGTAGGATAATGGATTGATAAAAATGAAATGAATGAATATTGTTCAAGGATGGATGATGCAACAATATTGTCGCTTATCGAACCGTCTTCATTTCTCGTGGTGATAATATATACTCGCTCGAAAATCCCCAAATTGATAAAATATATGTTAGTTGTTGAGAGTGATCCAAACAGGAAGGAAGATAATCAATACTTTTTTAAACAACATCCAAATAGTCACAACCACTTCCAAAACCATCCAGAATATAATCAGATCTAAAAACACCCATATCCATAATAGTTCATAAGCAGGCATATATAGAATAGACTGTTCTTCACAATGGAGAAACATGCAGAAATTATTTTTTAAAGTGTCTATGAACACAAAATAAACCTTATAAATAACAATTTAACAAATGCACTAGTCATACACAGAAATAAATTCGTCCACAACTTTAATCTAAAAAATGTCACACTAATCAAAAGAGAAAGTAATTTACTCAGAAGGAAAATCCTCGAGAGTGCTGCAATCGAATATTATCAAACTATCAATCTACGCCCCGGTTTTTTCCCCAATCTCACCTTTCATAATGGAATTATTACTTTCCCAAGCAAAAACACACCAAAAATATGTTGGAAAGTCAAAGGAAAATGGCTGAATCCATCATTTCAACTTTCAGTGATGCATAACCCAAAAACCAAAACAAATCATTTTCGAGTATACTAAATGACGTAATCTAAGGTCTAAATGCCTAGACATTTCAGTTAACCTGGTGAATATTTATGAGCACCTTTACATTTAAACATTCTCTTTTTAAGAAGGCACATGACGTAATCTAATGTCTAAATCCCTTGACATTGATTTAACCTTTTGAATATTTATGAGGTTCATTGAATTTTAAAATTTCCTTTCGAAGATGCTATACGAGGGAATCTAGGTTCTAACACCTAAGCTTTTCAGTAACCTGATGAATACTTATGATAGTTCTTCAATTTAAAATTTTGAGCCACTGTCAATCTTGTTGGAAAATAAAACCATCACATTTAACTTGATAATGTCTGTCAGATGACGAAACGCGTTGGCTGAAACTAAGTATAGTTTTCCTCTTGACCTTTCTTTTCTACAGGTATATTTTATCTGAGAATACACACACACACACATACATTCACATATATATCGAGTATGGATAGGAATTCGTCAAAATCTTAATCGAACATGTTTCAAATTATTACAGCTTCGTCAGAGATCAAGACAGAAATAATAAAAATGATAAAAAGCAAAGAGATGCAGATTAATTGTATGTTGCGTTCGGCTATTTCTTATTGGTTAGATATGTGTCACGTGTAATGAAATAATAGATAATATTTAAATGTGTGTGGCAAACATTTTCGATGCTATATTGTGTAAAAGTTAGTAAGATTCAGATTGGATACCTGTCACGTGTAATGAAGTGTTGTATAGGAATAAAGTGTCGTGACCGACACCATAGTTTGAACACAGATTGCCAGTTAGCAAATACGGATGATTCCATTATTAAATAAGTAGATCACGTGATCATAAAGAAAACGTATCAATGGGAATTAGCGTGAGGTCTAAGGGATCGCTATTCTGTATACTCTGGAAGTAGTCATCCTTTTTTACCGACCGTTTACGACCGGTAATTCTTTCAGCGTGTGGAATTTTCTGTCTACGTCCTTTTGTTTGTTTGAACTCTTGTTAAGACCAGTTGTTTTTTTTTATTTTCTTAAGTTTTATTTTACTGAGAGTTTTTTTGCAAAAATGTTCGATATTTTATCTTTTTTTTTCACTCCCCGTCACATTATTTTATCCATTTTTTCTTTTCTTTTATTATTATTTTGCTTTTATATTCTTTTGTTAATTTTCTGTAACCCTTCCCCTTTCTTTGTTTCTACGTGTTTATTTCGTCTTACTTTTTTATTTTCCCTTTATTTATTACATGTTAATTTGTTTATTGTTTTCCTTTTTAAATATCTTTTAAGTTCGTGTTTTTATCGTTAATCGTTCTGTGTTAAATTTCACGTTTATTTTGTTTAATCTGTCTTTGTTTTTGTTTGTGTTTCGTTCGTTTTCTGGTCAGACTAGTTTTTAACAGCGGCCATATTGAAAGTTTTTTAATTGCTTATCGTTTTTTGTTATTGTTAAACGTTCTTTTTTGCATTTATTATTGTATTAATTTTTGTTTGACACTTGTAACATTTCTTTTTCCGTGTTAAAAGTTATATTGTTTTATCTTTGTCTTTATCGTTTAATTTAAATTTTTCATTTATTTCTCGTTTATTGATTACACGTCCTATTGTTTTGTGTATTCCTTTTTGTCTGGATATTTTTGTTGTCTCGTTGATTTTTTAAGACTCTGTATTTTGTCATTTCCATTTTTTGTAAAGCTCAATTGTATATTATTTATTTTTTCGTTTTTTTTCAAAACGCCCCTCCCCTTTCCTTTGCATATATAAAAAAAAGAAAAAAAGAACCCCTCTCAATTTTTTAATATGGTTCGTAAAAATTTTTTCGGTACTAATAAGGATCATGAAAATAAAAAGTAGAAGATATGGAGAAAGTGTGGTCGATGAGGAAAACAGCCAAACGCAGGAACTCGTTGCTGAAACTTCCGGTGAGAGTATGATAGCCGAAAAGGCACAAAATACTGAAAAACAGACGAAAACTGACGAAGATATGGGGGCCGATAATGGTCAAAATTTACCAAATTCAGAAAATGATGAAAGTTCTAAAGACGAAAATGTAGCGGTCGGAGAGACGTTCTCATGCTGGACGTACCCACCTAAGTGTTTGATCAACATCACGGAGTTCCTCGAGAAAGCCAAAGTTTACGCACATCTGGTAACAGCAGATGGACTTTTGGACAATCCCGAGGAATTAAAGAGATTTGAGAAAAGAATTTTGTCAGTCTTTGTGGTGGACAAGCGGTCACGCAAAATCTTTCGCTCCATAAAAGACACCGTTATTAAGTCTTTGGTTTCTCTGGTAATCAAACTCCAGAAGGTGATCAAAGACAAGGGTTACTTTATGTAGGACGTGCTGTCATCCACGCCTGTCGACTGCGAAGCTGCGACAAGTTGAGAACTTATTACAAAAGACCTTATTCAGCGTATGGAATATGAAGGCAGGCGAAAGACCATTGTATCAGTTTATGAGGTTCCTCTTCAGATCGTTGGGGAGCACTAGGCCGCTTATCTGTCCCAATTTGGGCAGATACTCAGTGCTTCCTCTCACGATTTGACTGGAGGATGAAGTTCCCACGGCAAAAGACACGCACAGCCCCACTCCTTCTAACATTTCAGAGGGCGACTCTCCGGCCACTTATTCAGACAACTGCGGCAACAACGGCTCAAATATGAGCCTTCGTTCGAGACAAAGGAGTAGCTTGTCAAATTGAAGAAATCCTTAAGACATCAACCCCAAAAATTATAGATCATTCAACTTCAGCCCCGTCGTCTCCATCCTCTAGACAAGCCCCTAGTTTTGCAAACAATAACCCTGACCCCTTCGAAACTGACTCCTCTGAAAAAAACATCCTCTTCCTTCTAAATCCCACTTAAAACCCCCGCTCCGGCTGTATCTCCGTTTTGGGACTTTATCGACGGGTTTAATCTCGTCGATAAGTATCGAAATGAGCACCACCGATATGGACTTAGACTAGGGGCGGCATGTCGGATTCGGTGGTGAGCAATCTACATCGACCGAGTTCTAGTTAAAAGAGTCGACGTAGGGCTCGTAGAATGTCCAAGTTTCCATTTTATAGTTTACTCTGATCATAGGCTTGTCCGTGTTCGGGTAAACTTAGATAAGACTAAGGTTAAGATGGCTGGCTACTGGAAATTGAATCTATCATCATTTGGTGAGCAAGATTTCCGGGGCCAGCTTTTACTAATGCTACAGCGGGAATTGTCGGGGACTGTGGTTGGGAATAAGTGGTGGGATTCTCTCAAATCTAAACTTAGGTCTTTTGCTGCTGATTTTAGCCGCCGGCTCAATCTAGCAGGGTTAGCAGCGCAAAATCTTGTGAAGCCAAAGTAGATCGGGCGATCAAATCCCGTGATAGTGGGAACGTAGCCTTAGCTAAGGAGGAGCTGGCCTCCTTGCTTATCAAGACGGATCAAGCTCTAGTAGTTAGGGCTAGGTTAAAAAGAATGTCTTGCGAGGCTACGAACATGGCCGCTTCATTGCGTGCAGAGGAAGCTCTAGTCGGCATATCGCGCTTGCATCACATTGCCGGATAAGCGGACTGTGGCTACAGACATGAGCATTTGTGAGGCTTTCCGTGAATACTTTCAGGAGCTGTTTACTAGGGAGCCTGGTGTGAGTCCTGCTCAGTTCGATGCCTATATAGCCAACTTATCCCCTTCGAGGCGGCTGAAGCGGCTGGGTTCGAGGGTTCCATTACAGAGTCTGAGATCTGGGATGCGCTGAAACAGGATGGTCTTCCTTACGAAATGTACTTGAGGCAGTCGCCCATCTTCGTCCCCTTGCTGGCACTGATTTTCAACAACTGATGAATCAGGGGTCTATACCCAACGCTTCACCAGGGGTGTGATCAAGTTGCTTCGCAAGAGCGAGGATGGTGGGGATGGGGTAGATAATGATCGGCCTTGACGCAGAGTTGAAGATTTTAGCCAAGGTCTTAGCCGGCCGTTTGCAGGCCGGCCCCTCTAGTCTTATTGGTCCCGAGCAGACTTGTGCTGTGAAGGGCAGAACTATTCAGAACAACCTCCATTTGGTACGCTTGATCATCGAGCAAGTCGACAGTGAGGCCGCGCTGATCAATTTAGATCAGTCAAAAGCTTTCGATAGGGTTGACCATCGATTTCTGGAGGCTGTTCTTTTGGCCGCCGGTTTCGGGCCGGAATTTTGCACCTGGATCCGACTGCTGTATGCGTGCCCGATGTGCTGATAGAAACGAATGGGGTAAGACTCGTAGAAATTTTCCATCCTTAAGAAGTGTGCGCTCGTGTGAGGAAGAGGCTGGCCATTCACCTCGAGGCGAGAACTCCTTCTATCACGAATGTCGGCTTGCCCTCAAGCAACTCTTACGGGCAAAGGATGGCCTCTCCGACGTCCAGCCGTTGTCCAGTAAGGCATTATATCAGGTGTTAGTTTGGGGGAACTTTCAGGATGCTTTCATAGGCGAGCTCGGTCTAACGAAGCAGGAGGCTCGCTGCATATGGCCTTGGGCGCCCGGGTTGAAACGTCTCACTGACTCTGAGGCATCACTCACCTGGCTGGTGATTCGAGGGGCCCTCTGGGTCGCCAAAAGACTTCGTTCGGCGGGTTTGGTAAAGTCGCCAAACTGCGTTCGCTGCAGTGGGGAGGTGGAGACTCTAGGTCACGCCTTCTTTCATTGTAGTTTCGTAGCTCCGTTGTGCAAGTTTGTTGAAGGCATCATGGTTCGCATGCTGCGCGGAAAGTTCTCGAGGCCAGTTCCGTCTGTAGCAATATACTACCCCCGTTGACTAAGGCTGAGCACTATGTGTTTCTTTGCTTACTGGGGTTTATGCGAGTCGTGATATGGACGACGCGACAGAAGGAATTCCATGGGGCCGAGAAGTTTACCTCTTCCTGTTTTTAAGAATCAGCTTGAAGTCAAGATAAGGACGGAAAGGAGACAACTCCATCCATTGGAATTTGGCGGAAGGTGGGTGAGTCTTGCGCGTCTCTGCCTAGTGAAAGGTGCTGACTTAGAGTGGCATTTTGATGCCGGTTAGGAGGATATTGCGATTGCTGCGTTGAACATTGACAACCCTCTCCTTAATAGTTTAGTGTAGGTCGTTTTTTGTTTTAGTTTTTTTTTTAACTTTAGTAAACTTAGTTAGGGTGTGTGTGCTCATTGGCCCCTTTAAATTATTGTTCATATTTTTTTATTTTGGTATAATTCCCCATCCCTCCCATATTTAGGTGGATTGTGATGTCAGCTATCTGGTGGATGCGGGGCGTCTTTCGTTTCGGGTGTGACTTTCGTAACTGTTTTTGTATTTGAATGATTGTGTGGTTGAGTGAGTGCTTGGGATGTATGGATGTTTTATATTTTTTAAAGCCCCGCATTGATTTCGTCCAGTGAACTGATGTTACTGTCCGAGTTAGGGCTTTGTGGGTTTTATTTTATTACTAACAAAAATTTGTTTAGTTTCTTGTATATAGTTTTGTAAACATTTGTAAATATTAATTGTTTTTTTTTTAGATTTTTATTTCTTATTTTATTCCCCTCGCCCTACAGACAATGACTTGGGGACTAGTTAGGACTTCATAGAGTTTCTGAGGTATTATGGTGTATGAGGTAAGAATGGCAAGTAAGAATGAGTTGTTTTGGTGAACGGAATATTGTTTGTATTTTTGGGTCAGTGTTTGCGGCAAGCTAAGCTTAATGTTAAGACAGAAAAATATCATCCTTTTCCTACATTCCCCCTTCTGGCTTTGTGCTCCATTTTTACAATTAGTACAAAAAATATTATCGCTATTCTCTATACTTTCCTCTATAATATTTCTCTATACTGATCACTCTACGGATTACTATTCGGAGATTACTATTTGAACAAGTGTTATGAGTGCGAATATTATTTGAAAGCATTACTAATGCTAGTATCTGCATTTACAAAGTCTTGTCTTCAACGAGCATTTCGGAAGTGATTACTATCATTCGTTGACCTAACGAAAGTGATCGTCTAACAGCAAAAAAATGAAGTAACAGATAATATTCAAATAAGTGCAAGAAAACATTCTGCATGCTAAAGTGCGTAACGGTTAAGGAGGCGCTGCAGGATGTTTTGAGAAAGTTTTCATTAAAGTATATCTCGTGCGTATTTTGTATATGTATTGATTTTTATGCATTCGGAAGAGATAAGTTAAATTCATGAATAATGGATTTGCAGAAAAATGGCGACGCAATGTAGTGTTTTAAACGTGAATTAATACTTGGTTATATTGTTATAAACATGTTTTCATAACATTTTCTCTTTAAAGTGTTATGTTCTTTTTTTTCACTACCATGAGCCCGTCATCTCTGTATTAAGGACATCGGGCTATACAGAGATGATGGGCTCATGGTAGTGAGGAGCTCCACAAATTTTAAAACAGATAAGATTAGAAAGATAATTTATAGTGAATTCGGAAAACTAGATCTAAAAACTATAATAAACACTAAATTAAAAATGGCAAACTTCCTCGACGTAACTCTAGACTTAATAAACAACAATTACACACCCTACAGAAAACCTAACACTAACCCCTTGCATATGCACCCTAAGTCAAACCACCTTCTATCTATAATTAAGCATATACCCACATCAATAGAGAAAAGAATAAGCATGAACTCCGCAAATAAGGAAATATTCCGACAACACAGTAATTTTTACAACACAGCCCTGAAAAATAACGGATACAAAAGCGCTGACATGAGCTATACAAATAATAGTACCAATAGTAAGAAAAACAGGAAAAGAAAGATCATATGGTATACCCCTCCGTTCAACCAAATGGTCAGTACTAAACTTGGGCATAAGTCCCTAGATTTAATTGGAAAACACTTTCCTACTAATAGCAAACTTAGCGAGATCTTTAATAAAAACACCTTAAAATTAAGTTACAGCTGCACTGAAAATCTAGAAAGAATCATAAAAAAACATAATAATAAAATCCTGGAAAAACACGCATGCCAAAACAGTGTCAATAAAACTCCTAAACTGCAATTAGACAAAAATAATGAAAAATTATGTAATTGTAGAAACCCTAATGACTGCCCGTGAGAAAACAAATGCCTCACTAAATCCGTGGTATACCAATGCACCATCTCATCCATTGAGAGTCCTAACACTGACAGGATATACATTGGGTCAACGAAGAATAAATTTAAAATTAGATGGAGACAACACAAGAGCTCCTTCAACAATATCCCAAATATAAATCAAACATCTCTATCCCAATACTACTGGCATTTAAAAGAAACGAATAAAACACCGAAAGTAAAATGGAATATAATAAATAGAACAAGAACTTGTAAAACCTGGGACGACCCATGCCCTTTATGCCTACATGAAAAACTAAACATCATTAAAATTCTAAATAATGAAAAGTTATTAAACAGGAGTTAACGGTTTTTTGCCGACATCAACAAATTTTCGCATTAAATAATTAACAAAAAAACAAAAAAACAACATATAAACAAATAAATTCTATAGTTTAATAAAAGACTTAAAAGCTCAGCCCACTCATTAAATAGAAAAAATTCTCTGTGGAGTCGTCAAAAAAACAAATTGTAATCCATTTCAACACGTTTGTAAAAGAAAATAGCCATTTGAATAAACAAATAAATAAAGAGATTAATAGACAGATAATAATGAAACAGAATCCTCTCGACACTTAACGACCTGCCACAAGGCCATAAAATGCCTTTTTAGACCAACTACACGGCGACCGCTACTATCAGACTTGGAATAGGGACCCCAAAATAACCTAACATAAACTTTCCGAAGGTGACTGGTCTGTAGATAAAAGTTAATTCTTAACTCTTCGACCACCGAACCAATATGGCCGACCCTACCCGTTTCCATAGTAACTAATGTTGCAAGAGACCATACTTATAAACACGCCCAAACAAGATAGCTTATTCCCAAATTCTCGCTGGACGAGGAAGCGAGACCAGACACCTTAATTCAACTTAATTTCAAAAATTATATTGAGGGTCTCGGCCTCTCGCTTTTGAAACATGAGAACTCTTATGTAGCGAAGGAATAATATTTTTTTTAAAATATATTATAATTACACACACACACACACACACACACACACACACACACACACATATATATATATATATATATATATATATATATATATATATATATATATATATATATATATATATATATATATGAGCGATGTAAAAAAGACAACAACTGACATTATCATTTCAACGTGTATGGTTAATGGGCTTTGTATGATTTTATGTTTCCCATTTGATTTACGCCCAATCGGTATTAGGATGTTGTTTTTACTTTTTATCATTCTTCGATTAAAAGTCTTTATTTCATTTGATGATGTGCACAAAATCACTTAATTCTTCAGTTCATGAATATTTCTTTTGTTTCCATTTGTAGTCATTTTTACGATTTGAAAAACAAATTTATATCAATATTTAGAATAGACAATCAATCATTTTGCATTATCCATCTAAGATAAATGAATTGTACCGTCATAATATCAGTAATCTTTAGCAATAATATTTTCAATCAACTCACCACCTGCCGAGCTACTACATATTACTTTTCTAAAGTGATAAGATAACAATTGTATAAATTTGTCACTCAATCAATAGATGCATTCGACCTACTTAAATTGTATTAGGCAATGGAGAATGGATTAAACCCGACAGTTTACAAGATTTCTATTGAATTATAAAAAAAATCAATTCATAGCGTTGAGTAACTACTTCTTTATATATATATATATATATATATATATATATATATATATATGAAGAAGTAGTTACTCATCGCTACGCATTGATTCTTTTTTTAATAATTCAATAGAAATACTGTCGAGTTTAATTTATTTTTATGCATAATAAAATTTATTTTGATCGATAGCATCTGTTGATTGAGTGAAGAATTTTTACAATTGTTAGATTTAAATTTAGGTTATGGTACAATTAACTAAAACCGCAAGAATCATAAATTTTAATCCGATAACAGCTAGTACATTTATACCATGAAATTTTGTGTTGGAATTAATGGATTCTTACAAATACACACACACACACACACATATATATATATATATATATATATATATATATATATATATATATATATATATATATATATATATATATATATATATATATATATATATATATATAAAGGAAGAAGTTATAGTTGTTCCAACCAGAGGAAATTGTATATATTAAAAAGAAGAGAGGAACTGCAAACTTTTTTTTTTGGTGATATGGAATTTTTAAAAATATATTATGCTTTATTTCCCATAATTTTTCATATTTTTATGGAAAATAAAGCATAATATATATTTTTTAAAAGAATCAACATTACAACCAAACACTTTTGCGGTTTCTCTCTTCTTTTTAATATATACATATATATATATATATATATATATATATATATATATATATATATATATATATATATATATATATATATATATATATAAGTGGAGAGAGAGAGAGAGATAGATAGATAGATAGATAGATAGATAGATAGATAGATAGATTCATTCTTGAAAATGTATTTCTCTGTGTCCAATAAGGACATTTTCTAAGGTCAAAATTTCTGAAGGTAACATAGTGAGGTACATGATAAGCCGACGTTTGACAAAGAAATGTTGCATATCTCCAATGCTTTTCGGCCAGTTTTATCTGCATTACAGATTCTTTGCTTGATCTCATTTGAAAATAATAAATTGTAATTTCATGAAACTTTTTTGTATTTGTTTCTCTCGACACTGAGTGACATATTGTTGTGCTTATAAAAGAGACAACAAGCCTGGCACTAAATCAAAGCACTTCCGTTCCTCTTTTTTATGGATCCAATGTTAACCATCTTCAAATAAATATGATTCACTTTCCAAACAATATTAATGCGTTTGATCAATTTAAGGCATGGCTTTTTTGAGCGTTAATTCATCGAAATCGCGGACTTCAAACGAACAATAATTTAATCGATATTTAAGCCTCGGGTCAATGTTTTGTAATTTGGTTTAAGAATATAGAAGAATTGGACATAAATTCTCGAGTGAAATAATAAAAAAATTACAATTCAATTTTAAATGATCATTTCTAACACTTATACGTTTTTGAATAATCATTGTTTACACATACTTTTGCGAGAAATTGATAACTTTCGAATTTAGAAACATAAAAGTGATTCATTGCAGTAAGTACTTGATATTCTTATCCAATCGTGTAATTCATTCGAGAAAACCTTTATGCGAAGAATAAAAATAAAATTTACATAGTTAATAATCCAACATTTATTGTGAATCTAGAAACACTCTGTTAAGAAAGCGTATTTTAATGGCAAGATGAAAGAATATAATGTTTTTAAATAGAGTGTTCAAAGATGAAAAGGTACCTAATCAAGTATAAAGCCTGTCGCAATCTGAATTAGATTTAAGATTCTGCTTTAATTATGAAAATATGATTTTGAAAAATCAACCCCGAAATAAATCGGTAAAATGCAATATTTATTTCCATGTAAATTTCGTAAACATTTTGAAATATAATTAGATGTAAGAGTAAAATACTTTGAAAATATTTTCAAATAGCAATAATAAAGAGAACAAATGGCCCTTCTTTATGTGTACGATTTGCTATCTAACTTTATGTTCAGGCTTTGTTTTGATTTTGAATGACGATGAATTGTGAAGACTTTACAACAACGAAACTGTAAGAAACGTCACAATTCACTCGAAATATTTTGATGTAATGCTGTGTATTATAATATTTAAAAGACATCAGTTGATATGACCTACTTTTTTAGAAAGTAACTATAGGATACAAAACTACTATTTCTAATAAACAATTTGTAAAAGAATATAAAATAAGTAAATGGGTGTAAGATAATATTAGTATGAAGCCCTTACGCATAATCTTTTTATAAACAGTTAAACATTTTTACAGCTTTACTCGGAGGTTTTCACTTCTCCACAATATTCATATATTGTACATTAGAATTACCTTTTTATTCTGGTTTTCAAAAACATTGTTTTAATGAAACAATTCAGTTCCGTAAAAAATAATTAAACAAAACGATGTTTTTCAATTAAACTAACAATGAAAAAATACATTTTGGTTACAAAGTGAGCCACATTATAAAACTGGAATTGCTTCCGCAAAAGAAAAAAGCGAAATAGAATAGTTGTTGGCATAAAATCATTCACGTTTTATTGTGTCAAGAAGGAAAACAAAGAGAAATGAGAAGAAAATATCGGAGAATTAGGTCCCAAATCGACAGTATGGGCAAAGATTGGGTTTAAGGATAGTATCTCCTCTCAGCGGCCTTCTCACTTGTGTATTTATAGAATTTCTAGAAAGTGGTCCTGTCAAAAACATTCTTCAACCAAAGTCTTTTTATTTCAGATACATAGACGATTCCCTAATAATCTATCCGCAAAAGACTATTTATCAAGTCTTGTAAAACCAACAGAGTTGAAACTACAATAGAATTCACTTTTGAACCTGAGACCCACCACACTCTTCTCTTCCTAGATATCATGTTATACAGTAACAATAACGAACTCAACTTTGACATTTACAGAAAAGATACCAACCAAAACGCCCTGGTCAACTTCTACTCAAACCACTCCTATAAAATTAAATCTGGTACAATTATAGTTTTCTACATAAGAACATTAAGATTTTGCAGCCCCATATATATATATATATATATATATATATATATATATATATATATATATATATATATATATATATATATATATATATATATATATATACAAAATGTGAAAATTAAAAGACATCCGAACCATTAATGTATATAGGATCTAATTTACACGAAGTAAAGAAAAGGATATTTTAATTCCTATCTGAACTACTTACGGGATTTATTATTAAACATTTCCAGTAAAAAAATCGAAATTATATTGCCTTCAAAATGAGAGACAGCGAAGATATCTCTTAAGATATCTCAATTCTTTTAATCTAAGGAGCTCTATTTATAATTTTATTTTCATTTGTAACTTTATATTAAACGACAAAACATGAAAGTAAAATATTCTTACTCTTTGTAAGCGGTAAAGATTATTTAATAACATTGATGTGCAAATTCATACCATTTTTTGTTTTACTATTATAGTTCTATCAGATCAAAGGTTTCTCTTGGGTAAATTGCCGATTTAACAAAATAAACTAATTTGCTTAGTTAAATAAAAATAAAATCCTGGTATAAATACGACACTGTGAAGCACATTTTCTTTTATATTAAAACATAATATTAACTGTTATGAAGATAGTGTATCATCATTCACAAGAGAAGAAATAACCTCCTAAAAACAAAATAAAATATTTTTTCTTGTGTTTTACACAGGCAATGAGCGCAAGAAAGATCATTTTGTTTGGAAAGATTATTTGAACGAGAGATGTGAAAACTTCTACGAAAGTTGTTTGCATGTTTGTTTTTATGATATTATTTACAGTACTAAACCATGTAAATCAATTACTTTTGCATTTCGTCAAATCTACAGATAAGAGGAGAGAGGCTATTATGGTTGCTAATCAAGTAAATTTAAAATAATCGACTAATCAAGCGACACTGTGGGGTGGTAAGTTTTACGTAATTGAAGAGATATGAAGTATGAAAAATTAATCTCCAAAAGCATAACTGTAAAGAGAGTGTTGGTTTATCAGCAAAATGCATAAATATATGCCATCCTATTTCACTAAATTCATTTTTACTTCGTGTATCTGAGTGGATAAAAAATAATAAACTAAAAAGAAAATCTAGCTTCGAATTTGAGATTGCCACTGCAAAACACGTGTTGCAGTTTTGCCTTCAAGTCAAAATATATGTGATAGAAACCTTGTATTAGATGCCAAGAGCAATGATAATTTTTCGAAGCAGGAATTCTATCCTGGGGATTAGATATTAAGGAATACCCAGAAAAGCAGCAGAGGAAAGCATCACTGATTGTAAAATAATATTATCTTGGTAATATTTGCTTCGGATGAATATGGGATTCATTCATATTTGAATGGATTCCGAGAAAAATAGGAGTAAAGATAATTGCATCTATGTCTTTATTATAGGATTTGAACACAAACATCACAAATCTGTTTATAGTATTTTTAATGAGATAAATAACTTATTAATTGTCTTTGTTTTACTAGGCTCAAATATTTTAATAATAATCAAAAGCCATCCCCTCATCAGACAGATGATTTGAGTTGTGCTCTGGGCAGGCAAAAACTCTTTCGTATCGGAATTCTTGTTTCGTCACAATGTGGCCATTGCAGTTAACCACAGATAACGCTTTCTCACGCTGACAGATCAGTCACACAACGTGTAGGATTGTTGAGAATTACATGGTTTGCATTCTTCGTAGATAATTCCTTGTGTTGGATGCCAATTTCGTAGCAAGGTAGACCCGTCTGTTGGCAATCAGAAAGGCGGAGCTATGCCATTTTCTCCCAGTTGTCTGGTTGCATACTTCAAGGATCAAACTTAAGTTTAAGATCTGTGTTGTGAGAGGATTATTGCCCTCGTCGTACTTCAGAGAAAGTTAGGAATCACTGCACGTTCATATCATGTTTTACTTCTTTCAAGAGTTTACCAGAAATTGTGTGGTTTGGAAGGCTGATTTTTTTCTAAGCAGTCGTTAAAATATAAACCAGGAATTTATTATTTTAGTGAAAAGCGCTTTCTGTACTAGAGATGATATATTAAATTAGGATAATGCTTTTGTGTGCTTTTGGTAAGGTAAACAGTGCACATGACCTTGGATAGTATTTTATTAATCGTAAACATGTTATGTCTTCCTTTTATATGATTTTTCCCTTAAAGTTTGTCTCCTTATTAATGTCGTATTCTTTAGTTTTTTCATATATATACGTATCAATTAATAGAAATGAATTGATGTAAATAATGGCATCTTTATTCATAACCCATTGCCCTACCCGAGAAGAATATACTTTCAATAACATACAAGAGAAATCATTAAATCTCTACTTTCCTACTAAATTAGTACTAAAACGATATGTGATATTTAAGCCATAATTAAAAGAAGGATTTGAAATTAGGTAAATATCATTTCTACGAGGATACATCTAAAGTAAAAATTAAACGCCGTGGATCCGATAGATAGATAGATACGAAGAGACTGAGATAGATAGATAGATAGAGAGAGAGAGAGAGAGAGAGAGAGAGAGAGAGAGAGAGAGAGAGGTGTATGTGCATGGATGTTTATAGTGTAGTGGTGGCTTTTAACACTTAACGTCGTATCGTCCTTCTGAGATGTCGAATTCTTTTTATGTTATTTGGGTTATCCCACTTGATTTTCCTAAAAACCGTCACTAGGGGACGCTCCTTAAGTCTATTAACAGCCAAAGATATCCTCACTCATTCTCTTTCTTCTTTTACAACTCTGGATATAAGATGTAGTCGCACGTGGGGAAAAAGATGTCACCCACTGGGAGACGCTCATATTCAATATCTTACTTTTATCTAGTAACTTTTTGTATTCTTTCACACTATTGTTTATCATGTAGGCCAACACAAACTTCACACACAAACACTAACACACATTCTCTAATTTAAATGCTTTACGAAACTAACCATTAAATGTATTCTTCGTTTATTGATATATTTTTTTTTTATACATTGTTTTGTGTTACTCATTTATTACTTGAACTCACATTCGAGTTCGCAATAATTGTTACGGGAAAAATAATACCAGGAGCCACGTGTTTTCTACCAACGAATAGCAAGTTTTCCCGCAATAGTTACAATTAAATTTCTGACAATGTACAGACATCAGTACAATCGTCAGTGTTCTCTAACGAAGCAGCAAGTAAACTCGTCACATATCCACTGACATTTCACATTGATGTCCTCTGTATTGTGCAGCTGGAAATAGACAAACTCCATCATATTATAAATTTCATAACTCTCAATCCAGTAACTGTAAAATGTCCAGTAAATCTCATGTCAGAATTGACAGATTGAAATCATTTCTCAATTTCCTCTCATTAAGATTATTTTCAAACACGAAAAAATTCAGGACTTACATTACACTGTAGGGGGAATGAATGTCAGATATGTTATGCAGTAAAAAGAACGGCATTCAACCGTCGAATGTTGTTCCATCCAAAACAACCTAAATCAAAAACTTCTGTCAGTCAAAAAGAAAGAAAGATTAGAAGCACACGAAATAAATGAACAGGAAATGTAAACACCTGCCAAGCGAACATAGATTCAACGTTACGGATCTAATCATTTCTGCAGGCTAGAAATAGATCAATTGGATTCGAGTTGTGTATCTGATCCCCGCCCCCGCCAGCATTTATCACCGGACAGATTAACCAAGCCAATGGGAAAAAAACATATAAATGACAAAGAACTTTCGAAAAGTTGGAATGGATACATCAGTTGGCAGAGAACTATTTCAAACACAACTCTTTTTGTTTAGTAATGTCTTTCTCTTTGCATTGAATACCATATTCAATCGACCATTTTAGTAATGGCATCTGTGTTTGTGAGACACATGATTCTATAATGTCCATGCTAGAAATAACAGCCATTACTTCATATTTTTCTGATACGTTATTTTATCATTGTTGCTAAAATAAAAACGTTTCGTCTCGTTTATATTTTCAGCTTTCTTCAAGAATATACTGTGTCTACTCTCTTATAATATCAGTTTGAATTCTTTCCATTCTTTCATTTACTTAAAATGAACACCAGAATTTCATGACGTCACAGTAAACAGTGGTTCCCAAATGGTACGGCGTTCTTCATGTGCGCGATGGAAGAAACAAGTGAGGTGGAATTATTGAAAGACAATCAAAGATTTAGAAACGGGTTCAAACAATTCGTATTCCAAAATTAAATATGACTTCAAAATTATCAATATTATCATAGATTACTTCTAATTGCTTGAATCATTCCCAATATAAATAGTTATAAATAATTATTGACTGATTTTATCATTGTCATATTTTTGCATTATATCACGTATTAAGAATATAGTAACAAGGGTCTGCAAATTGGAGGAGAGATTTATCAATGATAATGTTCTAACTTCGAATCCGCGGTCATCTCATTTCAAGCCTCTCTCTCTCTATTTCTCTCTTTCTCTCTTTTTATTAGACATGTGAAATGTTTATTCTTATTTTAACAGTGATTGACCCTGCTGCGCATGCTCACGTACATATATTACATATTCCTTAAGTAACTTATAAACAGTGTTCTTAAATATCTATCAGCATGCAATTTGCAGAAGACACATTGAATGACTACATATTTTTACTTCACATGGACGTACCGTTCATAAAATCAAATTCCTTCTCAGTAATATACTTTTAGACGTGTTCGCCTTTATCGTTTATGCATACATATTAATAATGGTCGGTGACTTGTTTTCAAGCATACATATCTTCTACTGCTGCTAGGCGATCACATTTCGTTGTTCAACGACTACAGAGACTACTAGTGGTTCATACAAGTAATTCATGTAAGCGGACTGTTTGTTTCTGGGAGAGATCGCGTAATTTGAATGATTTGAACAAGGCTAGTGCATCTAAAATCTAAAACCTCGGTCACGATGACTTGTAACTTCGACACACACACACACGCACAGACACAGACACATACATACACACACACATATATATACATATATAAAATATATATTGCGTATATTTTGGCAGCATGTTGTGTCTATTAGTTCAATATGATCCTCACATATTTACGGAAAGATAACACTGTGCTAATGTCGAAAATACACGGAAATAAAATAGATATACATCAAGAGGGTAATTTTCGTCCTTATATATGAGAGGACTCTATTAACAATAAGTAGACAAAACTTGTCTAAATTGTTTAATGACAAATGTCACACACACACACACACATACGCACACACACACAAAGAAGTAAACTTAGCCATTACTTATTTTCTTCCGTGTCCTCTGTGTCGGTGTTGATGACTAGCAGCTGATATACACGCCCTGTAGCAAACATGACAGATTTTTGTCCTTTATCAGTAACATTGTAATTCAAGTGCTAAATTTAAAATTTGTATGTTATATCTCCTGAATGTTGGTTAGGATGTTGATATACATATGCAGCTTGCTTCTATTAATTCTATTTGAAATACCCTGCCCTGGAATGTAAGATGCACACATTTCAAAGTTCTTTGCTTTATGAGACAGACTTGCATCCCTTTCCTTGAATATACCTTTTTCCTATTCAAACAACTGAAAATCTTTTTACGGAGTATTTGCAATCCACCTTTCCAAAACTTCATATCAATATTTTAGGATTTTGCAGATTGTTTTTAAGCATTTGATTGTTTTCATAAGTTTGTATAGTCTCAATATTCCCACAGCCACTACAACTAAACACTTGGGTATCAAGGTTTAAAAATTGTCAAATGATGCTAAGTATTTTTCTTACACTTTTCTTCTGAAAGCTTTCCAGCAAGTGAGAGTGTCATCTCGATACATTCTCCCTCGTTTCGATGAGAAGAAAATCACTGTTAAAGATATGTTCGATAGACAATAATTCGAGTTTGAATAATTCGATCAGTCCATGCGCGTTTTTCTAATTTACTTAAAGGTACAAAAACTTTTGAACGGGTGTATTTCGGAAGGATTCAAGGGTCCACCTTTAGGCAAAATCTTGTCAATATATAGAAATATACAGACTATATCCGATATCGTGCTTTTACATGACTGTCAAATTCTGCATATTATTCAACATGAGGATGAGTGAACGCTATTGTAGCCTTCT
Source organism: Acanthosepion esculentum (assembly GCA_964036315.1). Taxonomy (NCBI): domain Eukaryota; kingdom Metazoa; phylum Mollusca; class Cephalopoda; order Sepiida; family Sepiidae; genus Acanthosepion; species Acanthosepion esculentum. Next base: position 2,472,389 of record OZ038477.1, read on the forward strand.
TTAAACATATGATGCCGAACAGATGACCCGCATTAAAAAAGTGATCCATTAGATGTTGCCTATAAGATTCAGCATAGACAATATAATCAGTATCATTATCATAACGAATTATCTGATAGGATACCGAATGTTTAGGGATTTAATCTCCTCAGCTGAAGCATCCTTCATATAATTCTAAACGCCAGCTGCATCCAATTGTTACAACCGAAAAAAAACTTACACAGTAAATCCGACAAACGAAAACAAGAATATCAACCTGTTTCCCACCATTGTCAAATTACTACGTAAAATTCACCATTACATACGATACGAAATTTTACGTTTTGGTGCAGTTGCCGAAAAAGATTAACAAAACGAATTTTGTTATTCTTTCGGTAGTTTACCAAAAATGTTGCATAAATTCTACCTTTTGATCCCGGGTCGAAAGCTTTAGCTTGATCAACAGAAAACTTGATATAAGGAGACATTCTACGTAATGCATTTCTATTGCAGTTTCGTGCAAAAAAGTAACATATCGAATGTCCATCTTTCTGCTCTTTATTCATAGATGACTGACGGACAAACAACGCCCATCAACGTCGTTCATGAACAGCCATGATACTGCATTTTCGACACCTTCCAAGAGAACTCCGCATCAAATTTATATACTTTACCCAGAATATGTATACACACGATAGTTAAATTTTATCAACTCTGCTTAGCAGCTGGAAATTAATTAAATATATTCATGAAACCGAATCTGAGAATCTACGGTATACGTGACGTGAAAAATCATTTATTTCGTATTCTGGAACGTCGTTATGAGCAGAATATTTATTAGAAATACGAAATGTTCAATTAATAATATGATTAACATTCACCACTGAATCAATGGCAATGACAAGAAAGGAGATTCTGTTAAAAATTGAATATTTGTTGTATAACATAAATGCATTCTTATCATAGAACTTTACATCTGTTCATCTGTGTACGTATGCAAAATGAAATAATGCATTTTAATTAACTACAAACCTCACCGATAAGGCAGGCGAGGAGAAAGGAATTAGTTTATACCACGAGAATATACGTAGTTTACAACTTTCTCCTGGATTGTGTGCGAACCTTATATACGAATATAGATTTCTGATTTCTCCATAGAGACATGGTTTCAATCTCCCTTTAATAATGGAAATATTATGAAAACGATTAAGATTCAGCTTAATCCGTAGTTTTCACTTTCGCACTAATCCTCGTTGGAAAGTCGTAAATGCAGCTCTTCTACCGCCAGACACTTTATCCTTTGCTCGCTGGAAGCCAGTCTCGAACACTGAAAACAGAAAAAAGACCATTATTATATTTCAAAAGAAGGCATTGAAATTCACACATAATTAAATAAAATGTAATCTGTGAATGGACAGGTTCTTTAAGTATTGAACTCATAGAATTAAAAAAATAAGTAATTTGATCTAAAAACAGTTTAACATATTTTTATGAAAGAAGTGTTAGGATGCATTAATAGACGAAAGCGTTAATCATTTTGACTTAAATTTGGCTTCAAGAGTTCAATATATTTTGCAGAAAATGCGTCATAACATTTTCAAATAATGAAATGTATTGCTATTATTTATATATTCTATTTGTAGCTAAATGATACTTACATGGAATCGTCGAAAAAAAGATTGTTTGTCGTCAAAGACTTTATTGAAATATATTAACAAACATGCCTTCGACTCACATTATAGACATCTTTAATTACCTACGTATGAATATATACATATTTTAATCTTTCGCACCCTCTCCACTTTTTCTCCCTTTACACACACACACACACACACACACACACACACATATATATTTATATATATTATTTTATTCAGTATCGTAATTCCTTTATTATTTTTATTATCATTAATTTTATTATTACTATTATTGTTACCGTTATCATCCTTATCTCTAATTTGTTTTTTAAGTATATATCCGAATATTAGATAAATCTTACCCTTTTATATATATATATATATATATATATATACATATATATATATATATATATATATATATATATATATATATGTATATGAGTATGCAATTGTGTATGTATATATACATATATATATATATATGCATATGTGTGTATGGTTATATGTATGTGTGCATATATATATATATATACATATCTATATATATATATATATATATATATATATATATATATATAGTTTTGATGTGTGCCATATTTATGGAATAAAGTGCTCAGTATCAGAGATAGAGCGTATGTAAATATAAATATAAAATTGAACATTGAAGTCAACACTCAGAGGCGACAGGCTGTTTCATGCTAGGCACAATCGTCAGGCGGCCTGACGATTGCGCCAAGCATGAAACAGCCTGTCGCCTCTGAGTGTTGACTTCAATGTTCAATTTTATATATATATATATATATATATATATATATATATATATATATATATATATATATATATATATATATATAGGTGTATGTTGAAATAGTAGTGTTTTAATTGGATTAAATATATCTTTAAATGTTTATGTTAAATTTGTACTCCGTAAAAGAAACTTACATGCTTGTTCTTGATTACACATTATCTACGTAATTAAAACGCGTTTTTTTTCCTTTTCTCTTACTTCTTATCTATCTTTTCCTTCCAGCTTGTTTTCTTGTCTCTGTCTTCCTCTCTCTCTCTCTCGTGTTTTTATTTCAAGTTTAGTAAATGTAAGCGAGATGACTAAGGACATCCAAGAGGAAAAACTAAAAGCCAAATTGATTATATAACCATAAACAAATGATTCACTGCAAAACCTATCCAAATGCCGACTGCGGAAGCGACAATCGCCCTCTTATATCGAAACTAAGAGTGAAACTGAAGAAGCCTAACGGAGCATCCAAACTGCAATACAACAAGAATTAACACAGTTTGAAGAATAGATTGATTTTTGATGTTTTCTTTGGTTTGGATGTGACACAATTTTGAAGCTGTGCAAAAAAAATTATTGTTGATTTTTTTCATTGGCAAGCTTAAATGTCATGTCTAAGTTTAGCTAAACGGCTAAATATAATGACAATAAAATAAGCCAAATAAATTAATCCAAACACCAATCACACCTGTCTATGCTAGACGAAATAGAATAAAAAATAAGACACAAAATCAATAAATAAAGTAAATAATAAACAAATTAGCAAACTATTATGACCAAAATATTAGACTATAAAAAATCAAAACAAAAATCGGACGAAAAATAGCTATAACTGTTATATAACGAAAAAAAAAGAATAAAAAATAATGTACTGCGTTACTTAAAAATCTAAAACGAAAAAGAGAAAATATACTGTGTAACAAATAAATAACAACAACTATAATAAATTGATATAAATACATCCAAATATATAAATAAACTAACAACCGATACCGATAAACTAGCCGTTTATAAAAAAGAAATAAAGATAATCAATCCAAATAAATAAATTAAAAACTGTTCCCGCCAAAATAATAGTCAGAACAAACCACAACAATCAACCCCAAAATTCAACAAATAGCTTTAATTATCTTCCCAAACAAAAACAAAACTATTAAATAAGCTATATATATATATATATATATATATATATATATATATATATATATATATATAAGAAAAAAAACAAAAAAACAAGCAAAATAAATTGACACAAATAAATAAATAAACAAATAAACGGTTTCCGGTAAAATAACCGCCAAAATAGACTAACCACAATGCACCACTGACCCGTATATATATATATAAATAGCCGAGAAAAATAACAGCACTCGTGGCCTGACGATTGCATCTGGCATGAAACAGACTGTCGCCTCTAAGTGTTGACTTATATGTTCAATTTTATTTTTACACACGCTCTATCTCTGATATTGAGTACTTTATCCCATAAATATAGCACACTCTATATTTATTCATATATATATATATATATATATATATATATATATATATATATATATATATATATATATATATATATATTATTTTAAGGTGTGCTATATTTATAGGTTAAAGTACTCAATACCAGATACAAAGCGGCGTATATGAATATGGAAGAGTTCATTGTGGTCAATAGGCTGTTTCATGATTAAACACAATCTTCAAGACTTCAAGCGGGAAATGGACAGTTTCCGCTTGGTGTGGACTAATGACTAATTTTACTCTATCTCTCATATTTAACACTTTGACTCATAACTAAGCGTAGCATATAATTAAATTTTATTTCTATTTTGACTATTAAATTCAATTATATTTTTTCTAATGAATTAATGTTAAAATAAAGAAAAAATGAACTTAGTACTTAATAGTAATGTTTATTGTTTTTAACAATAATTATTTACAAGAACAATTAGTAACCAAATATGACAAATTTAATATATATATGTGTGTGTGTGTGTGTGTGTTTGTGTGTGTGTGCGTTTGTGTGTGTGTTTGTGTGTGTGTGCGTTTGTGTGTGTGTGCGAGCGTATGTGTGTGCGATAAGTATCATGTCAATTTCAAATAAATATTGCAAGCATGTTTCTTATTAACAATGGACATGTCGTTTTATGCTTTGTCCAATCGAGCCCGAAATAACCGATTTTCCATCTGGGCATTTTATAAAAAAAAGCAAACTTTCATTCAGAATTAAATCGAATAAATCCAGCCGATATGAAAGGAAAATATATTAATTGCAATCGTTGAGGGACAAACCAAAACAGCATAAGATCAGGAATATTTGATCAGAACCAATGGATTTTTTCCTTCAAAGAGATGAACATCGCTGATAGCCTTTCACATATTTGAAGTTTGTCATTTTAATTTATTCCAACGTTCAATTGATATTTTACAAAGATATATATTTATTATTGTATGAAATAACCATTTCCATTGACATGAAATCAGAATCTATGCTTTAAGATCATCTAAAGAATTAGTAAATAATTACGGTTTTATTAAATTTATGCATAAATTCCTCTTCCCTCTTCCTCTCTCTCTCCCTCTCTCTTTCTCTCTCTCTCTCTCTCTCTCTCTCTCTCTCTCTCTCTCTCTCTCTCTCTCTTATACTGGGTGATAGAAAAGTAACTCCCCATTAAAAAATATTTATAATTTATTTATCACGTATAATTTTTAAAAGAAATGGATATGAGAAGTCTTTTAGGTTTCATATTAAAATTTGATATGGGCACCAGAATTCCCCACCACCTTCTCGAGACGCACACAAATAGTGTCAACTGATTTCAGCAAAAAATCTTGTGGTATGGAAGGCACAACTTCTTGGATTGGTCGTTCGAGTTCTTTCAAAATCTTGGTTTGGTATAGAAGACTTGGTCTTTTAACTTAGACCAAATAAAAAGTGACAAGCTGTTAAGCCTGGACTCTGGTCTGGCTACTCCTATATAAAATAGGATGTTATATATATATATATATATATGTATATATATATATATATATATATATATATATGTATATATATGTATATATATATATATATATATATATATATATATATATATATATATAGTTATTCAAAAACCGATTTCATGACGCATTGCTCCAGTTCTTAAGCATCATCATGGAATAAGTCAGTAACCATTTGAAAGAGAAGTTTTCTAAGTTTTGAATTGCTGCCACAGAGGGGCCGTAGTCGCTTCGTATCTCTTTCAAAATTGAGTTTTTTTGTGTATTTTTCCACCTCTGGAATGTCGAGTCCTCAGCAAAAGGCGTTCAGAGTTCACGTAAACAAGTTCGGTTGTCACGTTGCAGCCTGGTTTTTGAAGGCAAATCGACATTAATCCGCTCTCTTCTAAGAATATACGACGGTCGTTTAAACTGTTTCAAGAGAGTGGGCGTCTGTGTAAATGAAAAAGTCCACGACGTCAACGAGTTCGGGAGGAACAAGTGGTGAGAATTCAGGCTGCATTTGAGGGAAATATACGGAAGTTCACAAATCGAGCTAGCTGTGAGCTTGCGATCTCTCAATCCATTACCTGGCGTGTGCTAAGAAGGCTTTTACATTTGAAAACCTTACAGACTACTTCTCGTTCTGGTACTTAACAAGACCTTGCTCATTGTGCAAGATCCCCAGACCTCACCTTGTGTGATTTATTTTCTTGCGGCGATACGTAAAAGATCGCGTTTATGTTCTGACTCTACCCTCCTACTTTAAACATCGAATTATAACAGCGATTAACTCAGTGAATCGTGATATGCTGATATGTGTCTGTGAGGAATTCTCTTATCGCATTGATGTTGCCGGTGCTGGGGGGTAATGGCCATTTTGAACACTTGGAAGACAGAAAATAAATGTTGATTGCGAGTAGAATACTTACGTCTTGGCTCGAGTTTTCGATTGCTTTTCCTTAAAAATAAAAAATAAGAAAATATAAAATATTGCATAATGAAATCGTTTCATTCTTTATGAATATATATATATATATATATATATATATATATATATATATATATATATATATATATATATATATATATATATATAATAGTAAATGATTTGAATCTCTTGCATATCAGTTTGCGAAAAACGCAGAGGGCGTCATATTTGCCCTGGTTTAATTCCAATGGCTCATGTTGAAGTTAAAAGAATCTGGATAGAAAAGGCTGAAGTAAATAAACAGAAATGGCTTATATTGAAAATCAGCATTCCCCGTCATATATTCTCCTAGAATTGAATGGTGGCGTTACTGGGAATCTATGAAACTCTCTTAACCTCTAGGAAAATGTTTCAATAAAAGTTAACGCAGTTTTAATTCACTGGACATTATCAATTACATATATTCCGAAATTATTCACTCCTTTATAATACGCACTTCTGATGTTGGTCATGGAAGCACTCGTGCATAATCTGCACTGACTTCAATCAGTGTAAGAGAAACAAAATTATAAGTAAATACTCATTCTACGAATGCACATTTTATAACCAGTTTGGACGCAATATGGATAAAATGTACGCATCAGTATATTAATACACATTTCATTTCAAGCATGTTCAGATAAGCCCGCTGATATAATTTATACATATATTCATATTCATATATATATATATATATATATATATATATATATATATATATATATATATATATATATATATATATATATATATATATAAATGGCATTCTGTTAGTGTGTCTGTGTGTTTGTCAACTTGTTACCTCATCCTGAGCAAACCGTTCGTCCGATTGGCATGAAAATTCACACACAGATCGGAAATATACGCCATTCGTACTTGACGTCTTCGGATTGTTCGATTGTTCCTCCGATTTTGGAAAAATCGATAAAACCAATAGGAGGTCGAATATTGACTCGAAAAAAAATTCATCAGTTTTTCAGTGATAGTTTTCACAAATTACAAGTAATATCCACCAAACTCACGTTGAGCAATGTCCTTACTTATAGTTTTGAGGTGCTGTTCTCTGTTTTTAAAAATTGTTATGAGTTATCGGGAAAAAATCGATAAAATTGATCACTTTGGGACATCCGATTCAATTCCAATGTAGCTGATTTTTGGCTCTGGTTTTCACAAACTGCAAGGAATCTTCCCGAAAATCATGTTGAGCATTAGTTTTATCAACAGTTATTAGGTGCTGATCTTTTTCTTCAATATTGCTATCGATTATCGGATAAAATTGATAACATCATGCCAATTTTGACTGCCAATTCAAATCCAGTCAAGCTGTCTTTTGGCTATATGTTTCGCAAATTGCGAAGTATTTCCACCAAAATTACGTTGAGCATTGTTTTTATCAACAGTTTTCAATATTGATATCAATTACTGGAAACATTGACACACTCGATCACTTTGAGACATCCGATTCAAGTCCAGTCTAGCTGACTTTTGGCTATATTTTTTGCAAATGGCGAAGAATTTTCATGAAAATTTCCGTTGAGCATAGTATTAACCGACAGTATTGAGGTGCTGACTTTCGTTTTCAATATCGGTTTCAATTATCGGAAAAAATCAATGAAATCATACTCCTTTTGACTTTCCATTCAAATCGAGTTTACCTGAATTTGGCGATATTTGCGCAACTTGCTTGGGGTTTTGATTAACTTTATCGGCTTCGGTCATTACAATTAAAAACTTGTGCCCTGTGAGCTCCTTTGTGACCAACTAATACCTGAGGGAAGTTGATACAATCATATCGTCACCGGAATTTGCGAATACACCAATTAAACGTATGTTCAACTGAGACGTCTACACTACAGACTCTACAGCTGATTGGTATTGTTATGGGAACTTACCCATAATAGTAATGGACTATTCTATACCTCATAAATACTTCGCCTCAAGAGGAAGCAGCAGTGAGAGTCAGAGGCAGTGAATGAGTCAGACAGTCAGTCAGAGACACAGTCGCGTCATACGATTACTGTAAGACATTGGAATAGTGATACTTCGAGACAACATAGTTCTCTCTAACCTAACCTGATTGTTATTACTAACACTTCTACTTCTTTTGTACATATTCTGTTTGTAATATATCTGTGTTATTCCATACCTGTGTTCGAGTTATTCTTCATTGGTTCTACCTTGAACCATCACCGTGGTACAAGGAACCTGGACCATAACATAACGAGGAAACCCCCAAGGAAATACGAACTCTATACGCGGAGTACATACTTTTTTGCTATCCGTCGCGCATAATAGAGGCGACGAGGAAGCCCCAAAAAGAAATACAAACTCTATTCGCGGAGGACATACTTTTATGTTATAGGTCGGACATAACAAGTGGCGACCTGGAAAACCCCAAAAGAAAAACAAATTCTCTACGCGGAAGACATACCTTTTTTGCTATCCGTCGCACATAACAATGGTCGACGAGTAAACTCTAACAAAACCATGTTCTGCGCGAGATTCTAAAAAGAAAAAAAGCTAGTTCTACGCGAACACATAAAAGAAAAAAGAAAAGAAAAGCATTTTCTTTTTGGATATCAAATTTCACTGACAACAAAGGAATTTTTTTTGCGTATACAGGTCACAGAATATCAGGTTACACAAAAATACGTCAACATGGAAGATTTTAATTCAACCATTATGGAGGTTATCAAAATCCAATTTGAACAGCAGCAAAAGTACGAACAGAAACATCTGGAATTGCAAGAATTATTGCTACGTGTAATGTCAAATAAAGAGCAAAAACCCGAGAACGAAACAGTTCTCTCACAAGACGCTATTTGGAGAACTATCGAAGATTTCAAGCACGCACCCGATGAAGATAAAACTTTTGCAAACTACTTCCGAAGGTACGAAGATCTATATGAATTTGACTGCAAAGATTGGTCAGACGCAAAATTCGTCTATTACTAAGAAAATTATGCACATGCGAATATACCAAATTCGTAGATTATATCTTTCCCAGAATAACAAGTGAGCTAACGTTCAAAGAAGCCATTAAACTGCTAACATAACTTTTCAGCCATAATACTTCACTATTCCACAAAAGATGGAAATGCATGAACCTAACAAAAAAGGAGAACGAAGATTACATAACTTTCGCGTCTATTGTCAACAAATATTGTGACGACTTCAAATTATCAGAACTCAGCGCGGACAATTTCAAATGCTTAATTTACGTCCAAGGCCTGGTCTCAACCAAAGACGCGGAAATGAGACACATAATCCTTACTAAATTGGGGAGTGAACATGATTTGACACTTCAAAAACTAGCCGAAGACTGCCAGAGATGCATCAGTGTGAAGAAAGACTCAAAAGACATAGAAAAAGCTGGCATAGCACAAATACATAAAGTACGAAGACAAACCAACTTACCCTCCTCACAAACAAACCGATTTTCCCTCCTCAAGAACAGGTAAAACAAAATCTTCTAACTCAAAATCAATATAAAAAAAAAATTACCACCCTGTCCATGCTATCGCTGTGGGACTTGGCATTGGTTTAAAGACTGTACTTATCGTTTTAAAACTTGTCTATCATGTAAAAAAATAGGCCACAAATTTCTCACTGTTGGTATAGAAGAGAAAACAAAAGCAGAATAAGAATGACGAGGACTGACCAAGCAGATGAGACTAACATAAGAAAATACGTACAAGTTGAAATGCAAAACAGAAAAGTTAGGCTACAGCTGGATTCTGGCTCAGACCTAACTATTATAAATCTACAAACATGGAGAAAACTGAACAAACCTGTCATGTTAAAAACGTATAAAATTGCTAGATCAGTTACGGAGAGAAAGATAAAATTTGAGGGTGAAGTAATTACAAACGTAACATTTAATGGAATGACGAAAAAACTAAAAATGTACGTCTTAAGAAATACCGAAAACCTATTCGGAACGGACTGGATGCAAAAATTTGAACTGTGGGATTTACTTATACTGTAGAATACAGTAAATGGGCCGCACCGACGGTCTACGTCAAAAAGAAATCAGGAGAAATTCGCTGATTTTTCTACAGGTTTGAACGCAGCAATAAAGGACTACCACTATCCTCTACCCAGTCCAGAAGAAGTATTCACTAAATTAAATGGCGAAAAGTTTTTTTCAAAAATTGATTTAAGTGAGGCGTACTTGCAAATTCCAGTCGATGAAGAAAGTTCAAAACTACTATGCATAAACACACACAAAGAACTGTACAGATACCAAAGATTACCTTTTGGAATTAAGGTCGCGCCGGCTATGTTCCAACAGACAATGGATACGATGCTTGCCTGACTAGAGTACACAATTGCATACCTCGATGACGTATTGATTTAAACGAATTAGCCTTGTTCAATTATTGATCACATCCATTTATACTCCATCTCCCAAAAAGTTTAACTAATAAAACATAGGTTGATTCATGTAAGCGTCAATATATAAAAATGTGCCTGATCGAGCGTCTGCAACGGGGATTACCTAGTCACAAAACCTGACTAATACATCTCTACTACTACAATAGATATTAAACAGAAAGTGTATGTATTAAGATTATCACACACACACGCGCACACACACGCACACATACACAGACACACGCACGTGCGCGTGTGTGTGTGCGCACGCGCGTATGTCCGTGTGCGTGCGCACGCGCGTATGCCCGTGTACGTGTGTGCGTGGGAGTGTTTCCTGCGTTCATGCAACTACGGAGAGGTATCTCTTTTCATTCTCATTATCTGGCAAAACCAAAATCTGATATGTTGTCTCTTCTTGTTTGCTTATTTGTCATTTATTTCCTTCATTTAGTTTCGTATAATTGTAGACGTATGGGGTATCCCGTGAGGATCGAACTCACAACCTCGACCAACTTAATAAACATTAATTCTCTATAAGGTGTCTACTTCTAGCTTGTATTTTACACGAAATATTTAAAAATATACCAAGCATGTAATATGTTTTCTTTGAATACTCAGAAGTTCTTTGAAAAGAAGACAATAAAAGATCTATAACTATTTCACGTCAATCAAAAGCTAATAATCTGAAACGACCGGCACATTCTTAAAAAAATCCTCCTGAAAACCTCAGGAAATGGAAGCCTAATGATTCTTGTCATAAATTCTTCGAAACATGATCATGGCTATTAACATGTGTTTCCAGCTCAGATCTCTTAAACTCGATGCACCCAATTGTATTGTGTATGTGATGACTGTATCACAATGAAGAGCGAAACAGGAAGAAATATTAGATTAAGTAACAAATCATGTAGAGTTATTCAATCAAAGAAATTCAGAATAAAGAATTAGCTTTCCAAAAGATTCTAAATAGTTTCCATTTCAACAGTCACCCTTCATCTAATGCAGAAATCCGTTACTACTTCGATTCAAAGGCCAATGTTTTAACTGGAGATATATTAAGCTCCTGTTAGTTCCTACAACAAGATTTGTATTCGTCGAAGTCAATTAGATTAGTGTTTTAATTACATAATAATAATAATAAGTAGTCATCAACGGAGCCTTATCTTGTATCATAATGTCACAATGTTACAAGAAGTCGAATGCTTAATAAAAAGAAAAGACTTTCAATGATATTTAAAGTTACGTGTTCAGTTTTTCTGATTTACTGATTATAAAACAATCGAATCAGTTTATTTGTTTCATAAAGAAGTTGTTTCATCAAATTTAAAACAATGTAGTTTTCCTAAGGCGTACAAAATAAAAAAGGAGGAAATATGTTCGAAACGTTTTAGGTAAATTTAGGTAGAAATTATTCGTTCAAACATGGTCTGTCTGTTTAATTTTTATTGTATCTTTCCAATTTTTGAATAAAGAATCAAATTCAAACATAAACTGTTTGAAGTTTATGTTTGTATTTTTTTCCAAGTATTTACGACCGTGGTATCAGTGTGGTAGGCAGAGTTGCTTTGTCTACATTCTGGTATTCTTTGGAAAGATATAAGTTTGGAATAGTCTATGTTGACATCATCACTACCAGTTATCCAGTGAGGCCACAGCAAAAAGGGTGCGTCTTTTTGTGGTTCGTGATGTTCTTGTCGATATCCGAACGGATTGGACTGTGTTTTGAGAGATAACAATTCACCCTGCCAGAGTATGTGGTTTATGTGTGCCGGTAAAAGGAATTGATGTTGTCTTTTTATTATTAATATTGGAAATGCAAACTCCCAGAGAGCAAGTGAATAAACAAATAACATTATTTTTGCATAGATTAAATTTCCGAGGTGTGGTGCTGTTGATAATTATCGGATTAGATGTTTTAAACTTTCTATAGTAGCTGATAAATGTAAAGTGTTTGTTTGGTAAGTCGAGTGATATGCATCTTGATTTAGGCTTTTAATTGCCTTTTCATCCTAGTTATAATTATGGTAGCTGTGGTTAGGTTAGACTAAGTTTATAGCGTGTTTGCTTCTGTTTGGCCGTGTGTTATTTTTTCTAAATTTCCTCAAGATTAATTTTATTTGTGCATCGACAATGTAGTTAGGAAACTTAGAGTTGATATCCCCTGAAGAGTGGACGGACAGTCCGACCTACAAAATTCTGGAATTGGGATGATGAATGTAACATCAATTAGCTAAAATTTTACTTCTATTAATATCGAGCATTTTATTGCAAATACTGCTTGCCTTAAATGTCATTTTTCTCAATATCCCATTGGCTTTTTTTTGACATCGCTATATATATATATATATATATATATATATATATATATATATATATATATAACATGCATCCTTCTTGATGCATCCTCACTTCCAGCCAGTAATTGGTACATAAGTCATAAATGTAGACTATTTAAAACTGTTAGCTTTCCAAAGAATACCAAGATGTAAATAAAGTAATTTTGCCTACCACACAAACACCACATTGATTGTTGATTGAAAATGACTGAAGCGGTCGAAAATACTTGAATTTCGGACATCGTATTTATAATTTTGATGCAAGTGTGCCACCATTAATGTGAAAATTGGAAAATATTCAAAAAAACCTTAACCATCGTGATAGCCAGTTAGATGCATCACAATCAAATGTGCGCGAAATAGTGACAGGATTTGATAAATTAGCTCACAACCTTACAAATGGACCCCGTTTGAAATACTTTCACGTTGTAACCCATTCTGCTCAGACGATTTGTTTGAAAATGTTCTCGGCCATCTAAATGTGACTCCTAATTTGTTTTGGCAGCCTCATCCTTCAAACTTAAAAACAGAATAACAATCTCGAGACCAAACCATGATGATTCTCCACTACTTCTACTTATGGACAGAGATGCACATGATGTCGGCGCCTAGAAAACATGCTCATCTGATTAAAATCAGGTAACTGACAAGCAAATCTGTGTTACCGAACAGGATATTTACTGTAACCAATCTTAATTCACCAAGACAAAACCTGTACCTGTACATGTTAACACCTCTAATCAGAAGTTATGAGAATCGTGCCTAATAACAAGGTATGTAGTAATAATAATAATAATAATAATAATAATAATAATTCCAAACACTTACTGTTAAAGGAGTATAAGTATCGGCCATGTAACTTATCTGACGATATCAAACGCAAAGATTACAGGCTTAGAGCAGAGGTGAAATGTATCTGAACTCTTTGTCTTAATTATATTAAAAACGAAGCGCTGAAGGATTCAGGGGACTAGGCTCACAGATATATTGTGTTAAAAGTTCCATTGCTTCGTTCTCAACACTAATGATGATAAAGAGTTCAACCAGTTAGTTTCTGGCGACCTCAGATGTCGATATACAGTTTGTATGCGCGCCGTAATGAGTGCAAGCCATTCAGTAATCTGTCCTTCCAAAGAATAGAAAAATCCAATGAAAAAAAAATAAAATAAGTAGGATCTCTTCATCACGCAGCGAATATAGAAGAATACAGAAAAATAAAAGAAAAAGGAAAGCAGAAAATATTTCTTGTAACTTTATAGAATATCAGTTGGAATAATAATTATAAATGAACAAATTCAAAGGAAGAAAGGGAGAAGGGGACACGCCTTAGTTAAAAAGTGGACAGGAGTAAGAAAATTGGACGAATTAAAATGATTATTGTAAAAAGAGATAAACAGGGTTTTGTTTTTGGTTTGTTTGTTTTTTGTTGTTGTTTTGAGATGAGAGAATGTAAACAGTAAAAGGAGAATATAAACTGAAAAAAGACGTGTACAGCTTTCTCAAATTACAGTTTAAGAAAAAGAAAAAAAGGAAAGATTTGTAAAGGTTGTGTTTTTTTTAATTTTATTTGCAAAACTACAACGACCTAAAGAAAAGCGAATATATGATTGATACATGACTTCTGGAAATTAAGATCTTCAGTGCAATGTCAGCGTGTTTCTATGACCATAGATCACAACTCATGAGAAATGAACTGATAAATCAGATAGTTATATTAAATCCATTTCTTTCCTCCAGTGACGCATCTTCACTTAAGTGTGTGCATTTCATCAAAATAATATTGATATTATTTCCATTTTGCTTTAATTGGTATTGCTTGAAATATCGGGTGAAAATTTCCTAATTTCCAACGGCTTTACACATTGAGATTTCTCGGGGCAAACGTTGCATGGACGAACGCGCCGCTTCTTGAATGATGGTTTAGTAGCGAGTTCTTCTTGTGCTACATTCTACTTTGTTTTATGTTAACAAGGGTTAAGAAATGTTCTTCTGACATACTCATTATTATTATTATTATTATTATTATTATTATTATTATTATTATTATTATTATTATTACACATGTCTTTCCACTCAATTATACAAAAGACAACTGTTAACAAAAAAAGTAAATATGGGGTGTGCTTGTTAAAACTCTTTTTTGATTTCCTGGAAACATGGTGGAGCAGAGATTTTGCTGATTTGCTGTTGAGTTCCTTTCATTATCAAACCCAAATTAGCAATAACATTATTATTATTATTATTATTATTATTATTATTATTATTATTATTATTATTCCTTTCATTACTGGTGTCTACACATTTTTCCGGGCCCCGCCCAGAGACCTAAGTTTAGAAATGGCATCATGGCATTTTCCACTGAGCAATTTTAAAACACACACACACACATTTTACATAGATAAAGCCCTTCGTAACGTGTGGGATATACTCGTGAGAAGAATATTTTGTATTTATTTAAGGCATGGACTTCCAGGAATCCCTTCAATGAGTCTATTGGATCCTATTAAACAAATCTGAGGGCTCCAACTACAACAGAGATTGTTGATGTTCCCATGTGCCACATTTGTGACATTTTGATTTCAAGGTACTTGTATCTTGATAGCTTTTCTTCGAAAATACATTGCAGTCTGCAGGGACTGCTATATCAATACGGAGACATTTGTTTTGTATGAGGTCTCTAATAACAATGTCTGGGCGGTTGGCTTTAATTGTTCTGTCAGTGAGTATTGTGTAGTCCCATAGAATTGTAACAGGTACTATCTCCGTATTATTGCAGATAGCATATTTGATCAAGTTTTTAAATAGTCCAGAATTCCCCCAAGTATTCTAGCTGATGTTCTAAATGTTATGTTCTGAACCGGTTTTTCCTCAGATTTCTAATTCTTCCAATCATTAAGCAATTCTCTTTGGGAACTTCTATGGACCCCACATCTGATGGTCATGCTTTTTACGTTCATGCTCGACTTTTTAGCTTTACATTTTCCTTTAGTTTTATGTATATTATTTTTTGTATAATATATAATATAAATATTTGCATATTTTCACTTTCTCTTATATATAATGTATTCGTATATTGCATTTATGCCATTAGATGCAAATGTATGTATTATATAATGGATTACATAATGGGTTACATAATGGATTATATAATGGATTATATAATGGATTATATAATGGATTATAACTGTCATTATTCAATTAGAAAAACATTTTCAAGGTCATGAAATACTGGGCTCACGAACAAATGCAGAATTTTCTTGCATATGCACTTGCAGTATCTATTTTTTTCTTTTACTCGTGTTGTTTCTTCTCAATATAAATACGTTCTCCTGGGCATTTTTCCTAAAAGTTATTTCAATTCAATCCATCCCTTATTCCATCTGATTTATGTGTCCCTCAATTATTTGAGAATTTTCAACTTGATTTTTTTATTTCATTGTAGAAAATGTTACATTGACGTGTATTATATTCATGCAGATTTTCAATTATTAATTTATTCTGTTTCCATTTCATCTAAAGAAGTTTTACATGAAATATTCTCTGCTGTTGGGTTTTCAAATTTTCTTAACTGCATCGAGGATTTGTAAATAGGAAAGATAAGGAGAAGTAATGAGAGAAAAGATAACAAAACGAAAGAAATCAATTCGATCGGAGCCACAATGTTGCGTATGCTTTATAAGATGAAGATGAAATATATCATTTTATCAAGTGAAAATTTGTTAAGAATTTTTCCAATCAAGAAGATAATCTTACTGGATTGAAACAAATGCAAGGAAGATAAAAGACATTCATTCTGAAAAGAAGCTAAAAAATAAAAATAATAGAAAAAATTGTTTTTCAAACGGGCGATTTTGCCTTTGCTGTTCAACAAACTTATCAAAACCTGAAAATAAAGAAAAAAACATTTGCTTGTTTTTGAATAAATGAAAGTTTTAATCGAAAAACAAGTCAAGTCTATTTGCTAAAATTATTCGGCATTTTGACAGGTGTTATATATTTACCCGAAATTAAAGCGACATTCTGTGACAAATAAAATTGCTTCCTGTTAAAATAGGATGTCTTGCTTTAAAAGGTAAAAGAGTTTTCTGAATATTTTTGATTTACGTTTTTTAATCCCTACACCTACTCTCATTTCCAGGCTCAAAAATATCAGTGAGATTACTATAAGCTAAAATTCCTTATTATATGCCACACCTATCTTTTCGGGAAAGAAAGAAAGCTTTTTTCCAAATTATGGCCAGTAGTGAACACGGTCCACAAAATGCTTTGCTTACATAATCAGTGATATATAAAACCAAACAAAAACAGCCAGTGCACAATTCGCAAGCTGTGTTGTGATGTATGCGCTGGATCTGTGCTTTTCAAATCATTGTTTAATTTCACATGGAATTTATAATACGTTTTACATATTTATATTATAATTGTTTGTATTAATTATATTTATTTGTTATTTTTGTAGCTTTTCATATCTAACTTATACAGTTATTTTCTTATTATGCTAATTTTTAACACTAATCCTGAAAGATTCTCATTCTAACGCTTTTCAAATATTGATTTTCAGCAATAATATACAAAGAATTATTTAACGAAAATAGCAGTGGAAGATGATAATAATAATAATAATAATAATAATAATAATAATAATAATAATAATAATAATAATAATAATAGTAGTAGTAGTAATATTAACCGTTTCCCTACAAGTAAACATTTGCCATTCATTGACCGAAAAGCTAGTACTGTTTTCGGTTTAATTTTATAAAATCTTTCTCTTAAAACACGTTTTACTAAGACAGGCTTCTCAAGTCCAGTAGATGTTATCACTCTTCCCAGTATTGACGGAGGTTCCTTCCTATCGTTCTGTTCAAAGGTTGAAGTGCTGTAAAATGCTGACATCTTGTTTAAGTCATTGTTTTCTCTTCGAGCTACATGTGCTATCCATTTTAGTCGTTGCTGCTATTGGTTCTCCTCACGTAATATATTCTGTGTCGTTTGCTAGAGTTTTTGTGATTCTGTAGCGCCAGTTCACAATGATTCAAGAAGGGTGATCTTTAGCAAAGCCATCAGGCTATACACGCAAAAAGTCTTTTTTTACCATTAATCTTAGGGAATGGTTGGACAGAACCGAGAATTAAGATAGGCTGAGATATTTTAAGTATTTAGTATTTACTACATAATTCCGCATCACATTCAGGGTAGGTGTCATCACTGCTTTCATTCCAATTCCAGATTATAGTTTCTGTTTTGGAAATGTTTATATTGAGTCTCATTTATTCATGTCGTACTCCTCCTTCCTTATTAGAGCCATAGACAGACATTTAAGATTCTCCATATCGATAGAGTTCCTCTATTACATCGATGCATTCAGTGGATCTGTAGCTTGGACGTCGATTTCGAAAGGAAGAGAAGAGCTATTGATGTTGACACATGCTACTGTGAAGTCAACAGTCCAGTGTTAAATCTAATGTAGTTGAATTAAAATTCATAAATGTATTTTTTATGGTTAGGTAAGGAATGTTAAATAATAGTTTTAGACTATTATTTTTTAGTGGCAATGTATTTTGACTCAGATTTCTGAGGCTTTATGGTCAGATGGTAGACAAAATTTGATTGACTGAGCCGAACCTGGGCATGTTAGAGAGACAGAAAAATGATTTCAATGATTTCAGTTTTACACGTCGAAGAATGCAAACCTTTCTTTTTTTGTGTGGAAACAGTGGCCCAATGGTATGAGATAGCAACCACATTGTCTAGTTATAAAATGTACACGTCGACGTGTTTAATAAAATAGATAAGTTTAAAATACAATTTCTTGAAGTTCTCATTTTATCGACGAACAACCCAACTATCGATCACCCGGTTTCGCTTTTATCAAACATTTTAACACATTGTCCGTGTTTTCTGACGACATTAATTTCATTTCCAATTTTCAGGAGATACTGATTTCTGAAAGAATTAACTGGCTTTCTTTTTTTCCATTTTCTTTGTTAATCGTTTTGTATTTTCCCTTCATCCATTTTAACTGTTTGTTTCTTGTATCAATTTTTTCAACTCAAGGTTATCGTTCCATGGATGTATATTTTTGCTTTTAAGTCTTCTTGAAATTGTCTTACGTGCTTCAGTTAAAGATGATATGATAACATTATTAGATTCCTATATGTTTTGATCAATATTTACTGGAATATATTTTGACTCTAATTTCTTACTTAATTCTAAACGTACCATTTCATTTTTAAGGTATTGAATGTTATATCACGGAGTTTTCAAATGGTTTATATGAGCAAAAGCAAGCAATTTTCTTGGCTGATGATGATGATAATAATAATAATAATAATAATAATAATAATAATAATAATAATAATAATAATAAATTTAATATGAACTGTCATGGAATTACAGTATCAAGGGGTAAATTCTAGGTTCGAGATTATCCCATTTAAAAATAATCTAGAAGATTAAAGCGATGTTTCGTAAATTATGTCGCATACTATTTGTAGATTTGCTGAACTGTTTCTTTCAGAATCAGACTCAATGAAAATAAACCTGCAGCAACTTAACAGTCATAAAATAAATAAAATAAAAATAAAACACGCGATGTCTCTAGACGTTGGTAGAAATAAAACGAAAACAATCTACCCCTGTAGCTTAAATAAAGGAGATCCTAAAGCGATACGTTCAGTGAAAACAACTTTAAGATATGGGAAAAGAATTCAGTCTTTCAAATCAAACTACAATCCAAGATATAACGCAATAAGATTCTTCAGGGAAATATCGGAAAAACACCATCACTAATTAAGGGTTGGGGAAAATAACATAATTATATTTAAAAAGCTGAGCGGAAATACAAAGACAATTCTTTGTAATTCCGCTTCTTTTTAATATAATTATCTTCATAAATAGGAACAAAAATGGAGTCATAGAGACATTCATGAAATACAAATTAAAAATGAAGTTACCAGGAATATAAAATATCTAATTTTTGGCCCAGTTTATTTACATTAATATACAAAGCATAAGCAAATCCATTCACTCGATCACCAAACCAAGGCAGAAAACCCTGAAAATGTTTAACCCATGGCATTATTATCCTATCCTGCAAACTTATGATACTGCTAACATCCAAAATTACTGATCTACTAAAATAACGTCTAAGTTCCTTGATAGTAATAAATGGTTACCTGAAGAGCAAAAGCGATACAAAAAGTTCTTGTCGTTGCAAGGATCAGCGACTGACCCAAAATAATGTACAGGAATAATGCTAGTAAAAAATAGAAACCTAAACAATGCGTTAATAGACGGCAAAAAATCTGGCAATATTTCATCTTAGTGGATCATAGAGACATTCAAATGAATGAGGATTTTAAGCTTCTCGTTATTTTGTTCGAATCTAATATAAAAAACCAGCTTAATGTAGAAATGAACTCTAACATCTTAAAAAAAAATAAAGGAATATTATGAAGAAATTCTCTTCGCCATCATTTATAGTTATCAGTTATCAATTCGATGCATTAATCAGTTATTCACCATGGACAAATAAAACTGTTTTCGGGGAGTGATAATGAATTCGATGATATTCTACAAAAATGCAGAAAAATGCATTTCTATTACAATGGAATGGAATGCAGAAAAATGTTCTAATGCAGCGTCGAAAAGAATGAATAAGAGAATTGACAAATAAACAGTTGTTGTTAAAGTAGGTCAAGTGAAAGTCTGCAAAGATCTCGGGTGAATGAAGGACAGAGGAATATAACGCAAAAAGTGAAAGATAAAATCGAAATGAATGTTTTAGGCAAAACTAAATAAATTACTTCGAAGTTAAGAATACATTTTATTATATAAACATTCATAATGAATCACATAGCAATACCTAGAAGGGTTAGACAACTCGAAACACTATATAACCATATATATAACATGCACACAAGCAAAGTATTTTCCGATCGAATGTACCTGCCGAAAGCAGATATATATAATGGGTTGATCCAACTAAAGCATATATAAAAGACTAGAACAATTGCCCGTAAAAGATATCGTGAATTAACCAATGATTAGTTGCTAAATTTTCCTCACAAATTCAACAAAGTTACATTCAATTAGCAAATGAAGCCAAAGTTTTAAACACCATCTACAATTACGTAAACAGGATAAAATAGGAGGGGAAACAGCAAGAGTAGAGACCAAATGCAAAACAGGGTCTGACTAACCGGAAAATCAAATTAGTCATTCCCATTGCAAGCAAGAAGCACCGACGTACCCCGGTGTTGACAAAATTCTGACTTATTACTCTTGTAGAATTGCGTGTAAAAACCGGAAAGAAATAGATTCTAGCTGTTCAAGATGAAAACCTTCTAAAATACTACGAGGGACATATTTTAAATAATGAGACAGTACCCAAAATAGCGCATCTCTGAAAATACTGACAAAAATATTGGCTAGTTGATATCTTTGGAATCTACCCCAGCCAGAAATTAATTTTAATATCGATCGTGTGATCGGGAAATATCGACATTGGAAAATATGCCAGAATGAGTCGGGTATAGTTTTGCACTAAATGTCATACTTATTTTGAAAAAAAAAGGATTTCTTTTCCACTGAATATTTAAAAGAATTTTAGTTGTAATTTTGTTTATAAGTACTGGATATATGAATTCACCATAATTTTCTCACCTTTTCCAACTAAGTTTAAATCTGTACTAGTTGAACTAGTTACACTCAATGGAAACAGGGCGAATAAAATTCGAAGAGTACTAAATAAGAACAAAACAAGATATCCCGAAACATGGACATCGGAACGAGAACCATCTATCCCCGGAGATTAAGGGTTCAGTTCGAAATGTACGGAAGGTTACCGAAATATGAAAAAGGGCGATGAGCATAATGGTTAAAACGTTGTAATAATAATAAAAATGATGGGGACATTAATCCGAATGTAAATAATAAAAACTCCATATTCCCAAATTTAGCATTTCCCCCCTATTATTGAAATATCTGTTTACTCCACTTCTGAAATATATGTTAGTTAAAATCTTGGAATATCTGGGTTTTTTTTTTTCATTATTATTTTTATTCGTGTCTGGAAACAAAATTTTGTTTCTACTAGGAAATATTTATTTGGTTGCATTTGGAAATATTTGTTTCTTCCCATATTGAAATATTAATTTGCGACTATTTTTGTCTTAGTTCCAACTTTCAGATATTTGCGCTACTTTGCTGAAATATTTTTTTCTTTCTTCCTGTTTGAAATATTCGTTTGTTTCCATCTTGGAATATTTTTGCTTTTATCATGAAATAGTTCTACAAGAAGAGTGCGGGTTCGTTGAAGACACCGGAACAAGGAACGCGATAGTCATGCTGAGAAAGAGCAATACAAATGCAGAAGGACATGTACGTATGTTTCAAAGGCCTTCGACAAAGTGCGCCACAAGGATCTGTGGCAAGTGCTCAGCAATCTTGATATATTCGGAACACATATTAGATTAATCTAGAACTTATAATGGCAGCAAATTGCACGGATGGGCATAGAGAACGAATTCAGCGAATATACAAAATTAAAAAGGGGCGTAAGGCAAGGATGTATCTTCTCTTCGGAACTATTCAAACTATATAGAGAGGTAATTTTGAGATAATTACAAGGTAACCAAAAAAGTTCTGTCCCTTTTTTAATGGTAAAAAAGAAAACGCTTCACAGTATGTGTAACTTATATTTAGTCTTTGAAGTAGTCGCCATCGGCATCTAGCACCTTCTGCCAACGTGTCTCCAGCTGTTCAATTCCCTTGCGGTAAAACTCGGGGGTGGGGGGCGCAAAGAAGTTCGTGGGGGCTTTGCGCAAGTCTGCTTCATTGGTGAAGGATTTCCCACGAAGATGATTATCCAGGGAGTGGAAGAAGCGATAATCGGATGGCTCAAGGTCAGGTGAATAAGATGGATGGCACAAAGTCTCCCACCCAAGTTGCTGTATGGTATCCCTGACCACTCGCTCGATATGCGGCCTGGCGTTGTCATGGAGGAAAAGTACACCTTTGCGATTCACCAGTGCTGGCTCCTTCTGGCGCAATGCCTGTTGCACACGTTTCAATTGCTGCGAGTATAGGTCTCCAGTGACCGTTTGGCCCGTTGGTAGCAGTTCATAATGAACCACTTGATGACCTGTCCACCAGACACAAAGCATAATTTTGCGTGGGTGCATAGGCGGTCTTTCGGTTTGAGGGACAGCATCCTGAGGAGACAACCAATGTCTGGAAGGCTTGGGAGGTTCGTACAGAACCCACTTTTCATCACTGGTAAGCACACGATTGAATAAGGATGCGGTACGGTGGCGAGAAAGCATCGATACGCAGGCTGCCACTCGTTGTCCCTTGTGGACCTCCAATGGCGTTTGCGGAACCCACTTGCTCAGTTTGTACATCTTACCTAGGCGATGCAGGTGAAGTCTAACTGTTTCATTGGAAACGTTGAACTCTCTTGCAAGTTCACCACACGTTAGACTACTGTCCTCTTCAATGGCCGCCTTCAGGACTCCGTCATTCAAGACCTGTGGTCATCCAGAGCGAGGTTCATCATGGAGAGACAAATCTCCCTACTTGAATTTTCGAAACCAACGCCTTGCAGTACGTTCAACAACAGCACTATCCCCAAACGCTTGACATGCGGCGACTTGATGCAGCTGCTGATAAGCCCACTTTGAAGTCGTAAAGCAAACAGCCGCGAACGAGATCTCTAGACACATCCAACCTTCTAACAGCTCCCCGGCTTAAAACTGATGGCCGGGCACGGGGAGCATGTTTTTTATAACGTCTGACGTTCCTACTTCGGGCTGTCCGAATTTGAAAACAATTGCTCCACGCATTTTGTATATATTTCAACTTCATTCAATGACTAATCAAAAAACGGACAGAACTTTTTTGGTTACCTTGTAGAAATCCTACCGGGATTCAGCATCGGTGGCCACAATCTTAACAACATAAGGTACGCAGATGACACTACTAATAGCAGACACAGAAAATAAATTACAAACCCTCCTACAGAAGGTAGCAAAGTAGAGCGCGTAAAAGGGTCTAAGCATAAACTACAAAACAGAATGCATGGTCATCAGTAAAAGGATGAGGCTGAAATGCGATTTCCAGGTCTGAGACACTAAAATCAAGCAGGTGCAGAAGTTAAAATATCTGGGAAGTGTTTTGACATATGACGGCAAGTGCGACACTGATATCCGTAGAGGTATCGGGATGGCCAAGGACACATTTCAAAAGCTAGGCAGAGTATTGCAAGACAGGAGGATCTCTTTGATAACAAAGAAAAGAGTACTGACCTGTTACGTGACATCTGTCCCCGTTCACGGCAGCGAATGTTAGACGGTCTCCTCAAAGATGAAGAAGAGACACGAGGCTTGGGAGATGGTTCTACAGAATGATGCTGAGGATATCATGGACCGTGTGTGTGAGCTACAATGAGGTCTTAGGATATAAACAAGAGGGGGCTTATACTTAACATCAGGAAGGGACAGCTGAAGTTTCTGTGACACGTAATGAAAAAGGAGGGCTTGGAGAATCTGATACTCACATGTCGAATAAATGGAAAGAAAGTCAATGGAAAGCAACAGATAACACACCTGGTGGGCTCAAGCAAGTGGATGACAGAACGTAATCTGGAGGAGGTGAGAGAGGGGCGAAACTTATTGAGAGGTGCAAGGGATAGGGAAAGTGAAGAGCCATGATCGCCTACGTCTGTATACAATACGTTAAAATTTCCTTTTCTCTGCCGTGCGCCGATAGCTTAGGGGTAGGATCTCTAACTGATGCCAAATCGGTCGGGTTTTGCTCACGAGTTGACGTAAACTGATGTCAATCCACACTGATGAGCAGTTATACAAGGAAACAAGCTCGTATGTGGATGACTATATATATATATATATATATATATATATATATATATATATATATATATATATATATATATATACGAATGTAATTAGAAAGAAAATAATATAAATTCTAACGTTCACAGCATTAATTCAAAAGACGTCTGAATACCAGGAGTAGTGCAATAATTATTTCTTATAATTTTCACCTGCCTATATTTCTGAGATGAGGTACTATGTACACTATTTACATTATTCGAACTATTGTCCTCTTCTTTGTTGCCATGTTTATCAAAACGTTTCGGCCGTTGTACGCTCTGGCCTTATTTAGGCGGTTGGCATGTTCAACTGAACCCTTTATTTCGCTCGCTGGGGTAGAATGTTCTAGTTCCACGTGCCATGTCAAATGGATGTCAGTTATTAGTTTTTTCCTGTTAATTCACCTCTCCAAACTCTCCACTGCCTTGACCCGTTATTGAACTCAAAACTCTTTGGGTCTTGTCACTGGATCTAACCAACACATTTATCCACTGTACCATGTGTCCTTGTTAAGACAGTGGAAAACTTGGACAGGTGAATTATCAGGAGATAACTGATAACTGACATCCATAAGACATGGCACGTGGAACTAGAACATTCTACCCCAGCGAACGAAATAAAGGGTTCACTGAAGAAGGCCGGAGCGTAACATGGCAAGAAAGATGAGGACAATAGTCCGAATAATGTAAATAGTATAATTTTTCCTGACAGACTTATGCATTTTCGGTTATCACCAGTAAAGACACCGTCGCATTGAAACAAGAATGCATCTTTGTAGTGGGCATATTGTTTTTGTCCTTATGTAAAAATTATATATATATATATATATATATATATATATATATATATATATATATGAGTTTCATTAAAGACGACTGACAAGGTACTGCGATTATGATCTTTTTTGTGTTAGTAAAGTCTGCAATGTTCTGTATATGCGAATGTGTTCGGCTTAATTGTGACCTTAAGTTCAAAATAAAGATTCTATCTTGCTAAACAATTGACAATAATTAAAGCATGTGTTGTTATATCCCCATAGAATATCTTCATGCTTTTGTAAAACCTTCATCATTCATTTATAACGATCTGAGTGAACAAACGAAGTTAAGATCTTATGTCTTATACTCATCTGAAATTGAAAAATCCCTTACCAAACATTCTGAAATTTTGAAGGAATTTTTTTATATATAGGATTTGTGTTCCCTGCTTCACCCCCTTCTTTCATTCTATTCTTGATAAATCATCTCCACCCCTTTTCTTGTCCAGTAAATAAGAGGTCAACGCTACAACCATCGCATCTCCTAGAGACATATACCTCCCTCTTACCATTTCTACTCTATGTAACTATCTTAAAACACAATACTTATCTTGTTTTTCATTTCGTTTTTCGGTTGATTCTTGGAAGAATATTTGAATACATTGATTGTTTTGAAACCGCAATATCTGACGAAGAGAAATCGAATTTTATCGGTTTCGCAAAATAAAATATTACCATGGATTTCTGAAGTCTCCAAATTGTTAATTAATTATTACTTGCTCTGTTTATTACATTGAGCTGTCGGGGTTTATATTCTCTTTGTGTGTGTGTGTGAAGGGTATCGTTAAGGATTTATTAGTAAAGAAACCTCGAAAAACACTTCAGGTTTCACTCGATCTTCATATCAATTTCAGGCTTGAATCACTTTGTTAGCATAATACATTTTATAAAATTCCTTGATTTCTTTCTTCTCTGGTTAGTGATAAAATCCATATCAGTGTATAACGATAACATTGGATATACAATGAATGTATCAAATGACAAAGGCGTTTTCATATAGGAAAGCATACAATACAAAACAATTTTAAATCGCTTAACCACAACTCCATCGACATGCTTATATAGAATTTTGCTAAAATGTTTCTTTAAATAAATAGAATGGCGACAGCTGCCTGGAAACTCACTAGATTTCCCAACATAATTTGCCTTTTCTCCTCTGCCTTCAGATGCAATCGCTGATCCATTCGTTTTATCATCGCTCTCATCAACTTCAAGTTCAGTTTTATTGACCTCATCATAATCGAAATCTATATTTCCCCTCCCTCCACTTCTTACAATCTTGTTACCATTTTGCTTTATTGTCCATGTTTAATTACATAGTCGCTCCAAACTGATATACCACATTTTTGAGATATTTTCTTTCAAGATTCTTATATTAGTTTTTTCAAGATCTTCAAAAATACATTACGTTCTGCAGAGACAGCTATGTCAATACGAAGGCATATTTTTGTGTTTGTGGTTTTGAGTTCTCTCTGTGTGTATTGCAAATAATATTGTTAGAGGTCCTATGTCTGTAAATAGTGTTCATACCAATTTCTTGCAGTTTATTTTCCATAGATCTGCATATTTGCCAATGCAGGTTCTTATATTCAGTGGGTGGTCAATTGTCTCTGGATATTTACCGCAGAATCTGCATTTTGGGCTAATCACAATTTTTCACTATTAACATTATTCAGACTATTGTCATATTTATAACAACGTTTCAGCCCTTGTACGCTCCGGCCCTCTTCAGGTGGTTGGAATGTCGAACTGAACCCTTTATTTCGCTCGCTGGGGTAGAATGTTCTAGTTCCACGTGCCATGTCTAATGGATGCCAGTTGTCAGTTATCTCCTGTTAGTTCTCCACTGCATTAACCTGGTATTGAATTCACAGCTCTTTGAGACCTGCCACTAGATCTAACCAACGCCTTTATCCAGTGTACCATGTGTCCTTAAGGACATCTGGGTATGAATTTCTGGTGCTTATAAAATTAATGTTTTCAGCAATATTTTTACACGTGCTCATATTGCAATTTTTGCTGTTATCATTTCATGCTTTTCAGGCTCATATTGCGATTTTCGTTGTTATTATTGTTTTTCTCTGGCACTCCTTATTACTGGTTCCCATGTTGTATTTATTTCTATGCTTGGTCGGCTCAGGAGATTTTTATGGCCTAGCATATGTCCTGATTCTTTAAGTTTACGAATTTTCCAATGATGTTCTATGATTTCAACCCGATCCAGAGGGTTCAGTTCCATTCCAAACATCTGAAAAGGCCGGAGCGTACAACGGCCGTAACGTTGAGATAAATATGGCAACAAAGATGAGGACAATAGTGCAAATAATATAAATAGAGTATATAATACCTCATCTCAGAAATGTAGAAAGATACATAATTTTTCATTATGTGTTTACTTGGTAATATCAACTTAGCAAGCATTGGTTCTGTGCAGAAAGATTAAAATCGTCTTTGTTGTCTTCTTTTTCTTCTTCTACTTTCTTCTTCTTCTTCTTCTTCTTCTTCTTATTATTATTATTATTTAGATAACGCAGGAGATACTGGGATAGCCCTGTAATTAGTATTCTCATGGTTATCAGTGTTATCTTCATTGTTATTTACTAAAGAATCCAATATCTCTCCTGATTTTTGCTCCTGTAGTCAATTTGGTTTAGACATTTCCCTGTTCAACCGACTATTCAACTCTCATTTCATACTTCTCTATGTCGTTCAAGTCGTATCTCATTCAAGAAATGATTTTGTCACATTTTCAAATTCCTAAAATTGTGATTTTGCAATTGTGTCATGTTCTCGGTGTAAGTGTTGCTAATTTTTATTGTGTTTTTGTTGAATATTGTGTCTAGATTGTTTAATGGGGAAGTGCTTGTGTATGAATTTTATGAATATTTTGATACGTTTGTTTTTAAGTTTTTGTTATACGGTGAGTTAAAACATATGATTTTTTTGCGAGTGTTTCCAAAAATCCTCTATCTTTTAGGATTGTTTCATAACGTTTTGGTTTCACGGAAAATGGTATCACTGGAAAAATTGTCAGATTGATTGGGATTTGCTTGATTATTGATGATGGGTG
The DNA here is from genome assembly GCA_964036315.1 of Acanthosepion esculentum. Taxonomy (NCBI): domain Eukaryota; kingdom Metazoa; phylum Mollusca; class Cephalopoda; order Sepiida; family Sepiidae; genus Acanthosepion; species Acanthosepion esculentum. The sequence goes on from OZ038477.1 coordinate 2,501,250, forward strand.
GTTGAAAGATATATTAATGTTATGTATATATGTATATATGTATTTTCTATATGGTTGATATGTAATAATATTCTTAGCTTGAATGTCAGATCGACGAAGTCTGCTTCTTTTGGGTTAGTTTACTTTTTATATCGAATCCAATAGTTTTTCTGGTTTTGTCTGTTTTACAGGATTATGAGATCTTCGTCGCTGTAAAGACTTGTATCATTTTAGTTCATGTAGCAAATGGATACTTAAGCCGAATTCCATATTTTTAATATTCTTTTCATGATTTGTCTATTTTTTGTCTATTACAGTTTCTGGATGATGACACCGTCGTCCTTGAAGAGGCATGTAGACCTGTAATCTTACGTGTTTCTGCATCATCAAAGCTTTACAATGTAATGTTAAAGATTTCTCCTTTCTTTATCCATACGTTTTTGCTGTCGACAATTCTCTTCAGGAAAACATCTTCATCTAACCTAAGATTACAAAACAGCCGCAAAAAATATTGGATTTTTGGAAGCAGTCACATAAACACCATCCCTCTCAAAAGAAGTTATCAGGAAAATAAACAACATTAAACTCACCTATAATCATTTCCGACAACAAGCACTCGCGACAAGATATTTAACAGAATAAAAATCAGCTACTGTTACATCAAGAACATGACACAAATAATAAAATGCACAACATGAAAACAACCAACAAACCACACGCACACGTTTAACTGCAGAACAAAAAAGAATGTTCCTTAAAGGGAAGTTCCTTGCAGAAAAATGTAATATATCATGCCAGTGTCAAATCATCAGATAAACGAAGAAAAATATACATATCACGAACAGAAAAAACTGGAAATATAGAAACTACACACACAAAATACCATTTACAAATAGCAAATACACAGCAAAACTGTTTTTAAACGTGTATGGGAAATTAAAGTCAAAAGCCAAATCACGCCACAAATATCATAGGAAATAATGAAAGCAGCATCAGCTTACAACAACAAATCCTAAAACTGTAAACAGTGTCTGGATAAGAAAATATCTATATAGGGGATCCTCGACTTACATGAGAGATCCGTTGCTACGGCGTGATGTAACCTGATTTTCGGCGTAGGTCGGAACTCATCTTCATAAGAACACACGAGTCTGCCTTACGCTTGAGAGCCATAATGAAGGGCAAAAATTCTCACCCTAAAAAAGACACAATCGAGAGAAAGCGAATGTTGAACAATCCAATATGGCGTACTGCCGGTGAAGAAACAACGCCGTCTTTCTCATATCGCGCCGCGTGACGATGTATTAGATTATGGGAGATGCTGCCGTAACTACGAAATGTCGCACATCGGGTCCAACGTAACCAGACCAACACCAATTACTAAATAAACGATATTAATTCATAGCAGAATGCAGACACGAAATCCTATTTCATAAAACAAATTTACTAAAACTCAAAAATTAAAAACGAAAGGAAAAAAGAAATACAGATATATAAGTAAAATGAAAATCAATAAATAAATAAAGTAAATAATAAGCAAATTAAAAACTACGAATGCACACATAAACACTAGTAAATGTAATAATAACAATCAACAACAAATAATAAATAATGAATACTAATTGATCAGTAAAAAGTTAACAAACAACACTGTAAAATAGCCACAAAATCACAAAAAATAAAAATAAAGTAAAATAAAATAATCCATATCAATGAATAAGTAAACAAATTAAGTAAATAAACAAATTAACAAACTACGAATGCATATATAAACACAAGTAAACAACAAATAATAAGGGAATCAATAATAAATAATATATAAGAAAATTTAATAAACAATACTATAAAATAACCTCAGAACTGGATTCGGATTCACAACTATATTTACTCATTAGCTCTTAGAATAATTTGAAAAATAAACGTTACTCAATAACCGTTAAAACAATACAATAATTCTACCGATGGCACATCAGTGACAAGCATATATAAATAGTCGAGCCAAAACAGAAAACATAAGTTCTAAAGATTGCATTTGAGCATGAAACAGATTGTAGCCTCTGGCTGTTGACATCAATGTTCACTTTTATATTCATTTGGTCTATCTCAGATCAATTTGACCTGTAAATATAGCATACCTGAAACCTATAATTTTATCATATATATATATATATATATATATATATATATATATATATATATATATATATATATATATGTATATATATATATATATATATATATATATATATATATATGTATATATATATATATATATATATATATATATATATATATATGTATGTGTGTGTGTGTGTGTGTGTGTGTGTGTGTGTGTGTGTGTGTGTGTGTGTGTGTGTGAATATGTAAATAAAAAGAAAGAACAGTAAGATATATAATCCGGTGTTCTTACAGATATTTTTATTTTTACAAAATAGTGCTCAATGTAAATTTACAGAGGATTAATATTATAAATTAACTGTTTTAAAATATGTTTTTTCGCTACACAATAATAACCATGTTTCAAAAATGGAAGCTAAAAGCTTCAAATTAAATTTTTCATCCTCAAGCGAATTTTGGAGTAACTAATTTTTAAATTTACTGAGTTTTAAAGGCTCAGCAAAAATACATAATTCACTGTTTCCAAGGATACAGAGAAATCCACCAATCCAGACAAGGGGTAGTAGCGTGTTCATTTTCATTAACTTTTATTGTATCAGTTATTAGTTACGTTCGAAAGATGGGTTAAGTTTAGAGATGGGTAGGGATGAATTTTTCAACGATTTCTGACATCCGTTAAATGCATGTCGTCTGGTATTTTTTTTAAATTTTATTGTTAACGGCAAAAGATTCTTACGACATTTTTTCTATTTGTATACTTAAAGATTTTTGGGGATGTTTAGGTTAGAATACGTTTTATTTAACTACAATTTTAAAATATTTTCACTTTTAATTTTAATAGAATATATTTCTATTTAAAACAAGTAAATGTATTAGAATTACTTACAGTATGTAAAATTATTTTTTCATATCAAGTATAAGTATGCATATTACCAGGTGACATTTTTTTTTAATTTTATATTTAAATATTATTTAAGTAAAATTTATAACAATGACGGCAAAAAATAGCTAATTTATTTCTCTGATTCAGCAAACTTTTATTTTTTATAAACTTAGTAATATATCGTTTCTCATGTATGTACAAAGGACATGGGTCATTTAATGACCTACATATTCTAGCTTTTCATATTAATTTCATTTTACTGTGGGTATTTTATTGGATTCTTTTAAGTGCTTGAAGTACTTTGAGAGCGGTGTTAAGGTTAGAATACGTTTTATTTAACTACAATTTTAAAAGATATTAAGATTAGAATTCATTTTATTTAACTACAATTTTAAAAAACAATTTTAAAATATTTTCACTGTTAATTTTAATAGATTATATTTTTTTAAAAAACAAGTAAATTTAATAGAATTACTTACAGCATATAAAATTATTTTTTCACATCATATATAAGTATGTATATTACCAGGTCGCACTCTTTAATTTTATTTTTAAATATTATTTAAGGAAACTTTTTGACAATGACGGCACAGAATATCTATTTCATTTCTCTGATTCAGTAAATTTTTATTTTTTATAAACTTAGTAATATATAGAAAACCTCTTTTTCGAACGTAACTAATAACTGCTACAACAAATGTTAATGAAAATGAATACGGTACCACCCCTTGTCTGCATGAGTGGATTTCTCTATATCCTTGGAAACAGTGAATTATGAATTTTTGCTGAGCCTTTAAAACTCAGTAAATTTAAAAATTAGTTAATCCAAAATTCGCTTGACGATGAAATGGAACTAATGTTTTTAATTTAATTACAAAATTAAATTCGAAGCTTTTAGCTTCCATTTTTGAAACATGGTTATTACTGTGTAGCGAAAAAACATATTTTAAAACAGTTAATTTATAATATAATATTATATATATATATATATATATATATATATATATATACACACACACACAACTGAATACAAGTACAAGAGTCTGTTTCATGCTTGAACGCAATCTTCAAGCAACAATGTCCACTTTTATATTTGCACACTGTCTAACCCTGATATCGACCATTTTACTATTATTAAAGGCAACATATATTTTTTGCCGATTAACTTTAGCGTTCCAGTCCATGAAACAATTGACATTATTTTAAATAACATTTATCATCATTCTTTTCTCCAACCCCTGAATATCAACCCCACAATATAAAAAAAATTATTAACGCCCAGACACAACTTGTTTTCCACGTTCACCTTTGGTAATATTTAAACTTAGACTGACAGCGTTGCTATGGGCAGCCTTCTTTTCCATATATTGCATATCTTTACATCTAATTACAATATAACATAGATATATAAAACTAATCAATAATAACATTGTTATGGGAACTTACCCATAAGAATAATGGACTATTCCGGACATCATAAATACTGCGCCTCAAGAGGGAGCAGCAGTAAAATTCAGGTCAGAGTCAGTCAGAGACAGAGTCGCGTCAGACGATTACTGTAAGACATTGGAATAGTGATACTGGTCGATACATAGTTCACGCAAAGCAAATCTGAAATTCAAAACTCGCTACTAGTTATTAGAAATAATATATCCGAAATTTTCACCATACTCCAAAAGACCGATGTTTTGTATGAAAATAGTTGCCCACTCAGTAAATATTTTTTCAATAAATAAAAAACTCGTCTTACATGGGATATACCACAACCACACTGTCAGAGACTTACGTGCCACCTATCGGACCAAAGTGCCATTAGAAGACGGATTAATAAGCAGCAGAAGATTCCTCGTAAGATTAGACACCTGTTCGCATGCAATACTTATTAAAAAAAAGAAGAAAAATCAAACTTGACACCAAACTTCGGACAATTTCTGACAGAATTTCCTCCTTGCCAGTTAAATTAATCAACACAAATTAATAATATTTGCCTTACAGAATATTTACCGACTAAATAGACAGTATATATATATATATATATATATATATATGTGTGTGTGTGTGTGTGTGTGTGTGTGTGTGTGTGTGTGTGTGTGTGTTTAGGTAGCAATCCTTCTTTTATGCATGTGTAGTTAATTATGGCTCATACGTAACTGTGATTAAGTTTTTTATTTAATTTTTCTTGTGTTCGTACAAGTGTGTTTTCTTTCTGGACACAAAATGTGTAAAAAATGTTCAAAACTTCTGCATATCCGAACTCATTCGCTTATTCTTTTAGGCATTATCAAAGGCGATGTTGGGGTATTTTTTTAATATTTAAATATGTGTTTTTATATGTATTGGTCTAAAATTATAGTAATGTATTTTTTAGAACACGGTCAGCACATTGTGACAGTGTTCTAAATGAATGTTATTGAGTGTTGTTTTTTCTTTTTTGTTATTAGGTTTTCCATTATTTTTAATCGTTTTTTGCATGTTGATGAAGTTATTATATTTTTCTTTTCTTCTAGTATTTTTCAGATTGATTCCGGTAGTTTTTTGTGTGTGTTTAAATGTGTCATAATGGAGTTATTGTCAGGTAAATGTAAGTGGTAAAGATACGCATGTAGTCGTGCAACCAATGTAATTATTTATGAGTTTGGTTTGATCAGGAACACATAAATAATTTTGGTTCTTTGTAATTTTGATTTTGCAGGTATGTTGTTATTTTTTATGATAAGGTTAGCTCTTTTAAATTTTTGTAATAGATAATTTAATTTTCTTGTTCAGATCGAGTGGGGTTCTGTATTTCTTTATGATATTTCTAAGAGAATATACGTCTTGTTTATAGTTGACATGTATTTGGCTTTTGTAGATGTTAATGTTATTGTTTCTGTCTATATGTTCAGTATCGTTATCAGTTACTTTAGAAAGAAATAGTCTAATCTAGTGGTCGATGAGGTAGTTAGAAAAACTATTGTTAACTAGAATCTGTTTTACATCATTGAGTCCCTTAAGGAAAAATCAATGAGAGGATGAATTCTTGTGTGGTCACTTTTGGAAAATTATGATAACTGTTATTTGTTTATCTAAGTGAGCATGCACTCATAAAAAAAGGTGGCAAGTGTTTCCGCTCGTGGTTTTTTATATAAAGAAGTGGTAAATGTGTTATTAATGTATTCTACGAGAACGCCCAAGAATGGGATTTTTTTTTTACTCAGATCATAAGTAAAGTTAAGGACAGTATTTTTCCGAATGTCGCTTTAAGATTATCAATTTATTGTTTGTTTTTCACTGAGATAAAAAATTCGTATACATAGCGGATATATATTTTGTATTTACTGACTTAAATATTGTGTTTTCTACGCGGGACATGTAGTAATTTGAGGGCACCGGCATAGTGGATTTCTCATACAAACACCAGTAAATCACTCTCTCGAGTGGTTAGTAACACATTACTTAACATCTCTCAGTTGCGCCTGTGTCCTTGGGCAGAGTGCACTCAGGGAAGACTCCCATCAAAGGAAAGAGTCGCGAATGAGGAAAATTATACTGATAGGTACCCAGCCCTGGAGAAAAGCTGCTCGATGCCGCGCCCTCTCCTTGCACCAGAGAGGGCGATCGGTGCTCGCACCAAGGCCAGTTAAACAGACGGTTGTGGGCGCTGCAAGAAATTTTTGTTCCTTGCCCGGATGTACGATTTCGGGTCCCCACCTAAAAAAGACCTTGTGTCTCAACTCGTCTTAGTGGAGAGAAGGAGTAAATTCATACAAACCCCATTAGTTTGTGTGTAGATATTGCTATTATGGTCGAGAGAGGGACTTTGCTCGGTCACTGCTTCTCGAATTACTAGTAATATGTAGACGATATTTTTTTTATTTTAGTGAAAAACAATAGATAATGGAATAATGAAAAATAAAACCATGGAAGTCAAGTTGACTCTCAAAATCTAGTGATCGTCAAGCCAATCTTTTGTCTGAAGCTGACCTGACGATCCTTCATTTTAAACTTGAATTGCCTTGGTTTTACTTTTTATTTTTCTTCTATCTTATATATATATATATATATACATATATATATATATATATATATATATATATATATATATATATATATATATATATATCAAGCATAGTCTGGTAAAAGGACGATAGCTTAAAGTACTTACCGAGGATGAAAATCATTACAGGAGCGAAAATTTTGTAAGTCTAACCTTTTTATCGTCCTCAAGTTGAATCTTCAGTAGATTATTAAGTCTTTTTTTTATTAACTTCACCTAAAAACACACACTTTGTGCCAAAATCTTTTCTAAGGACAATGCTATTTTCTTGAACTGGAGACGTGTCGAGGAAATATCTTTTATGTGCTGTGTCTCTTCAAGACGTAGGTAGACATGGCCCTTCACCACCTCCTCTACGTTGTAGTTCTTAATAAGTTCTAACTTTTTGTTAATTCTGCCTGTTCTGCCATTCACTTGCTCAAGTCCATCAAGTATGTCAGGCGTTACTTTCCCTTATCCCACTTTTTTTTCTATACGTCCTGTGAGTATCAGATATTCCAAACTCTACTTCCTCATAATGTGTCCCAGAAATTTCAACAGCCTCTTCCTGATGTTAAACATCCTCATCTTTGTTGTCATATTTATCACAACGTTTCGGCCGTTATACGCTCCGGCCTTCTTCAGGTGGTTGGAATGTCGAACTGAACCCTTTATTACGCTCGCTGGGGTAGCCTATTCTAGTTCCACGTGCCATGTCTAAAGGATGTCAGTAATCAGTTATCTCCTGTTAATTCCCCTTCCAAGTTCTCCACCGATTTAACCAGATATTGAACTCACTCTTTGGGTCTTGTCACTGGATCTAAGTTTCCTCTTTCTTTCTATTCTTTCTAAAACCTCGTGGTTACTCGCATGTTCGGTCCATGGTATCATCAGCATCCTTCTGTAGAACCACATTTCTGTTGCTTCAAGTCTTTTCTTCATGGTGGTTATCCAGCATTCGCTGGCATACTGGAAGACAGATATCACATAACAGTTCAATATTCTTTGTTCCCGACGAAATTTTCCTGTCTCGTAATACTCTGCTTAGCTTTTAGAATGTGTCTTTGGGCCATCGAATCATTCTTCGGATCTCAATCTCGCACTTTCCATCATCTGATAGAACAATTCTCAGATATTTCAATTTCTCTACCTGCTGGATTTTATTGTTTCCGTCCTGTAAATTGTATTTTGCTGATGACCATGCATTCAGTCTTCTTTACTTTATGCATAGTCCTTTCTTCTCGCTCTCCTTTGCTACCTTCTGTCGGAGGTCCTATACTTTTTTCCCTTTTCCACTATCAACACTATGTCATCTGCATATCTTATGTTGTTAAGATTGTGGCCGCCAATGATGAATCCTGGTAGGATTTCCAGTTCTCTCAGAATTGCCTCGCTGTATAGGTTGAATAAGTACGGCTAGAAGACACATCCTTATCTTACACAGCTTTCTATTTTTGTATATCTGTTTTTATCTTTAAGTAGGCGGTTAGCTGCCAGTAGAGTGTTTTGATTATTCTAATGTCTTTCCTGAATATGTCAAGTTGCTGAGCAGCTCTTAGAGAACTTTGTGGCGTCCTTGTCAAACGACTTTGCGTAGTCTATAAAACACAGGTATACGTAACTTTTCAAAAAGCATATCCATACCGGGCCTATTGCGTACAGACAACGTCAAATCTTTTCATTTTTATGGCATATAAATGGAAGCATTTATTTAAAACTTTGATTTGCAATTGCTTGGACGCGAAATGAAAAAATATTGAATGTAAAACAGACACACCTTTTGTTGGTCGTATATAAGGAAACATGTTTGAAGGAATTATTACTGTGTAAGTATATATCATATACATGTGTATTATCTGTTTATATTTCTGAGATGAGGTATTGTAATTATTTACATTATTTATATTTTTCAGGCTGTTGTCCTCATATTTATGACCATATTCAGGACGTTTCGACCGTTGTACACTCCGGCCTTGAGTCCTCAATGACGCATAGCCCAGTAGAAAAATGTGTTGGTTGGTCCAGTGACTTGACCCACAGAGTTGTGAGGTCAATATCTAGCTACGGAATTGGTGAAATAAAATATTGTGAGTTGAGTTAAAGGGAGATAACTGATACGTCAGGAAGAGGCATAGGACGTGGAACTAGAACAATCTACCCTGATGAACAAAATAAAGGGTTCAGTTTGAAATTCCAGTCACCTGAAGAAGGCCTTTGTACAACGGCCGAAACGTCATGAATATGTTAATAAAGATGAGGATAACAGTCCGAATAATGTAAATAATGTAAATATGCATGTATGCATGTGCGTGTGTGTGTATGTGTGTGCGTGTATTGCTTACGCGACTGTAATATTCATCAATTATTTTATCAAGTTATCTTTCTTCAAAAATGTATACAACGATGGAGCGTTTATTAGAGTGAAACCTTCTTGCATACGGCATCCGAAAGAAATATATTTCAGATTTGTTAGATATAGAATTATATATTTTTGTCAGAAATGCTAAGATTAATAATCTTAATGCTAAGATTAATCACGTCCATATACTTTTAATAGTTATTAATTATTATATATTTTATCACGATTGCCTGAAGACACAATTTTTATTCCCGTAAGTTAACAATCTTTGAATAAAACAGGATGTTTGCGAGATTGAGCTTAATAATGAGATTGAAATGAACAATTATAGGAACATATTCATACGCAATCATATATATATACATGTGTGTGTGTGTGTGTGTGTGTGTGTGTGTGTGTGTGTGAGTGTAAAACAGGGAGAAAGCGGGGTTGATGTGCACTTACGCACGCACGCATGAATAAATAACTTCAAATACGCATCAGATACTAACCATCAATTTGTTTATTTCTACCATGAAACCGAAAACTACTAAAAATAATTCAGATTAAAAAGGCAACGACCAGAAATGCGTAAAGCTATTGATGTCGTAATTTATTATTTATTACTATAATAGTAATAACGAGCAAAAAAGAATTTGTAGATTAAATTCAACTCATTTGATTTCAATACCCATGTGAAGATATGCGCTCATATGGAAAGTATATATACAAACATATATATATATATATATATATATATATATATATATATATATATATATATATATATATATATATATAGGAGTTAAGCTTTTTTTTAAGTTACCCGAAAGGAATTCTAATTAAATGCTTAGATTAATTCTCTACCATGAATGCTTGCAGGAAAATATTTTCACCTATATATATTTCCAGATTAATTTAAACGAAAATGGTAGGAAACGAGTTCCTTGACAAGATAGTAATATATTTTATGTGTTCTTCATTTTAATTGCATTTTCTTTTAACGAACCATACATAAGAATTTTCCTGTACATATTACAGGATAACGAGAAAATTCACAACTTCGTAAACACACACACGCAGACACAGATACACACATAGGCATACACACAGACACACACAAAGACACACACAGACATATATATTCCTTTACGATATATATATATATATATATATATATATATATATATATATATATATATATATATTCTATATATATAGGTAGTCCCAAAGAATGAAAAAAGACCCAAACTTAATAAAAACGAAGTTTTCTTGCCAAAAACTTCATATTATTATGAAGAGGAAAGAATAAATGGTTTGGGATGATTAAATTATAATTTTTAATCCTTTCTGGAACATTCAAAAATTTGATTGTTGTTGTTGCGTCAGTTGGTGACCATAAATTAGTACATGAAATTTTTGGTGATTTTGCAATGAAATAATTGATTTGGAAATTCTTGCAAAAATCACTGTAACAAAATTTCCAGGATATATTCACAAATGAATGAAATATTTTTGAAAAGTTTATTTTGGGAAAAAACTTTGTATAAATAAATTTTTTCATATCTGTTACCTCTGACTTATTTTAATTTTATGAATTTTTGAACGGTTTAATGTTCATATTAGGTATAAGAACACGTAATTGGATAATTTTAATAGTCAATATTTTATTTTCCTTTTGTAAAATAAAACCTAGTAACAGAAAATATATGCAGGATAGTAAAATAAAAATGCAGTCAAACTAAGATATTACTTAATTAGAAAAGCTTTTATGTTTTTATGAAGAGGCTATATTATGAACACTATTGTCGTAAGGGAAGTATTTTTTCGATGAATAATGAATTTTTGCAAGAAATGTTTTCCTTTATGAAACATTTTAATTATTATAATTTATAAAGTTTTAAATGTTTTTAAAATTCCGCATTAATTTGCAGCTTTTTGAGGATATTACTCTTAAGAATAAAACGTAGAGGAGAAAAAACAATTAGAAAATTCTGGTAGTTTTAAATGTTTTGTTTTGTGTTTTCATTGGTTAAGCAGAATGCACGTATACTTGTTTTGTTAAGCAGCGTTCGCGTGTATAATTCATCTAATAATAATAATTAATATCTGTATCATAATTGTAGTTTGTGTAGAATTCGGGTGGGTTAATGTATGTTCATTTGTGTGCGTGTGTGTGTCAAGTTGGAATTTTTAATTATGTTTGGTGGTTGCATGTTGATTTGAGGATGTTTTGTGTAAACAAATTTACGTAACACCGGTTGTAGTAGTAGTAGTATATAGACATGTCTTAGATTGTTTATGTATGGATTTCTATAAAAGTTGAGGATATAATAAAGTGTTCAGCGTATGTTTACAGAATGTAAAATGTCTATCAGAATCCCCATGAAGTATTTTCTGCATTAAGAATTTAGAGTTGTCCCAATGTAGGTTTCTGTTATGTTCGTAGAATTCATTTTCTCTGCATTGCAGGTCTGCTTTTTTGTGATTTTTCAAAAATCCTAGTATCTGATATGGTGTTAGATCTATTAGATGTGCCAAAACCACATCCGATGATATGTGGAAATAAATTTAGTGGGTGGACGGTTACGCACTGGACATTTGCGTCCCGGACAATTCCGTATCATACAATTGCGTACCTGAACATTTGCGTTCCTAGACAAATGCGTCCCCGGACAATAAATTTTTTAAGTTACTATTTTTTATTTAAACAGATGTTTAGTAAAGAAATTTACACACCAACAACTATACTTACCTAAACAAACAGAAAAGTAGTTACTATAATTAAAAACAGAAAAAAATTAAAGCAAGAGAAAATTAAGTTATCACTAAGAGTTTTAGTCCAGTGCAGCAGTGTTTACTACAAACATGTAATAGATTCTGGATTTTATAGATGTATCTTCTTGGAAGTGCGGTGTCGTTCGTATTTTTGTGTGTAGCTGTGAGTAGGCCCTAGATATAGCCTTTTGATAATTTTGATTTTAAAAATGCTATACTTATAAAAAAAGAAAATAACTCACTCAGAAGGAAAATTCTTGAGAGTACCGCCATAGAACATTACCCAAATATTAATCTACGAACAGACTGTTTCCCTATTTCACCTTTCTTAACAAAATTACTGGTCTTACAAACAAACGTACACAACAATATCTAAAATCAAAAGAAAATAGTTGAATCCGTCAACACAGATATAATGATAATATTCTCCACACGTGACATTAACTGACGTTATTTTCAGTTAACAATATGAAAATAGCGTTCCCTACATTCCAGTTGCTAAGAACAATCTGTGTTTTGTTTTTATTAATTTCCTTGTTTAAACTCATTTCGTTTTATGCTTTGAGAAAGTCCACATTGGACGAAACTCGTCAGCAATTACTACTGTTTTCCTATTGTCATTTATATTTATAAAGGTGGTCTTATCTACAGGTTAACTCTGAGAAATTTTCATATATATATATATATATATATATATATATATATATATATATATTGACTATTTGGAGTCTTGAGGAATATGGTGTTACCCCTTATATCCCAAATCCCACTACTCCTAGATACACTCTGGCCCGGAGTGGTAGTACCTGTCAGGGTCTCATCTATATGTCAAATAGTTTGCTTGATGCACGGGAATGTAGAAATAACTGGAATGGCATCTAGACGTGCAGTATACCCACTGGGATTGAGAGACCCCTTAGGTGCAGTTGCACTATCTCTCTAAGAAAAGGACACTCGAGTATAAAACCTACGGATTTTACCATTGTTCACTTATCTTGACATCGGCTTGTCATTGAATATTTGTTGGTAGAGGAGGAGAAGTTATTGTCTGCACCACAAGGGCGTAGAATTAATAGTGATAATGTGCAGATATCTCTTCTTTCGAAGTCCTATGGCGATGGGCGCGTTGCGACGTGGGCAGGTCTAACAAATGCGAGTGATTTGTTTTACCATATTTCATATTTTTTTTTTTATTTTTACAGTTTTAAGATCCTTTTATACTTAATGATGAATCAATCTTCAGTTTAAAAGTAAGAAAAGATATTCGTCTTGTATAAAGAAGTGGCAATCATATACATATATATGTGTGTGCGTGTGTGTGTTTGTGTGTATGTGTGTATGTGTGTGTGTGCGCGCGCGCGTGTGTGTGTATATAAAATAGGATACAGAATCTCAACAAAATTAAGAAATTTCATTGAAAATAGATTCGATTAAATGTTTCACTATTCAAGGCTTCTTCCAATCAAAAACCAAAGAAAGAAATGTGCCTACGTGTATTTGGGTTTATCTTTAAATAATGAATCTTCATACTTTTTCCCTTAGATGGCGTTTCTCGTGATTAAAGAAGAAAATGAGGGACTTGCAAAAAAGCCTTTCATATTTATTCTGTATCTTTTCTTTATAATTTTTACTTCATGTCCAAAATTGCTAATATATTTGGGCAGCTTTTTTTGTATCGTATTAAAAGCAAATCCTCTTCTCATTTTCAGAATTGACTGGAAAACCAGAAATCCATATGGCCTTTTATGAAATCGCAAATCCTCATACATTCCTTCAGAATAGGTTGAAAGTAAAAGATAAGATGAAATATATGTTTTAAAAACATATATATGGATGAACCAAAGAACATATAAATCTTTTACGTTCAAATCATTTTGTAGAATTGTACGAGGATTTTCTTGGTGGTATTTGCAAAATTCGCCATGTTTATACACAGGCAAACAATATTCAAAATTCTTTTTGAAACACTAGAGATCGCTGAAATTGAAGTAAGCATTTACCATTTATGATTAATAGCAATATCATCAAATATCATTACTGCTGCAAATTAATGCGGAATTTTAAAAAGATTTAAAACTTCATAAATTATTGTAATTAAAATGTTACATTCTTTGATGATGTTTTAATAAAAAGCGAAACAGATTTATAAACGTTTCCTACTTGTTTCTTATCCTATCATTTTTTGCATTCTGATCCATATTTAACCTATATATATATATATATATATATATATATATATATGTGTGTGTGTGTTTGTGTGTGTGTGTGTGTGTGTATTAATGTGTGTGGAAGTGAAGTACTGTTTTAGGCTAGTATTGTAAGTATTAATATAATAAATCTCGTTCGAGTTGATATTGATTTCACGATAAATGCCCATTTTTTGACGAGATTCTCAATGGTAGGCTATATAACCAAAAAGATTTAAGCTAAAGAATCTCTTCATGCACTATAATGTTTCTTCATATTGCCACGTTTGATTTTTGCCCACTTTGCTAAGACAGAAAATTACTAAGACATCGTCTATGTTCTCCAGATAATAACAGAAACCTTGGAGATCATCATTACTAACGATCTATATGAGAATGGAAAATAATAGGAAGCAAAAATGTTTACGAAAAAATAAAAGTTCTTGAAAGTCAAATCAAAGTCGAAAGAGAAGAAAAGTTAACCAAATCAATGTACGAAGGAATGTGGAAGTGTATTAAAATTGATATAAAAAAAACTGTCTGGAGAATAATTTCGGGAAAACGAAAATGATTGTCCTGGTCTTATTATTGATGCAATAGAAGCGGGTTAAAAGATTTGACAAACCGATGGAAAGAATTTCAGATTCAAGAAATAGTTATATACTTATCTTAATTTTGAAATGAAAGAAGAGGAATGCTGACTCGGTACAATAAATTCTTGTGTCAATTCAGCTTTCAAAGGATCTGAGGACGACACGTTTTTATTATGTCATTCAGTATATTGTAGAATAAATAGGCGGCAAACAACCCATATAAATTTAAAAAGATAAACAAGATTGGTGTTGAAAAGGAAATTATAAAATTCAAGTTTTTTATGAAAGTATATTCACGCCAAGATAGACGCGCAAAACAAAACTTTTTTCACCTTTGAGACTAGATGTGTTCTGTGTTGCTTCTTTACATTCAAATTTTAGCCTGATTTTCCCGATAATTTCGTCTGTTGTTGAATTAATCTATCTAGAATGTTTCCGTTGGATTCTATAAAATTCTCTTGTGGTATGCATAATAACCTTTAGTAGTCTCCTTGCGTCACATAACACTAATATTTCTTATGCCACTTCTGGCTTCATTCATTTTTTTTAAATTAAATAACCACATTTGTTTTGTCATCTAATTATTTCACTGCTTTGATAAAAACGACCCTCGTAGTGTCCAACTGAAACTGTGCCCTCAATAAGGCTAAGTTGTTTTTCGCTGACAGAGAGAAAGCAACTGAAACAATTCTTTTTCGTGACTATGGATGGTTGTGTAAGGGCTTGTTAAATAACGGTAAATACCCAAACACTCCTCTCGTTTCTTCGAACAAAGCAGCATGCTCTGCTCGTAGACTGTCTTAAAACCTTACTCTTCAGGAGTAACTGCGTATGACTCTGTACTTAGAACTTAGTCTCTACTTGTAACTTCGTCCATGATGTCCACTCTCATTGTGGCAGGGGCGATATCACCGCTGAAATAATAATAATGGTAATAAAGGATGATATACTGTAAAACAGAAAACACCAAGTGAAAGAGAGGCGTTTTCGAATAATCAATATGTTAATATACTATAAAGACTTTGAAATGTATTTGTTACAGAAAGTTAATTTAGAACACGAAATACAATCTTTTTGTAAGTGTACAAAGTATATCAGATTACTAATAAGAAATTACCGGAACAATAATAATTTGAAATTATTAAGAAAAGAAATGGATTTTGACACTAAAAGAATCGAAGTTAAAATTAAGGATGTTTTGATCTAGAATTTATTTTTTAAACAAGACACTCTGTAATTTAAAAAACAGCGGAAGTATAATTAATAGCGAGGTGATAAACAATAGCGTCTTGTTGTGAACCTAGGAAACCAATCGATGAAAAAGTAAATTATTTATTCTCGGAGGAGTGAAGTTGTACTTTAGTAGTATGTCAGTACGTTTGCACTAGAAAAACAGACACGTCACCAGTCTGGTGGGACACGTAGACCGGTTCTCTTAATAAAGAAGCGAGCCAACCGGAGAAAGAAGGTTTTAAAGGGTTTTAAAGGGTTCCTCTGTTTTCGAATGCAGTCGAACTGAGTGTAGAGACGTCAGAGATTGAAAAGAAAGCGCCCGCTCCCTGTTGCTGAGGGCGAAGAAGCGAAATGCCGCCACTAACGTCTAAGTACTGATACTCCTGCCACTACTAATATTACTACTACTATTACTACTACTGAGAACGGGAACATCGAAGGTCGTAGTACTTGCGGTAAGAACAGACCAAAAAGTGTTATAACGAAGGCCACAGCTCTCCTACCGGAATTATTCGAAGTAATTGTGTTTGTTTGGTTATTGTTCACATACAAAAAACATTCAACCTTGTCCAACAGGAATTATTTGTGTGTGTGTTTGCTTTTATATATTAAAAAACCTTCTGTGCTTTAAAAATCAAGTCGACTTGGTTATATTTATTATATATTCTCATTAGACGAACTCGCAGGTGGACCAACGGAGAGCTTCCGGGTTTCTACGATATGATGACCCATCTCCACGATCAAAACAATCAAAACGTGGCAGGAGTGTGACTTCGAATTGGCATTGGAAGCCAGAGACTTGTGTCTAAGCTGTAATACTGGACCATACCGGACCAACGGCCGGTCTTGTGAGGTGCGTGGGCCAGTGGGGTATGGTATTAATACAATTGTCCTACAGAAATGTTCCTCTGAATTGACCCTTGTGCTCTCCAATCACTACAATAGCTTGTTGATTTCCAGATTTTTGGTAATCCTCTGCTGTATTTATGGTTTTAAGAATTCTGGCGAACAGCCTGATCCTACGAATTATCGATCTAACACTTTTTAGAAAAGTACTACAGTCTGTAATCAATTCTTAATTGGTTAAACATTTCACCTTGTACAGGACTGTGGGGGGCGTTAATATTCTTTCAGACAAAACAATTACACGGCGCTTAAAAGGACAAACAATTAGACTTTAGTTCAACAGCCAAGATTTGTTCGTAGATTATTATTATTGCTAATAGTGCCTGCCAGGTTTTAAATAATGGAATATGTTTTAAATGTTTTTGTATACTGGTTTTCTTTACAAGTGAGATGTTTGTGGTGATTCTGGCTGATTTTTTCATTTGATGCAATCTTTCTTGATTCAATCCCAAAACTTCTAGAACTTTTATGCATTTATTCACGTGTCAGCAGTTATGTATCTTTTATCCGCTTTTGTTCCTTATTGTCATCAACGATATTCTCGACTCGCTACCCTGCTATTGACACAACTACTTACTCCTGTTTTAATATTGTTTGTTAAATTCGATAGAATCAAATTGGCAACTAATGTCGAAAATTGTTTTGTTGGTAACGCCTCCAAAACGAAATTGTGCTGAATTAATTATCTTAAAGAAAGTATTTTGCCTTCTATTATGAATATTGCTAACCTTTTGGAGGGCAACTTGCTGTGATTTCCTCGTTTATATTGAATCAGTTGCTAAGTCTGTTACTTGGAATGTAGGTTCACAATGTCGTGTAAGACAATTTTTCTTGCCAGAATATATGTTTCACTTTTATAATTCGGCCATTCGTGCGAGCATCGAATAAGGCTACCATATTTGATCGGGTGCTTCTGTTATATATGTAGAAATTCTGAACATAATACAGAGAAAAATCTGTAGGCTTATCAGTCTTGAACTAACATCTCACTTTTCACCGTCGTAACGTATTTTCCCTATTTGGTTGCCTATAAATGCTTTCACGGTGTTTGTTCTGGCGAGCTAATTCTCTTCCCGACCTTGACTTCAAAAATTTAAACACCGCCCTCGATTGGTAGATATATCTCATAATTTCACTGTTGACATAACTAATTGTAATCACAAAATCTATGCTGCTATTTTCTTCTCCTACATTTCTCGCTTGCAGAAATCTCTTCTGAATTCTTGCTTCTCTAACAACCACGTTCTTCAAAATCAGTCTTCAGCTTCTCTCTCCTCGAATGATGTTCTTTTATTCTCACTAAGCCATAGAATCATAATGACGTCTAGCTTGATTCAAAAGTCACCACAGAAGTGTAGCATTCAAAAGGAATCGAATTTTCTTCTCTACAATTATAATCCAATACTCTTTACTCAGTCGGACATAAATCATATATGCCTTTGTCCTAGATCAAAAAAGTGATTGTATATTAGTCTACGGTATTCTATGTAATTAGATTTTTGATGTTATACTTAATTTTTTGTGTTAATCTTCTATATATTCTCATCAAAACAAGATATATTGCCGTAAGGTAATATGACTGTTTTGGTAACACTGGTACTTAAAACATTCTTCGTTTGGATAAAAATTACAACCGACCAGAAAGAGATTCTTTTACATTGACTACAAATTAAAATATTGACTGAGAATAAATACTAATGCGATTAAAATGGTTTATAATAATTGTGCCTAAAGTAATGCTATCCTCACCAAGTTTGCCAAATAGAACAATTCGCTAACGGAGTAACTGGCTTTCTCACCTCATGTCGCAATACTGTGACATGTTCAGCTTAAAGTTTGCTTGTAGCAGTATCGTTTTAAGTTTTGAAACTAATTTTGAAATATCGTTAGTTTAATCTTCATTAGATTTTCCGCTACTCTTCTCTTGATTATCAAAAACTCATTGATTTGGGGAATCGAATCATTTCGAATTTAAAATGGTGTTAATCCAATTTGCTTTGTTGATTGATGTGCACAAGAGCTCGAGTTTTATAGAGTGTAACTGCCTTTCTCTTACTTGATTCTCTGACAAACAGAATCTTCAAAAATGTATATGAAAGATCAGCCGACAACTTCTGATGCCTTGATCCCCGTTCTTCTTTTTAGTCTTTCCTCAATAGCCTCCTATACCCAGTCCTTTCTCTTACTTTCACTCCTTGTGTAATCAAGGCACCCCCACCTTGTTTGGGGTGAATGCTTATAAAAAAATATCGGTGAATGTTTTACCTTATTTTCTCAATAAAAAAACCTCTATCAATTTCTTGTAGTTATGCTTCCATATTTTAGCTTCGCAACTGACGCATTTTAAATCAGTAACAGTAGTTGTATATTAAATACAATGTAGAATCCAAGAGGTTACTCACCGAAACGATCTAAATGAATAATCTATCTCAGCCATCAAAACTTTGATTTGACAAACTTTAGTAATTCACAATTTTTGTTTGAATTTTAAATAACTTCATTTAGCATAACTTGAAATCTTCTCAGTGTCGGTCAGAACATCGAGCTGATTGAAAATGCTGACGCGGCATGAGGTTCAATGATAATAATTGAATTTCCAGTGAAACAAATATAATATTAATGAAGTCAAGGTTTAACCTTGTGAATAAAATTAATATCGGGTTTTATTTCCATTTTCAAATCGTTTTGCATATCGATTATTGTCCATCCTCGAAGTTACAACTTTCAAAAGAGCAGCTTTTATTTATTTCCAAGGTTGTGTATTTGATCTATTTTTATTTTGATACCCGATGCCTGCTAACTATCGAATATCTTATGGAATTTGCTGTAATCAAAAAAAGTCATCTAATTACAATTAAAATGAAAATAACTTCCGATTCTGTTGAAATATTCCTTTTTGATATCATAAAATGTATAAGTTACGTTGACCTCTTCCTCTATGTGCCTTATTAATTGAGAGCGTTAGAAATCACGATTCTCCACAACTTCCCTGACCTTTGTAATACCAAATAACGCTTGATATTTTACTACGCCTTTTTTCTCATTCACACAAACCCATTAGGTAAGTTTTTCGCTGTTACGCTCTAACTTTTCAAAGATCAAGTGCCCTTTTTTAGTTTTAGGTCTCCGTTTAATTCCGATGTTCTTAAAAACTCCCTCGTTGCTTCATAGTTAAGGCCATGGAATACGTATCTCTCTTTCAAACCACATCGCTATCGCGTTGAGTTTCTTGATTCGTGAGCAAATTTTCAAGCATTTACTTTCATATGAGAAAATAAATGTGACATAACAATCTAGCACACATTTCTTTGTCTCTAAAGAATTTTTATCTTTTAATACTTTGCTTAGTTTTTGGCAGGTGCCTTTCTCTATTGCAAAATTCCTTTGAATTTCTGACTCTCATTTTTCCTCATCTAAAACTGCACTAACCAGATAATTACATTTCTGTGTCTGCTTGATTCTAATGTCGCCAATTTGAAAAGCATATCTTTCCTAGCTGCCTTGGTGACGACCAAGCCTTTTGCCTTCTTTCATTTAACAGTCTTTACTTTTTTCTTTTCTATGAGACTTTGCAGGGCCCCTTGTGAACCTGAAATCGATACATTATCATCAACACATCTTATTTTGTTAAGATTATTTTTGTTGATAATAAATATTAGCATCTTACCTAGTCCTCTTACGATTCTCTCATTGTATAAACTAAATAAATTCGATGAAAATAACGTACTCTTGTCTTACCTCTTTTTGCACTCTTGTGACTTGATCTCCACATGCAGTCGATTCCGTTCCCTGCAAATGTTACAGATTAATCTAATATCTTCAAACAAATCGAGTTCTGCTAGAACTTCAAATTGTTATTTTGTGTTGTGCTCATCAAATATTTTACATAATCAAGTAAACATTGTTATAGATTTTTCACATTTGTATTCCTAAAGGATGAAATAGCAGTATTGATATTAAACAAATTCAAACTTCTTGCAGAAAAATTGTATTTCTACATACTTTTTATATAAGTTGTAGATTTTGGTATTTAAAGGCTAACTTGAAAGTAATTAAATGATTTCACAGCTTTTTAAACAGTTTCGTAATAGAATATTTTATATTCATTCTTTATGTTTTACATGACATGTAGCGGTAGAAATTGATTAAAAACGATAGTGTTTAAAATTAATATTTATATTTACGATTACGGATTGAATTTTGGCATATAAGTAATATTTATGTATCAAAATCAAGTTTTGCTACCTTTCTCAAAGGCGCCTTGTAATTCTCGACATAATAGGTTTCACCCTTGCTTGATATAAGGTGCTATTCTGACAGATGTTGAGAGGAGAATGTACCAACAATAAAGTGAAGTAAACATATATTCTTGTGAAAATATGACGTTTACTGTTAATGGTACGAAACCGTTTACCATTTCATGTCAATCTTTCTGCAAGTAACATTTGTTTACTACATTCCTTCAAAGCAATTAAAGAGAAAAAGGATTTAATATTCAACGGCATTTTCTTGTCATTGTAACGCTCATCTACTGAACCATTGTCAAATTGAAAATACAAATAGCAATTTGAATCAATGAGACCTTTCCTTTTTCAAACGCTTTTTATAGAAATTTCATTTTCTATTGTTTTCTTTAAACTTTCTTCCTCTCTTTCTTTTCCTGGACCGTTTCCCTTTTACAAGGTTTTACGTTTCCCTTATATATTAATTCATTATTTTTAATATCTTCTACTATGTAACTCATCTCGACGAATAATTGGTAAAACCACTTAATTTGTGATTGGATTTTGGATATGTTTCTTGCCTTTCAAATGCTTCGTTTAGCTGTTATTTTTCTAATAAATGACTCCCATAAAATGTTAGTTTTTACTTGTCAGTACGATATTTCATTTCTTCCACAGACACCAAGTACCCGTTATTTGCCTTATAAACAACGTGGAAAAGACCACAAAAACGAAATAATTCGTGGTCGTCATCATTATAAAAACTGCCAACTGTTAGCAGTTAATGTGTTATAGGGTTGATGAAAAAACTCTCAATTATTATGTATTTTCATGTGCAATGTTTTAAATGCTTTTAAAACAGAAATACGATCATGTCCGACTCTAATCCACATCCGGCATCTGATCAGTTTATTGTTTACTTTACGCACAATATTGAAAACTGCCTTTTGAAAGGAACTATTTTATTATTAATTTCTCCAACAACTCCAACGAAATTTACTAGAAAATAAAATACAAGTAATCATTTACCTTCTGCCCAAATATTTATAAACCAATCTCATAGCCAAACAACATCGATATATATGAATTACCTATTTTATATATCCGCTAATGGTATTATTTATCAGGTTGTTCACTTCTCTGTGACAGAAAAGATCTCGTTTTATCTCAGATTCGTCCTGTAGTATTGACGCGTAAAGACACTTTGAGAGAAAGAATATTTCCATTCCTACACAGTTTTACACATTTCTGTTAATAAAACGGTTTCGTTTTGATCAATTAAATATTACAATAATATCAAAAGTGCCAGTTCTTTTTTTAATGATGTTCGCAGGCACAAATACAGAAACGCACATGCATGTACATACAAACAAGTGCCCACACACGAACACAGACATTCGCGCAAACAGGAAAACAGGCAAGAAAAATTGAACTTAAAAGAAAGCTAATGACATCGATATGACAGAAAATCTGAATAGATAGATAGATAGATAGATAGATAGATAGATAGATAGATAGATAAAATCGTCTATTCTATTTGAATGTACCATTGTAGTGTTTTCTTGTTTAATTTAATGTTTTCTATTCTAATCACCCACGAAAAATATTTCCTGGTGAGTCTGGATGTACAACGGGGATTTGAAAGTTTCTCAGCGTGACCATTTAGCACTTGGAAGGATTCTTATGTCTGGACATTTGTCTAGACTTTTGAACGTGGGTCCTAACGAGAAACTGTTCGCCTTTTCTTGCATTTCTCACTTTCGTTAGTTAGAAAAGACAGCATTCTGAACATTCCCCAAAATATTAATCATGGTATGCTTCACGGTATTTGCAAAATATAGTGTCCAGGAAAGCTGAAACCTGAAATAAACCAAGAGTAGAATTATATTAAGATTTAATAAGACTAAATCTTCCACAATTCCACTAGTTTCCTCCCGGACAATATAACAAATATTTATGGTCTTCTGAATTTCCCTCAATTCTGAAGAAGACTTCTCGATTGTTTTTACAAATTATTAGCCGTCTGAAATATGTTAATGTTGTTACAAACATTCAGTCTCAGAATTAAACTACAACGCCTTCTGCAAATGACCATGTGTTACTTAGAAAAGAAGGTCATACGAATAGCCTATGGAAAAATATGCAACAAATCACTGTCAGGCATGTGTAAATGTGTGTATGTAGGTATATATGCGATGGGTGCAACAGAATGGGACAGAACACAAAGAAAACATGAAGACGAGAAGGCATCTGTTTCAACCCACCCGTCTCGCAACCCCAGCACCTGATACGAACGAACACACAGACAAGTGCCCAAATAGACAATAATACAGTACGAGAATCATAAGTCTCTTAAATCTTCTATGAAATAAGGCTTGAAAAACGTTTCTCTCAAAAAGTCATCAATCAGGCAACATAGAAAAGATTGCTCTTTATTACTTACTTATCGAATTAGCCGCGCCTTCCTGCATGCCACACATTTTTTGTAAGAAATGATGATTGATGTTAAATCATTCTTATAATTTGTGGAGAAAAAAATGACGCATTTCAATATTACGCCATGGTCTTACCGATGTGACCTTCATCTTCAAGGTTTCCTCTTCTATATTTTGGATAGGAGTCATTAATTGAAATCAAAGGGAGAAAAATTTTCAGCGGGGATTTTGTACCCCCCCCCCCCCGAACCACCTTTCATCAAAATGAAATATACTTATCAAAGTACCCTAGGAATCATTCCCTTGTTCAATTTTAAATTTAATTTAAATCAAAGCGGAAAAAATTCAGTGGTGGGGGGGTTGTGCACCACCCCGGAACCACTTTAGTTAAAATGAAATATACTTATCCAGTTACCCTGGGTAATGTAGTCTCAGAATATATGTGGTTATGCGGGTTTATCACCAAAACCCTAGGAGGAATTCGATAACAAACAAAATGACAGACAGAGGATACAACTTTATATATAGAGATTTACTTTTAATTTCTTCTATTCCACAAGAGATTGACTGAAAGAAGTTACCCACTGAGAAAGAACCTGGTGGCTGGTTACAGTGCTGAATTATTAGTGTCGTGACTAGCGTAAATCATCGATTCGACGACCCCATCCGTGAGACAACCGAGGAAAAGGAAGGAAGTGCCTGATTTGACTTCTTGTAGTTTTTCTTTCTTCATTCCGTCATGGACGCCCCCCACAAATGTTTGCCAGTGAAGTCTCTCATGTAACGAATGAAATTAGGTTGTTTGGATGTGAGACTCTGAAATTATCCATTAACTGCTATCTCTCTTTCGAATATTACATCGTTCGATGGGAAAAAGAAAATGTATCATGTGTGGAGGAGAGAGTTGAGAAGATATTTTTGGCTGCCAAATAGAAGATCCCTCGTTGCGTATCACTTATATAGGCGGCGGACTTGGGGGAACCTGTAAAATGGGGTTAATGGGGCACTGATGGATCGATGTTTCTCCGTAACCGTAGATACTACGGTAAGCTTCATAAAGACTATAGATCAACAGACAACTAGAGTGGGGATTTATAGAAGAATATAAAGAGAGAGTAGTCTCCCTGTTTACAAGGTCATTGTGTTTGAATCTAATAAGGATCTAGAGAATGGAAAAGAAGTTACTTAATATATTCAGAAATGGTCTGCATAGCATGCAGGTGCAAACTCAGATAATTAGGCAGGTTCAGGCAACCGTCGATGAAGCTTCCCGGATAAGCGATGTAGTTCAGACCAAACATCAGCTTCGCTCTCTAGCGTGCAGCTTCTTCCTGTCAAACGCTTGTGGTTTAACAATAACACTTTAGGCAGATTTTCACCTACGAAATAAAACCATGGGGTGATTGTAGAAGTAAGTGGATTCTATTTGGTTTTAACCTTTTGCCGTAGACGACTGAGGCAGAGATGGAGGTGAAATGAGGTGAACAGTCTAACAGGCGTCTCTTCTATTCGCGCTCTTGCGATCGGTCTTTCGTCAGTCTCCGTGTCTCTCTCTGGATCTTTCTGTTTTCGGTAATACTGGCCACTGTCTTATAGAGCACAGCGATCTTTGTCTTGTCACCCCAGTCTTAAACTTAATTTATCAATAACCCAAGTTCTGGCTTCACTCAGTGAACTTCTCTGTCAGGATCGATTGATATGTTTCTTGTGTGTTCAACATTAATTAGCGGTTAATAATCAGGACAATAACTGTCTGAAACAACCTCAGTAATATCTTTCAGGTGTTTCCATTTAAAAAGATATCGACTGACACTGATATCGCTAGCGCTTTCAGCAGAGACAAAGAAATTATCACGGCTCCCAGATAGTCAAATCTAATTTTGCTGCAGGAATCAGAACGATCACTGACCGAAATTAACGAAATCGATGTAAAATATATACTAATATCTATATGCGATGGCTGGGAAGATTAATAACACTGCTAAGTGAAGAAAACTAACAATATTACGTTGGTGCTATGCGCTGAGACCGATAGAACTGACGAAGAGATATAGAAATCGTTTTTTTTATAAGAGGATTTCAACCCTACAAAAATCTACCTAGGAGCAGCTCGAAAAACGTCAACACCTGGAGAGAAGACATGATAAAGGAACTGTAGCACACTAGTCACTATATCGAAATTGAGCTGCTTGATCAACACAGACCAAAAGTAGAAACATCAAATTTGATTGCCGGGACAGAAACCACAAGGAAACTGATACAAATAAGAAGATTAAGAATTTAAAATATTTTACAGAAAACAAGTAGAAATATTCCGGGACAAGAGAGGACCAAACAGGGCAGAATTGGGTCAGAATAATCTATTTTCTTCTTTTTTATCCCTGTCTTATTGTTGTTGCTAAGGTTTCTCGAATTTGTCTCATTGTTTCTTCAGATTTTACTTATTCCTTTATTATAGGATTACTGAAAGAAAAGAGACGACAGAAAGAGGCTAACAAAAATATACAATCTCTGAAGACAAATGGAGAGTCTTATGGCGTCGTGCTGTAGGATAATTATGAATTTGTAAATACAATTATTAATTATAAAAATGTAAAATTATAAATAAGAATTATATAAAATGGGGTTTACAATTTGGCATCGAAAAATATCCTTGTCCCGATTGTTTGGTTTGTGGTGATGCAAATGGAAATTACGTCACACAAAACACTAATGTACTATGTCTCCTCCAAACATAATCTTTTTCAGAAAAGTCGTTAAAGTATAACAATGAGTTTTCAAAATTTGTCTAAAGCCAATTTGCATTATTCAAGAAGGAGAGAAAATTATTGGATAATGCTCAAGGGGAAGTTATTTGGCTGCAGATATAATAGAAAAAATTCAAGAAGAAAAATCAAATTAGATTGTTAAAAAACAGACCGACCAACATCTGACTATGAAATTGATTCCCGAGATGAATAAAAAAAAGATTACTTTAAGGGACGACACACTTGGAAGATGAATTCAAGATAGAAGACATTAAATTGCAAATGTTTTTTTCAAATGGTGGGGTGTGTCAATAGATGTGTGTTAGAACAGCTCTGTACGTGAGATAGGACAAAATAGTCCCGTAGATGTTTGTGTTGGCTCAGTAAATGGTTACCGGAAAATAAAAAGATATAGCTCAAAAAATGATATAAAATTGATTGTTAATTTTCTGACACCATGAATATTTTTTAAAATTTTTGTAAACTTTTATAATTAATTATTAACATTTACCTCTATATATTTCCTAATCTTGCATGTATTTTTATACTTATTTTTCGGAAAATATTTACTACTCCGCTAACTTTGTGTTTATTTCCAATAAATGAAATGTAATTTCATTTTTCGAATAATTTTAGTCAACAGGGTACTTTAATTCAATTTTTATCGTTAAGGTCATTTGTCAGGGAAACCGAGAACGTGTTCAAACTCCCGCTTTCTTTAGAAGCAGACAAGTTGTATCATTTGTTGACAAGCAATACGTGTTCATGTTATGCCGTTGGTGGAAAATTAAAAAAAAAGAATTGAAGCAGCAGATTATCATCAACGTTGATGTAAAAACGTGAAGTTCCTTTGAAACGTTAATTTTAATAAAAGTGAAAATGCTATGAAGAATTTGGAAATATGTAAGTAGCTCAAACAGTTCAAGAAATAACGAGATGTTCATGATGGCGAATGAAATGCGAAACCATCGACATAAAGAACATATGCCATTTTGGACAAAGTACAAACATTTGTGTAATCAGCTCGAAGATTAAATATCCGACTAATATCACAAATACTGTCTATGAATAGGGAAACGGTGTGGCAGGTACTACCAAAATATTTAGGAATTAGGAAAATGATATATTAAATGTTTCTAAGGACCTGGTTAAGAATTCCAGTTAAGAATTGTCTATCGACCTTATTAAACAGACTTGAACACACATATTTTCTGATATCGCTGGCATCGAGCAACGGGTCAATACGTTGCTGGAATACATTCTAGAAAAACGAATTTCAATAATATTCTTATTTATACTATCATTGCTTAGATTTACAAACAAGAGGTATATTTGAAACTGACAGTGGCTAATAGTGACCAGATCTTGACATTATCACACGGGGCTATTCCATAACTTAGATTTTTCAACCTCGTTTATATATCGTATTAATTGCTATTGTATACATGCAGCAAAATGAAATAAATTCTCCTAATTCTTTCTTTTACATTATTTTCATATAGCTATCGCGGTAAGAGTTTTTTTTCTTTCTGGTCAATCAATAGAATTATTTATATACTATACTTATGCAGCGTTTTGGTGCGTTGTACGAGAACTATCCGAGTTAACATCCACAGACAACCCTAAAAAAAACTAGGCCCACAAGAATATGTTCAATGGTTTATAATCTTTTCTTTTTATTATTGACGCTCACCACGCTTAGAATGACCAACCCCAAAATTAGTGCAACCAGTTTGCAAATATCCTTGACGTTGATTTCAACATAAAAGGATGTTTTTCCTTTTGCAACTGAAGTATCTTTTTCAGTCTTTATTTTTGAATCAGTAGTGATTATAAACATTTTTTCTTTTGAAAACCTTAAAATAAATTATTTCTCGAATTCTAAACGATTCTCACAAATAAACTCGACATTTCTTATAATTAATCGTCATAAATTATAATTCTTTTCGCTACAAATAACATTCATAAGAAATTAATTTCAAAAAAACATTTTAAAGTTTTTTTTTAGTGTTCACTCGATTGTGGATTGATCATGTATCGATTATAAACAAATTCAAATATCCCTTTATACATGCATGGCTATTTACCCTGAATAAATTTCAGCAGAAATCAATAACCTTTCTCTGACTCCATTAAATCTATTTAACCTTCGAAAATACATCTATTTTCTTTTTTACTTCAGTACAAAACTTAAACGATTTGTATCGTTTTCAGTTGACCAAAGACGATAATTTCGAATTTTGATAAATTTTAATGCATAAAACAAAAGCAACATGAATAAAATTTGTTTTTGCACAGAAATGAATTTCGTCTCTGCTAACCTTTTTCATAAACGGCATCAGGCTTTCTTCTTGCGTTTTTTTATATTCTTTATGTTTAGCTCATTCTATATTTAGCTCCCTTTACTGTTATTTCTGAATTAAGATAACACAGAGACATTCGGAAGAAACAAACATTCTTTACAAATCATGTGTCTTTAAACGCCTCTCTCATTGTGGGCGTGTTTATATCAAATCTCATGACCTGTTAACGGCAAATAAAATAGAAGAGTTTATTTCACGAGAGAAGTACGAAAATTTAAAAGGTTTTCCTAGAAACAGGATCCTTTCATTTTCAAAACAGTTTTGAATAGATCACGCAGCATAATTATTTACACATGATGAGAGTATTTTTCTGCTTTATTTCAGTGTAGATTTGAAATATTCCAACGGAATTTACAGATTGAAATCGCCTAGCATGATTAATATAAAAATAACTGACTAAATTATAAATGAACATGTGTATTGATCTCTTTAATAAAGAAATACATAAGACATCTACCGTCCACATAGACTTCGTACATAATTGTAAGACGTTAGTTACATGAAAACACCACTGACACCTGTCGAAATTCACTAGCATAAAAAAGTGATAGTTTAAAATGTGGAAAGTATTTCTGCATACATACAGAGTCCACCCAAAAAATGTATACACAATTTAGGAAAGGAAAAACTTGTAAGAAAAAAATATTGCAATAATAAATTTAGTCAGACACCATGTGATTAAGACAAGTTATCTTTGGAGTCTACAATGACAAGAGATGCTCAAACTAATGGCCTTTAGCTTCCGTACATCTATTTGTACGGCGAACTACTGCTTGGCGAAGGTTGGGCAAAGTGTCCAGTAGTACTGCAGCATATGCATTTACAATTTATTGTCTAAGGGACGCCAATGTCATGTCATCTCCCGGGAAAATATCATACTACAGTAAACAGTGTTATCGCAATTTTATGAAACTACAAAGACAAGTTTTTTTTTCATTTCCTGACGTGCGTAATATATATATATATATATATATATATATATATATATATATATATATATATATATAAATGAAAAACAGACCACTTTAAGGCTCCATGTAATAATTTATTTCGCCAAGCCCTTTATTAAAGGACACTGGCTCATCACACACCACTTCCAAACGGTGAAACGAAAAATGATAAAATGAAAATTGAAATGAACTTATACACTTTTGACGGGTAGTATGAAGTTTATGTAATTTAACAGAGGGAGGTTATGAGGTGTAGTGTGAGAGACATGATCGAATATAGAGAGGGTTTACTTTAATATTTCTATCTATCATACTTAGTATTAAGGTAGGGGGGAAGACATTAACCTATTTAATCGGTTAACTTAACGGAAGTCATATATTGAAAGAGAAGGGGGAGAAGAGAGAAACAAAAAAGGGAGGAGGAAGTAGAGAGAAAGAAGCTGTCATTAAGTTTTGCTAAGCGACAGT
This sequence comes from Acanthosepion esculentum, assembly GCA_964036315.1. Taxonomy (NCBI): domain Eukaryota; kingdom Metazoa; phylum Mollusca; class Cephalopoda; order Sepiida; family Sepiidae; genus Acanthosepion; species Acanthosepion esculentum. The sequence goes on from OZ038477.1 coordinate 2,531,465, forward strand.
AGGAGAGATAACTTTAGCAATTTATGTAAAAAATATTTTAATGTTTGATAGTAATTTCATTTTTAAAATCATCGAAGAAATTAAATTGATATTTGCTAGCTATCTAAAATTCTAATTCTTTTAACAAATAATGTAGGGATTTAATATTATTTAAAAAGTATATTTCAAAATACATTCATAGAAAGTACATGAAAACTAATTATTTAAATTATAACAGTTTACTTATATTAATCTTTCAATATTGTAAATGATTGTTAAGGCAACATCTCTATCAGTTTGAGTCTAATTCATGAATGTAATTTAAGACTATTTTTAGATGGGTAATCATTTTACTTAAGGTTTTGGTCTTCAATTAAGAGAGAGTAATGATTGAAGGCGATTATTAAATATTTTGTTTTATCATATACATATGTATCTATCACACATACACTCATGTAAATCATATATATACATACCCATTAAAACAGTCACTATCACTCCGGGTCAGAGTGATTCTGAGAGTTATTCAGGAGGAGGTTTGGGCTAAAAGTAGGACTATTCACGTTTATACCCCAATATAAGACAATAACTAATGGATGCAGTTTTACGTCCTACCCAGGACTATAAGATAGTAACTAATGGATGCAGTTTTACGCCCTACCCAGGACTATAAGAGAACCTTATAAGTCAGTACCAAATATGAGAGGAATGAAAGCCCGTAATTTCAATTTTGTAATTGGCTTCGTAAACAAATCCGACACGTTATTTTCCGATTGAACATATTCAATTTGTGCTGTTTTCTTTTGTACCTGATCTATAACAAATTGATATTTAATATCAATATGCTTTGATCTTTGATGGATTTTTGGATTTTTAGCCAAAGCAATACTAGCCTGATTATCACAGTAAATAGTTATAGGCTCACTTATTATTAGTGTTTTAATAGTTTTTATTAGTGATTTAAGAAAAATAGCCTCTTGTGTTGCTTGCGACAATGCGACGTATTCTGCTTCGCAGGTCGAAAGTGAAATCATCCCCTGTTTCTTAGATTGCCAGCTAATTATTGGATTATCTTTTACCAATCTAAAGCAATATCCTGTGATACTCTTACGATCTGGTGAATTTGCCCAATCAGCATCACAACATCCTTCCAGTTTTAGTGGGTTTTTTGATTGTTGAAATACTAGGCGCTGATTCTTAGTTCCTTTTAAATAACGTAATGCTTGCTTAGCTCTTGTTAAATGCACAGTCCTTGGTTTATTTAAGTTTTGAGACAACTTAGTAACCGTATAGCAGATGTCTGGTCTTTTTGATATCATGACGTAAATAAGACTTCCTATCAACATTCTGTATTCTTTCTCACACGCTGCTATACCACCTTCATTATTCATAATTGTGTTTAAATCCATTTCACATGGAGTAGTCCGCGTTTTACAATTTCGCATGTTGAATTTTGATAAGAGTTTGTCGATGTATCTGGATTGATTAATTGTAATAGTGTTATCCTTAAATTTGAACTATATACCAAGAAACCATGATAGTCGACCCAAGTCGGTTATTTTAAACCTTATATTTAAGGAATTTTTAATTTTTACTAGAGTAGCTTTACATTTTGAAACAATTAACATATCGCCGACCCAAATAATGAGAATTGCTAATATTTCATTATTAAATGTCCTTGTGTACAGGCATGGGTCCACCGGGAAGGGCTCAAAAAGTTGTTCAGTTAAATAGAAATGTAGTAATTTATTCTACGTTCTTCCGCTTTGCTTCAGCTCATATAATGACTTTTTGAGTTTCCAGACATAATTGTCACCTTTTTCAAAACCTTCTGGTGACTTTATGTATATTTCATAGTCAATCGGTGCATTCAAATATGCTCCTTTGACATCCATATGGTGTATATCCATGCCATAATGCGCAGCCATTTGCATTAAAATTCTTATTGTTGTCATGTTTGTTGTTGGACTGAATATTTCTACATAATCTTCCCCGTATATCTGCGAAAATCCTTTAGCTACAAAACGAGCCTTATACACTGACGAATCATCCTCCGTTTGATTTACAGTATAAACCCAACGGCTGCCGATAATATTTTTATCATCCTGGGCTTTTTCAATTCAAATGCATCATTTGATACTAAAGATTCCATTTCTTTTTGCATGACGGCTATCCATCGTTTGGAATTATCAGAATTTATGGCTTCTTGATAGTTCTTCAGGATACATTGCACCGAGTAGCAACAGTCAATGTCACAGATATTACATTGATCCATTCCAAAATAGTCTGGCTTTCTTCTAATTCTGGTCGGATCACGCGGAATTTGTCCCCCCAGAGTAGTGTATTTTCTTCTAAGTCAAGGTTTGCGTCTAATTTTTCCTTGTCTTTATCGTCAGATATAACACCTTCCTCTCATTGTGGATCCTGAATGGGTTTTCTATTTATAGGCCTTATCTCATAATTAGGCCATACTGGTTCGTGTGGGACCAGCTCCTCACAATTAATATTCTTTTCTTCGGGATCCTTTACTTGCTCAATGAATCTGGAAATCTGACACATATGTGTAGCAAATTGTACCAACAATATGCATACAACTCATGTTGGGTTTGTAATTCGTATAAGCCTCGTAGGGATTCTTTTTAATGATATTATTATAGCAACGGTTTCTTATATATACGGCGGTATTTCATGCATAGACCCACAGATTTTTGGGTAACTTAGATTCTATTAGGAAACATCTAGCCATTTCAAAAAGCGTCCGCCAACTACGTTCAGCGATTCCATTCTGGTGGGGCGAATATGGGCTGGTCCTCTCATGTTTAATGCCTTCATTTATTAGGAGGTCTTCGTAATCATCAGAAGTAAATTCTCTACCATTATCTGTTCTAATTATTTTCACTTTTCCATAAGGTGAAATATCAGATGAAAACATTCTTGTAGCTTGTAAGGTATCAGATTTGTTTTTCAGAAAATATATCATAATAAGTCCTGAATATTCGTCCACAAAGTTTAATACATATGCATAAGTGCCTATACCCATTGGTGAAATTGGACTCGCTAAGGCGCAATAAACTCCGAACAAGATATCTGTTGATTTTGGGATTCGATCTCTGTTTCTATACTTTGTCATTTTTCCTTTAATACATGTGTCACAATGTTGTAAGCCCTTTGAAGATGCATTTTTCATTCCAGTAACGTGTTCTTGTAATTTTTTAACATCCGAACTGTTACAATGACCTAATATTTTATGCCAAGTCGCTAAGTCGTGGGTGGCTGTTTTCACAGATTTAATACTTTTCACATAATATAAACGTCCATTTTGTTGTATATTAAATTCAGTTCCGTCTGGGTATATTAACTTTGCATTGTCTCAGTTAAAATTAACTTTAACACCAGTTTTAACAGAAAATATTTTGTTTAAATTTAGGGATATATAAAGCCCTTTTTAATAAACATTTATAAATATTTCCATTAGTATCTCGTAAATAAATACAGGCATCGCCGCTTTTTAAAACTAAATTGTTAGCTCTAGTTCCGTCAGCCAACTCTATAAAATGTTTGTCAGTTTCGAAATAGGGGTCAAAATTAATAAATTTTGTTTTATCTGTAATTACATGATTTGTCGCACCCGTATCAACTAGGTAAGAATTATTATTATTGTGTATAGTATCCAACTCAAAGGAAAGTGGTATATGTTCGCTCATTCGAAAAATTTTTTACATTTTTACAAAAATCACTCCTTTTATAAAATTGACAGTTCGCACGTATATGACCGACTTTACCACAACGAAAGCAGATGATATTTGATTTTATATTATTATTATTATTATTATTATTATTATTATTATTATTATTATTATTATTATTCCTGCTGTCGATGTTGTTGTTTTTAGGCCCCTTATTTTTAATATCATAATTCCTGGTCTGGTAGGTTGGAGGGATTACATTTTTGAATGTTTTTAAATGACGTCCTGAGTTGCATTACGTTTTTTCCTTGATTTGTTGGGTTGCACATTTTCTTCAGATTCTTCATAACTACGTAATGCAACTTTAAACTCAGTGAAAGTTAGACTTTTATTTTTTTGAGTTATGACTGTCGTGTGTGGTTTAAATGCCCATGGTAATCCCTTTAAAACCATGGCTATTAACAGCCCATCTGAAATAGTTTCACCTGATATTTTTAAGGCATTTGTGACATTCTCAGTCCGTATAATATAATCTGTTACGGATTCATTCTCCCGTTTACTTAACGCAGTTAGTTCAGTATATAAAGTAATAATTTTGGGCTTACCTTTTGGTAAGTAGTGTTCACGCAATATACGTAGCGCTCGGCGTCCATTGTCCTTGGCTTCTCGCATTGTTAAAGACAAACTTCTGTCATCCAGACATTGTATTAATTCAGCGAACACAGTCGCATTCCTTGCCATAAAATCATCGTCTTCCTTCTGGTCATCTTGGCAAAGGATGATGTCATGAAGTTTTTTGTATTCTAAGGTAGCCTAAGAATTTCGTTTCCCACAATTCATAATTGGATTCATTTCCGTCAAAATACAGTCGTAATCTGGGCTGTAACCACTGTAAAACATGTGTAATGTAGTATGAATATAGCAATCCGACGTAGTAATTAATTTTTTCAATGAAACAGAACCAATGTCTAGTAGCAGCTATTCAGGAATTCTTAAGGTCTTCCATATCAGAGGTTGACAGTGGATATTCGGAGAGAGTAGGAAAGCGTAGTTCTGCAGGTCTTTCGTCTGACAGGTTAGCAGTGGATATTCCGACAAGAAAAAACAAAATGGCCGCCTTTATACACATCGGATCGAATATTCCACGTCTTCTGATTGGTTAACCTTCTCTTAGTAAACTATAAAATGAGTCAGCTCATTTTGGTTGGCTCACTAGTTACATCATGTACACAAAATAACTTAACAAATTCTTCTTAGCTTATATATATATATATATATATATATATATATATATATATATATATATATATATATATAATCACATTAAACGTTAATTCAGTGCATACTCATATATGAGTAAATTATTTATTAAACAGTATATTTATTTATAGGCCAAAATATAAGAGAAATGTCATTGAAAAAAATTATATTTAGATTTTAGTACAACATACACACAAAGAAAAAAGAGAAATACTGGATTTTAAAATTAGACACATATAAACTAGGGTTAAACAAAGACTTGGGTACTTTAGATCTGTATAAATATTTCAATAGTTAAAAAAATTCTTTAGATATAGTTAAAAAAAAACTTTTTAAACAACATCTGAAATACTATCGTTAGATTTACGTTAAAAAATTCAAACATAGTTGCATTCTACATCACGTGACGTCCGAGTCTAACGACGAACGCTGTAAAGTGTAAACAAACTGCCAAATACAGTAATACAGTAATTCAATTAATTTCTGAGGAAGGACCGAGGTGGTCTGAAATATTAAATATATATAAAAACATAGAAATAAATACTTTCGCAGAAAAACACCCAATTTTTTTCAGTTATTTTATTCATATATTATATATATATATCAAGAAAGTATATGTGGCTTCTCATCATGCTATATATATATATATATATATATATATATATATATATATATATATATATGATAAATTATCATTTTAAGGTATGCTATATTTATGGGATAGAGCGTATTTAAATATAAATAAGTCGATATCTAGATGTGACAATCTGTTTCATGCTAAACGCAATCGTCAGTCCATATGCGATGTATTTTGCTCGACATTTTATATATGCAGTACAATGATGCATTGTGTGTAGTCTATTGCATTGTGTTTAGTCTATTGTATTTTGCTGACGGTTATTTTGGTAGGCGCGTGATTTACGAACTTGTTTATTATTTACTTAGTTTATTTACATATATATTCGTTTAGATTAATTTATTTATTTGTTTTTATTCTTTTTTGTTTTCAGTTTTCGAATTTTAAGAAGCGTAGTAAAAATTTGTTTTCGTGTTTGCATTTTGAGATGAGTTACGACTAATCAATTACACGGTAAATTCTTCTATGTTCTAAAGTTATATGATTGCTTAAGAAATGTTAGGTTGAAAAAGGTTCAAAATGTTATTTAAATGATTTCATATCCGTATTCTTTGACAGGCGTCTTGCTGGGTGCGTTGAGAATTCATTTCTTCATATTCTTTGATTTTTGTTCGCAGTTCATAAAACGATTGATTGTCAGTCGCTAATATTTTGCTCACCAAGAAAGTAAATATCAAAATAAAATTTATTGAAATAATTTATAGACTCTCATGACAATAAACTGAAAAGAATTGTGTTCTTTAAGTTGATTAACACCTCGTGTAGAGGACAAAAGTAAAATTAATCGTGTGATGAAGTAAACATTCTCTATTCATTGTTATTCGTTTGTCAACAAAATATATGAAATGGGAAATATTAAATCTGACAGAAAATATGGAAGATCATGATAACGTGTTTTCGTAGAAAAGAAAATTCGAGAGAATACACTATTAATCTATCCTGTCTACTTTAACATTCGGTATTTTGAAAGGCGTGACATGAAATCAACTATTTGGTCAAACTGATCAGGTGACATATGCACTATTTCCGCGTAATAATCTAAAAGATTATTTATATTAAGATATTGTTGTCTACTATACATAGTACACTGAAACAGTGTTAGTTTCTACTGACAATGAAATATCAGCGCCTCATCTACTGCTTAATATAGACACTATTGACATCAAAGGAAAGAAGTAAATAATTTAAAATTAAAGATATTATCTACCCAACCTTATTTTTTAATTTCCTGTAAACAAACGCAATTTGATAAAAACTGATCAGATTGGTTCTCCATAAATTTAGTGTATATGAAGTTAAACAAATGAATTTGAAATTGAAACGAGATATGAACTTTTTGTGTCGGCCATGTTGCTCTTTTTAGCCCTAAAATACTTAATTAATATAATTCATTTTTTATAATAAACCTGGCATAAATAATATTAAATAGAGATTTCTAATTATATAATCTTATATTTGTCAAAAAAGATGTAAAACACTTTTTAAAACGACTTTTCTATCGTGTCACTTATACGGAAAATAAAAACTGATTAGAGGAAAAGTGTAGTTCTTCAATGCGAGCTGATCAAACATGCGAGATAATTCTGATAATTCTTCGAAATGTTAAAAAATATAACAATATTAACTGTTACGCCTGATACCACTCGTCTCCGTTATATTTGTACTTACTGAGATACCAACATACAATATAGTCTGCATTAACGTCTATGTTTGTAAATGGAACCATTAGAAATAAATACACGTCATGAATAAGCCATGTGGTTTCAATCTACCGACGAAATCCAGTTGGCAATAAAAAGCCGGCAGCAGAAGCTGTAATGTCGTCTCTTAGATTTATTATACGATTGATTTTCACATTTAACATTTTATTTAGCCTTTTCTTTTCGCCATTTTGCTGTCCCCGGTATAATAGGAAGTTTCCAGAGTTCGATTATTTATTAACATTTATCATGAAGGCTGCTTATCAGAACAGCGTTGTATTTCAACTGCCTTTTCACCTTTATAAGGAAAGACCAGAAAATGAAGATCGATTGTGTCAGTTTGTTTTATTGTCGAGATGTGTGATTCTTCTCATATCTGTTTTCAATAGACGATATTCTGTGATTGGTAAAACTAAATGTTAGAATCGATCTGAAATCAATCGCTAAGTTTCACTAATTAACTTCAGATATTCTCCCTTTGTTTCAGGCGTTAGTGTACGTCGTGTATTTGAATTGTAAAAAAAACACGTGTCGCATGGAATACCCACAACTAAAATGGAGGACTTGGATGTGTGTCCGCGATGATAAAATACCAAGAAAAAACAAGTACCAAAAATATACATACAAACAAATGATAATGCATTAATAAGAAACGTATGCAAGCAAAAGAGACAATTATGTGTGTAAAAAAATAAGATTAAACATTTAAACTTCAAAGGATGTGAAGTGAGTAAATGGTGCGTACGTGTGTGTCTGTGTGTGTTTCTCCTTTTCCCAGAGAGCTTTATATATTGTCGTATAAGCGGAAAAAGTAAGAGATTGAGACAAATATCGCAGAGTATTTAGAGTCCAGACAGCGAACTCTAGTAGCGGTTTCAGAAAGACTAAACACCGCCTGCAGTGATCTTGATTACCATTTTGTAAGTTTTAAGGCTATGAATATCGATAGGAAGATGAGTATGGCGTGTTTCAACATTTTCCATCATAAGCGAAATAAGATTAAAAATACATTTCAATGCTATACATGCATAAATTGGTCTTTAACGTACAGTTTGTAATTTGGGAAAATGTTAACCACATTTATCTGCAAATTTAAATACAATTTTCGCATATCTCTATGCTTTCAGATATATAATACTTTAAAAATGCATAATATATATATAGAGAGAGAGAGGGGGGAGTGAGACAGAGAAAGATTATATATAAATGATTATATATCAGAACAATTTTATAGATATATATTTCGTGTGATCCGCTTCGTCATTTATTTTCTCATTGTAGTAAAATGAATATATATATATATATATATATATATATATATATATATATATATATATATATATATATATATTATGAAATGGACAAAGTTCGACTATTATTTAAAAAAGAATGTATAAACATAAAAATATATATATATGCGAACGAGCGATAGTATATAAATACACACACACACACATATATATAGATATAGATATAGATATATTCTGTAGCATATGAAAAAACACTGCTCGGTGTAAAATACCAGAGTTATTTAATATATATATATTAAGAAATGTACGTAATATCTTACATTAATTGCACAACTCCGAGTTTCATGTCTAAGCATTACTCAAAAGCTGGTATTATAAATAATTTTATTTTGGCTGGATAGATCCAGTTTTCTAGTCAAACACGTTGATCAGATGAATATAGTCAAGTCGGTCCAGCCACCACATATACAAGTATTGATATTAATATTTTTATATTTTTAACTTTCTTTCTGGTTACCTTTACTGTTTAACTATTGTTAACGCATTTAACATTTCACTAACTTATTTTTTCCATTATCTTAACACTACCATTTTTTGTATATAATGTTATTTCTATTTTTGCTTTGTTTTTGTCACTTTCTTTTACATTTATTCTTACTATTAGAAACGTGTTTGTCTATATTTCTAAGATGAGGTATTATGTACATCATTTACATTATTCGGACTATTGCCTAAATTTGTGTGAGTTCAATACCCGGTTTAGGTAGTGGACAACTTTCAGAGGGAAATTAACAGGAGATAACTGATAACTGACATCCATTAAACATGGCACGTGGAACTAGAACACCCTACCCCAGTGAGCGAAATAAAGGGTTCAGTTCGACATTCCAACCACCTGAAGAAGGCCGGAGCGTACAACGGCCGAAACGTTGTGATAAACATGACGACAAAGATGAGGAAAATAGTCCGAATAATTACTATAAGTAAGAAACGTGTTTATTTACTCATCTATTTGCATTCATTATTTTTATTTAATTCTTCATGTATTTGCTTATTTCATTTCCTTATTTGCATATTTATATATTCCTATATATGGCTCTCATTTTATTTCACCTTATTTATCACGGTTTATTTTATTGTTACATATATCACTACTTTTTGGTAATAAATAATATTGATAATATTATTAATTACTCTATTGTTTCTTGAAGAGTTTACTTTTTACATCAGCGTCTCTTTAAATTATTATTTCTTACTTCCATCCTTATTTTCAATGTTAAATGTTGATCTGGGCCAAAATTCAAATTCAATTAAATATTTTCACAAATTTATTTATATATTTATATAGGCTCCTATTTCATTTTACATTATTTTTCTTATTTTATTTTAAATTATTTTCTTTTTCATTGACATGTATTCTATTTATTAGTACTTCATTTGACTTTATTTTATTTTATCAGGGCGTATTTTGTTATTGATATCATTAGCTTTAGTTATTTAGTAATATTAATAGTAATAATAATATAATTACTCTTTTGATTTTCGAAAAAATAGAGTTACCTACCTTGATTTTCCAACCTCTTCTTGTTTATTTACGTTTACAAAATCAGCGTCTCTCTAAATACGAAAGAGGTTCCCGGGGGGGGGTCACAAAACACTCACTATTATTTTTTTAAAATTTGAACAAGTGAAGGACTCTTAGATTACTTGAATAAGCATGTTTCGTTTTGATCAAAGTGAGTTTTTTTTCCCTTTGATTCAAATTAATTTAAAATTTGAACAAGGGAATGACTCCTATCCAAAATACCAAAGGAGATCGCCAGAAGATGGAGGTCACATCGGCAAGATATTGAAATGCATTATTTTTTTTTCCACAATATATAACAATCATTTAAAATCAATCATCATTTTTTTCAAAAATGTGTGTAATACGCAGATAGTCGCAGATAATTCTGCTGGTATATATATATATATATATATATATATATATATATATATATATATATATATATATATATGTAAACCTTTGTTGTTATTTATTGTTTTATATGCGCTAAAAGATTATTATCGTTTGAATAAAAAGTCCAACTTAAATAACACTGAATGCCAAATTGCAGTGTCTAGAAACTCATTTCTATTCAAACAGGTAATAAGAATCTACCGTAGTGCGTAACCTATTTTAAGCATTAAATCTTAAATTAGTTTTGCTTTTTTAATGATATTCGTTTCTTTTGAGATATATTTAGTCTACTGTTATCCTAATGTCAACGTTTTCTCTTTCGCTAATCCAATTCGGGATTCTTTTTCTTGATTCCCACATTCAATTTAACAATTTTTTAGGAGTAATAGATCGAATATGCCCTTTGATACGTTCGATCAATCGGATTTTAGAAAACTTAGTGATGGTTCATTTTGCTCACCCCAGGTTTCTTGACTTTAATGTTTGTTGTGAGTAATTCCTACAACCTGCTTTCCCCTCTGTTTGGTAATGGACAGACTTCAAATGCTTACAAATAAGCTAACTTAATTCTTTTCTTTTCGTTTAGCAGTTGTATTAAGTTGAATAAAGCTTTCTTAAGTTTATTCAACTTAAAATAATGGAACGATACCTCGACCCAGACCGACTGGAACTCGATACACCAGACCCTGACTCTAGTGACAAATGGCAACATTGGAGGGATATGTTCGAGGGATTTCTTTCGGAGCTGCAATCTTCTTCTACGTCGGCATTGACGGGTTCACAGAAATTAACCCTCTTATTACACCATGTTTCCACTCCCACTTATAAATGTTTGTCCGAGTGTCAAAATTACGATACTGCTATAAGCAATCTGGATGGTATGTTCATTAAGAAGAAAAACTCCATTTTTGCACGATACTTACTTGCTACTCGGCGTCAAGAGACTGAAGAAAGTCTAGAGCTGTATCTTCAAAACCTGAAAATATTAAGTCGCGACTGTGATTTTACTGCCCTGACAGCAAGCCAAGCCAGAGATATCTCAATAAGAGATGCCTTCATCAGTGGAGTACGGTCTAATCAAATCAGACAAAGGATGCTCGAAAACAAGGACTTGGATCTGGCTACCGCCTACGAACTAGCCCTTACGTTGGACATAGCCCAGAGACAATCAGATCTCTATTCGCAACCTGATTTTTCAGGGGCTACTATTCCTGCCCATTCTCATTCTCAACAAATTCCCATCTCAAATTCACAACATTGTGACCCCCAGGATAAGGATTCTTCAAATACTATTGAACAACCCGTTACTATCGCTGCATCTAAGATTAAGTGCTACTTCTGTGGTCTTCGTAAACACGCTCGTTCATCCTGCCCGGCTCGAAACAGATGTCATGGATGTGGCAAGCAGGGACATTTTTTAAAGGTTTGTCGGTCGGCCCTTTTACAGAAAACCCGTTTAGCCACTACCCTATCTCTATCTACAATATCGACTGTCTCTCCCAAATGCCTCTCTAAAACAATTGTGCCGGCCAGAGTGAACGGACTAAATCTCCACGTTCTTATTGATACGGGGAGTTCTGAAAGTTTTATCGATGCACATATCGTGGAAACAAACAAAGGGAAAATCTTTTCCTGTTCTAATCAAATATCGATGGCCACTTCGTCCTTATCCTGCCGTGTAATCGGATTTTGCATGGTTAACCTCGAGCTAAAAGAAAATTTCTATTCTAAAATCAAGTTGTTTGTAATGAGGAACCTCTGCTGTGAAGTAGTTCTAGGGCACAATTTCCTTAACCGACATTCTCACCTTATATTTCCGTTCGGTGGTACCAAACCAGCGCTGCAAATATGTGGATTAGCAACTGCAAAAGTCCAATATCCATCTCTCTTCTCAAATCTAACCTCTGACTGCAAACCTATAGCCATAAAATCTAGACGCTATTCGCTTAAAGACAAGGAATTTATTGCAATGGAAGTGAAGAGACTTCTTAAGGAAAATATTATAGAGCCCAGCAAATCGCCATGGAGAGCCCAGGTCCTAATAACGACTAATGAAAACCATAAAAAGAAGATGGTTGTTGATTATTCGAAAACCATCAACAGATATACACAGCTCGATGCGTATCCGCTGCCCCGTATTGACGAAATGGTTTCCGATATCACTAAGTATCGTATTTTCAGTACGTTGGAACTTAGGAGTGCCTACCATCAGATACCCATCAAGCCGGAGGAAAAACCTTACACGGCATTCGAAGCTTGTGGGCGTTTATATCAATTCCGTATGATCCCATTTGGGGTTACAAATGGGGTCGCAAGTTTTCAAAGGGTAATGGACGAAATCATTTCTAAGGAGAAATTGAAAGGTACTGTGGCATACATAGACAATGTCACTATTTGCGGTTATAACGAGGAAGATCATAACCACAACCTCAAACGCCGTAAATAAATATGACCTGACCCTTAATAAGAAAAAGTGTTCATATAATTTGAAAAGCATCAAGCTACTAGGATACATAGTCAGAAATGGTGCCATGAGACCGGACCCCGAACGACTTATTCCCCTAATGGAATTACCAATTCCTGGAAATATAGCTGCATTACGACGAGCCCTTGGCATGTTTTCCCATTATTCCCAATGGGTTTAGTCCTTTTCTGAAAAAATACATTTACTTACTCAAGTAAGAACTTTTCCATTATCTGATTCAACCATTAGAGCGTTTCAAAATTTAAAAAGGGATATTGCTAATTCTGCCATTGCTGCCATTAATCCTTCAGATCCACTAGTAGTTGAAACCGATGCATCTGATTCGGCAATAGCTGCCTCCTTGAGACAAAATGGTCGGCCTGTAGCTTTTTTATCTAGGACACTCTCGAAGTCTGAACGAAGGCATACTGCCATAGAAAAAGAAGCGTACGCCATAGTTGAACCTTTACGAAAATGGAGGCATTATCTGATCGGTAGACAATTCCACCTTATCACCGACCAAAAATCGGTATCATTCATGTTTAACCCGAAAACTTCAAGTAAAATAAAAAATGAGAAAATTGCAAGATGGCGGATGGAACTCTCCTGTTATTCATTCGACGTCTCCTATCGCCCTGGAAAGGAGAATGCTGCAGTTGACGCACTTTCAAGGGTGTGCGGTCTAACAGCAAGCTCATCTGAACTTCAGAGCATACACTGAGAATTGTGCCACTCGGGCATCACAAGAATGTCTCATGTAGTCCGGAGCAGGAATTTACCATATTCAGTTGAAGATGTAAAAAGAATTACCAACTCTTGCCAAATGTGCAGAAAATAAGCCAAGATTCTATCAGCCCCCTCAAACAACACTCATAAAGGCCACTCAGCCTTTCGAAAGGCTTAATCTGGATTTCAAGGGTCCACTACCTTCTAAAACTCAAAATAAATACATGCTTACTGTAATTGACGAGTACTCAAGGTTCCCCTTCGTCATTCCATGCCCTGATGTAACGGCTGCTACAGTTATTCAAGGCCTCTGCTCCCTTTTCGGAATTTTCGGCGTGCCTGCATATATTCATACAGATCGGGGATCTGCCTTTATGTCGGAAGATCTCAAGAATTTTTTGCTTGAACGAAGAGTGGCGGTAAGCCGAACCTCCCCTTACAACCCTCAAGGGAACGGACTCTGTGAAAGATATAATGGAATAATATGGAAAACAGTTCAGTTGGCGTTAGCAAACCGGAAAATGCCGATCTAAAAATGGGAAAGTGTCATCCCCGAGGCTCTAGACGCTATCAGGACCCTACTGTGTACATCTACAAACGCCACTCCACATGAGAGGTTTTTTTCGTTCCAAAGACGAAGCTCAACAGGCACTTCCCTCCCCTCATGGCTTGCTCAACCTGGAATCGTTTTACTGAAACACCATGTTCGTCATAGTAAACATGACCCCTTAGTCAGCAAAGTGAAACTAATTGAGGCGAACCCCCAATACGCCCGGATTGAAACTGCGGAAGGAAGACAGTCTCCTTAAGAGATCTCGCGCCGGCTGGAAATACACCTGAAGAGGCTACTGCGAGGGAGAATCGCGAAAATCCAGTTTTTAGAACCAGCCCAGTTAAGCTAGGCGATCAAATCCCGCGTACTTCTAGTTCAGATACTCTACCGGATGAATCCGATTATCCTTATGAACCTTCTTCTACTTCTGATTCTGAAGAAAGAACGACACCCCAAAAACGGACTCACCCTACATCGGAGACTGACACTATTCTTCAGACACCCAGCAACCGAAACATAAAAAAAACTGTGCCGTTTCAAGGCTAGACCCTCTACGAAGAAATGCGTTAATTACGATAACCATAACCTGTCGTCTGACGTAGACGGCCACCAGTCACCTGAACAATTGTTCCCAAAGGACCCGCAAAATTCCAGGTCGTTTGAAAGACTTTATTCTGTACGAATAACTAGCCGGTGGGGGAGAATGTTGTGAGTAATTCCTACAACCTGCTTCCCCCCTGTTTGTTAATGGACAGACTTCAAATGCTTACAAATAAGCTAACTTAATTCTTTTCTTTTCTTTTCTTTTCGTTTAGCAGTTGTATTAAGTTGAATAAAGCTTTCTTAAGTTTATTCGCCTCGAGTTATTCATTACAATGTTGTTTCAAAATATACACATTTCCTCGAAAGTTGCAAAATGTAAAGCTTTAAAGCCAATTCAACAAATGTTTGTAATATATCTCGTATAAAACAGACATGTTCTATCATCATACGTTGTTGTAAAATGTCTTGTCAATGTACTAGAAAGATATATTATGAAAAGATCGTATCTGAGAAACTAAGAAAAGACTTCTTCAATAAATGCTGTTCATCTCACGATAATAGCATTAATTACAGTTACATCCATAGTAATCGATGAGAGCTATTATAAATATATAGAGCTATTATATATATATATATATATGGGTGTGTGTGGATATATATCCATAAATAAATAATTTCATTCACATATGTACGTATATGCTGTTACGAATTCGCCACGTACAAAGATATGAACTCCAGGTAAAAAAGGTGGGTTCGCTCAGATAGGAATACACGAACACATACCTACGAGAAACAAACGCAAGATTAACATTTGTAAATAAATTTTCTATAAAAAAAATACAAAATATTGGAAAAGTATGGTGTGACAGACGTTCAATTAAAGAAAGAACACTTAACTGATATTGGATGTCAGTTCAGACATTTCTGTTTCAGGAATTTGGTCTTCGAATGTTTGTTATGACAAAGATACTGTAGTTTGCTAAAAAAAGTTGGTTGTTCTTTCTTCCGCAATGTGAAATATAGAATTCGCGAATAATATTTATGTTCTGTTTCTCCTTGGTTAATTGGATTGCATCTGAGATGAAAGTAAGATTTTTCTTTTTTATCTATTTGGATATAGTATTCTTTATTCGTTACCCATTAAATAGTCAAATAGATCCTCGACGAAATTTCCTTATTCTCTACACAAAAAGTAATGGAATTAGTTTCTGGGTTTATTTTTAATCTCTAATCGCATGATGGGAGTCTATTCTTCTCGCGAACTGTTATTGTCGGGGGTTATCGGGAAACTAAAGTTACAATACAAAAATCCCACTTCTTAGTTTCTTAGGAGGTCATTTTGTTTCTTGCCAAGCAATCGCAAATTCCTTCCCTACTATTTCTTAAGGGGTCATCCTGTTTGTTGTCAAGTGCCCTAAAATTCAGTCCCTGACGTCTCTTCGCTGAAACACGATTCAGTCCCGATCAGTAGTAAAACAAAAAAGGACGGAGGAGCAGAAGAAAAACAAAAGAGAGCGCGTCTTTTATTCAATTTATTGTACGTCTGATTTTACAGTTAACACCGAGAGCTGTGTCACAATACAGATAAACATATAATATCATTGGCTTTTACATTAATATATACTTCATATGAATTAATGTAACAATATGTGCAGCGTAAATCTCAGTTGATGGGAGTCGAGCTTATAAATATTGTATACAAATATTTTATAGGTTATTACACAATGACCTTAGAAACAAATGGAGGTAAGCGATAAAGAAAATGCCTAAATAAAAAAACTGTGCAGAAATCAAAAGAATGAACATAAAAATATTGCATATATAGATAAAAGAATGAACGAAATAAGAGAACAGAACATGTGCTCATCGATCGGATGGATAAGATCAAAAAGATAAGGCTGGTGATATAGAAAAGAAAATATATCATTTAAAATGTCATGATTCCCTTACTCACTATCGCAGCTGTCCCCTTGTAATTCATATTCTACTTAAACTTTCCTCAAAGCTCACTTATCCGTGCTATTCTCATCATTCATCAACACAACCATATTCCTGGCGCTACACGTCAGTATTCAGCTGTGGCGAGATTAGTCAAAATTCACTGTCATATAGGAGATTAGCTATTATATATCAGTGTGTACATCTCTTCGAAATACATTGCTCTATTTGTGAAAACATCTTTGTCTCTTCCCAATTGCCATCGCATTTCGATATCACACATTCCGATGTCTATACCTACACTACCCAGGTATATAAATGGGAGCAGCTGTTGAATTTGACGACACTTAGGCTCACACCTAGAGTTGTTTCTTTCACGGAAGACAATGAATTTTCTCTTCTTTCAGTTAGGCAGTAACTCACAGTTGTTAGTTCTTTCTTCATTTCCTCGACAACGTTATGCAATCTTTATTTGCGTGTACATTTTGAAACTCTCAAGACAGGGTTACTTGTGAATTGTATGTTGTTAACGTTACGTGCTATATTAATAAAGCAAGGAAATCTATTTCTCTCAAAATACTCTCGCTATACAATTTAAATAGTTTCGGCTTGAAACAATGCCAATATGGTAGTCCTTTTGGGAATTTTGTCCAAATATAATTTCCCGAACGTAGGAATAAATCTTTCTACTGTAATCGTATTTCGAAAATAAATATAACTGCCGAAACGAACTTAAGATTTAATTTATAAGTGTGAAGAAATGTTTGTTAGCATATATTAATATTATACTGGTACATGGGCACCTCGAGGTGGTGTAATGGTTAGCAAGCTTGTCTCGCTAGAACAATTACTACTGTGTAGTGAGTTCTATCCTCACTGGGTGCCCTATACTTTCGGCCATGTGTCACAGCTAAGCTTGGAAAACTTCTACTGGTATATTAGATATGTTAACATGTGTGGATAAAATGCTTATTTTCTGTGCTGCATCGTTTCTTTCTTTTTGTATTTATCAATAAAGAATCAAGTTTAATGGCTAATCATATGAAAACCTACAAAATAGTTAATGAAACCTGGAAATGAGAATCGAAGCATTTCCCAGATTGATCATGAATAAGTCTACTTGATTAAAATGTTTGATATTTTATTAGGACAAAGGAATAGAATATTAACAACTATTATGCACCATATCGGCATTGATACTGCCAGTAATTTCGCATGTCAGAATTCTTCAGTTAGTTTTTGTATATATCTAAATGTAAGTTACCGTCAGATTAGTGATTTCTCATTGCTATTGGTAACATGAAACTACTGCAGTGACTCACGTATCCTGTAAAACATGTATGATATACCGATTCCTTGTTAGATCATGAGATAACTAGCAGATGCGTATACATGAAGTGTAAATGTTTTATGTAGGTGTGTGTATATATTGTATACTGTATATGCTAAAATAATCTGACACGAAGGATAGGAGTCATTGTCTGCTTATTTGCAGACAAGTAGTACAGATAGTTTGAGATTCAATCCCTTCTGACAAACACGCACAAAAAACATTCTATATTGTTACCAATTCCACAATAAAATGAAATCACGTATTAAATCAGATATCAATGTCTTGAAATATATAACGGATTATTTGATGAAACCTGTCAAGTTGAAATCGGTTGTAAATTTATTGCAGCCGGGATGGAACGAGCTGTTGAATTGAAGAAACATACATTAATTTAAATGAAGTTTCCTTGATGTATGTAAGTCTGTTTTGGATAATCACACCCTATATATATATATATATATATATATATATATATATATGTCATCCACAGACAGACTGTTTCGCTGTTTCACAGCTCATCAGTGTGGCTAGACGTCCGGTTGCCTCTAGATAGGATCGAAACCCGACTGCATTTGCGTCAGTCCGAACTTCTCCCATTAAGCCATCAGCTTACGGTAGGATGAAGGTGAATTTTAGCGTGTTTATTTTTAGATTCGGATAAACACACAGTGACTGAGAGTGACTCAATTCTTTCGAATATATATATATATATATATTAAAACAGGTTTCGTTAAATAATTTAGACATGTTTTTGTCTACTTATTCGTGATAGCATACTTTCATATTTACGGATAAGCTTGTTTGTGTGTTTATTGAAAGAAGAGAGGAAAACGCCGTGCTGGTTGATGTTGTGTTTATTCTCCGAGTACTTTCAACATAGCATAATGTCATCATCAGGACATTGTTAACTATAGGGTAGGATGATATTGTAGTCTTCATGGTGGTGAAGGACAAAAATTGCTTTGATCATCTGAAAATTAACTTTCTTATGTGTAGATTCAGGAACGCTGTGTCATGGCGTAGCTAACGTTTAATGGGAGGTAACTAGACAAGTGGAAAGATTTTTCGACATGTGTGATCGAATAATAAAGGAAAAAACTATTAGTATGAACATTGACATTTCAAAACTTTGAGGCTTTATTAATTACTATATTCCCAACTATAAACAGAAGTCAAAAACAGTCACCAACTTTTATTGAATCTATTCTTAACCAATCTAATGTATATTTATATGAAGAAACGATATGTAAGTATAAACATTCCTAAAGAAGGATATGTAAAGCCACCAAACATAATGTCTAGTAGACATACACCTACACACACACTCACGTATAAAGCATATCATCTGAATTTCACATAGACAAGATAGAATTATTATATACTTAGATACATAAAGCAATATTTACGTTTTTTTTTTCGAACTTGGGATCAGTGATTTCCTGTATATAATTAGTATGAAATAATTTTAAATTATCTAAGAATCTTCTTTCTTTGACCCTAGGCATGCTATCAATATGTCTCTACAAGATAATGTTATCTGCAGTAGATTTTCTATAAGAAAACCTAAACAAAGTAATCACTATCTACTTCACATGAGTAAAAAATGTTTTCGTATGTTTCACATGGTCTCTTGAATTGAAGATTATTTTACCCGGACTTGATCAAGTTGCTTGCTTCTTTAAAAGGCGGGCAATGGACTTTCGACATTTAATTAATTTTGATTTTTGCATTGCCTTAATCTATGACATTTATCATTAATTAAGGAAATATTTCGCTTCTTATTGAGAGATAATTGTTTACCTTTTATGTAAGAGATTCTGTACCCTATGTTACAAACTGAATAGCCTAACAGTCGTACCATTCGGAAGAGTTTATTTTTAGTCCTTCATTGAATATCGAAACTTAGAACATTTCGTGAAACTAGACTCCATGTTTTTAAACAACCTAAAACTAAGTTTTCCTAAATTTTAAAATTAAATGAAGAAATCTGACAAAAACTAAAAAACGCAAAGATATAAAGAAAACAAAAATAAAGTGAAACGTTTGCAATAAATACATTTAAGGGAATAAACTCAACAATAATTTCTAAAAATGATTGAACGTGTCACATTTATTGAATAATGGAGATCGATAGATCCGAGTGTTAACTGATATGTATGTTCTCCTGTCTCAATAACAGTGGCGAAAGATAAATGTTACTGATATTATATAAAATCCTGTTAAAAATACTTTGCGAAGGCATTGAGTAATACAGTTTTTTAACATTGAATAATATATTCAATGTTAGTTACAAAGGATCGATCAAAGATCAAAGTTTTCCCAGGAGACGGTTACGAGCCAATCAGAATTCATGTGTATGCGAAACCATTTATTGTGTTAGCTCTATGGATGAGAATAATGCTTTCAAGTCAGGTTAAAGTGCTAAAAGCTGCAGTAAACGAAGGATGAGGTTTTTTGTTAACCAAAGACCTAGATGGACTATTTGTCTTGCAACAGAAAATCTAAAGATGGAAGCGATGTTTTGAGAAAATCGGTGAATTAGAAAAGTCAAATTGCATGAGGCTAAAAGGTTGTCAGGAAAATATTCAGGCTGTCATTGAATCGTTGAATTACAGAAATATCTACGCAGGATTTGTTTCGTGGTTGTTGGCGGAAGCCATGAAATAAGAGCGGTACATTTTTTACCAAGCCAACCTCGTCTTATATATAGCCATAAATACGAGACAGATTCCTAATGTATACTGTGAAGTGAATAGATTGTTATTTCTGAAAACAAATGCAGTCCCTGAACAAAATTCCCCAATAATAAACAAATTCAAGACAGTTACTTCGTCTTAAAATATCATACATATTATTTAGATACGTAAAGGAAGTCATTCCGATGGAATTCTTTCTAAAAAGAATGAAGGTTAATGCGGTAAGTTATTGTGCGACCTTGCGAGCAGTCGCACAACCTATCTGTAGAGTAAGACTTGAAATGACAGGCATATATTGCCTCAGGATAACGGAATGTCACATCTAACAAAGGCGCACATGGTGAGAAGTTTGATTCACAATTTTACGCGCATTTTGCACAGCCCCAGTTTGGAATTAGATGTCAGTTCGAAAGATGATTTCATTTAAAACCTGTCTTAAATGATTGGAATACTTGTATATTTATCAGCCCTCACAGATAGATAGATAGATAGATAGATAGATAGATAGATAGATAGATATATTTACACCGGGGAAATATACAGCTGAATAAATATTTGTACTTGAGAATATAAAAGTATCAATAACGTATATTTATTTAATGTTTATTTAGAGTTGTAATCAAGAAAAAAATAACTTTTTTTGTATTTTCAAGCAAATAATTATGCCTAATCCATTCTTTTCTTCGGGCATTTCCTATTGTGGTTCTTGAAAGGAATTTGACAAATATTCATCCTGATTCTTACCGATTTCAGTGTTATAAAGGGAAGTAAATGACTTATTCCTTTCCTTTTTCTCGCTGATGTTTCACTAATAAAATTTGCATTCCCATTCTGTAATTGTGCTGAAAGTAAAGACGGATTTCAGAACGGGATACATTTCTCTCTTTCCGGAAATCTGTCTCTGCTAGTTTTTCATTTACCATAATGATATTCTTCTTTTCTTATTTAATAATAAAGTACATTTATTAGTATTAATACTATGAGTACTTGAATGCATTTATATTGAAGGACTTTCTGGGTATTTATTTGTTCATATATTATCCGATGTAGTAAGTAACTTTGTTGTTTGAGACCCTTTTCTTTTTGAACAATTGTAGTTTATCAACAAGAGTTTGGCGCATTCGGGGTTCTACGTTGAAATATAATTTCAAATATTATTTCATCATAACACAATAATACGAACAAAACATGTTGAACGGAAAGTGAGTTCAGATTATAAGAAGCAACAAATGGCGATCCCTAAAGATGAAGAATTTCGGCCGTTGTACGCTCCAGCCTTCTTCAGGTCGTTGGAATGTCGAACTGAACCCTTTATTTTGTTCACTAACGTAGACTGCTCTAATTCCACGTGTCATGTCTAATGGATGTCAGTTATCAGTTATCTCATGTTAATTCCCGTCTCCAAGTTCTCCACCGCGTTAACCAGGTATTGAACTAAAATAAAAGAGGCCAATGGATAAATATTTTATGGTCGCGAGAGAATACTTTAAATGGAACTTAGGCACTATTGGAATAGGTACGTTATTTTTCGTTAATAGAAAATGGCTGTACCATACCTCGACATACCCAATATATACCTGGAATATATGCTGATCGATTTTCAACATGAACAAAGAATATACAAAAGTATGATAAGTATGATTAGTGGTAGTAGGTTGTGGCGAGAGCTTTAAAGTACCCGCCGAATAGGAAGTTAAAATCTTTCTTACAATCAGATATATATAAACAGGCATATTTGATTTGGACAACATATAATAAAGTAAAACTAATTATATCTTTAAATGACTGAACAGTTAGTCAACGCGAAGAGACAGTTCTCCCGATCAATTGTTTGAATGTCACAGTTTGATTCGTCATTGAATAATTTTAATAAAGTGTCTAAACTTTGCGACGGGAGTGACAAATGCAACAATAATTTAGTTACCTAACATTTGCATCTCTGTCTATGTCTGTCTGTCTGTCTTTCTGTCTGTCTCTGTCTCTGTGTGTGTGTGTGTCTCTCTCTCTCTCTCTCTCTCTCTCTCTCTCTCTCTCTATCTATATATATATATATATATATATATATATATATATATATATATATATATATATATATATATATATATATATATATATATATATGAGTAAGGGATAGCGGCTTGTATTGAGGAATCGGAAAGCCGAGTTCGAATTCCAGTCGAATCCATTACCTTCACTTATGTACTATTACCCTTGGGAAAGGTGTGAATCGTCTTCTTCTCCCTCCAGCTATGGGCAAATAGTAGGATTGACTGGGTTCTATAGCCTTGAATGACAACTGGTCTAGGATTAGGACAACTCTGAATTCAAAACCTGCGGAGGGTCGTTTGGGGACTCTGTGGCACGTATATATATAAATGTTTCATTAAAAACGACAGACAAAAAGCTAAATCATAGTATCTTGTCTGTCGTTTTTGATGAAACATGCATAAATGAATACACAATATATGTGTGTGTGTGCGTGTGTGCGTGTGTGCATACCCTATGTGTGTGAGTGTACCCTGTGTGTGTGTGTGTGTATGTATTGCGACGTATAATGATATAATTATATATTTAGTCCTGGATATGACGATAAACTACATCCGGCAGCAAGGCCCCTGATCGGGAGACTGAAGAATTGAAAGGAGCCTGGAAATACGTTTGGATTGATGTTGTTCTCCAGCACTACATTTTTATATTAAAAAATGACCAACAATACATTTTATCCGTAATTAAAGGCTTACAAGCTAAAAGTGTTGTCCATTGTCCATGAGGCTATCCTTGCTTTGAGCGTCTATTTGGACACAAGGTCTCTCAGATTTTCAAATGGAACGCATAGATACGATGCATCTCTAAAGATTCTGTTAAAATGCTTCGTTCTTTGTACTGTTCAAGAATGTACCATATTGCTGCCATGCTCTATCGTTCCAAGAGCGAGTTCAGACCATGTGTGGAACATTTGAACCATACTAGGGCTGGAGGTGCCAAACCCTCATTTTCCAGTCTTAACAGAGTTAAAAAGCGCTTACACGGCCATGCAGGTGATTAATTATTTCCCACTCTACAACCCCATTCCGCACAAGCAAAACGTCGCTAGGCACTCGCTACTATATTGTTAATTTCATGGCAGTTGTTCCGAAGAACTACGCTCCTTGGATTCACCAGTCCAGATTTTCACACTTCGGACTCGCTCTATTCATAGAGCTTCTTAACAGTTATTTTGTTGATCACTATGAATTTAACCGCTTCAATTCTTGGCTTAATCGTTAAATATACTTCCTATCTAGTACATATGCATTTCTTACTTTCTCCTTTTACACACTTATATTCAGTAACACACTAATTGAATTGACTATCGAGCGTTGTATTCGGTGAACAATAATATAGACTACATATATTATTATAAATTACACTAGAGAACAATTCTCAATTTTTTGTCTATTGAATAAAATTTCACAGTTAATTTTATGTAATTTGGGTGCGCTGAGCACGGATGTTTACTCGGTTTTCCTCTTTCAGATCCTGTTTTTATTCAACAGCCCTCCTCATTAGTCCACAGGTCCTTTTGCAGTTTCATATTATACAACTAAGTTATTATCTAGGTACGTATACCTATTGTTATGGTATTGTTGTATTATGTATCCCTCTATACGCCGCAACCTAAAAATATTTAATTTTGTTATTTTTAACCCATTTTAATATTAGTAAATTAAGCTAAAAATATCATAAAATTCTAGAATTTTATCGTGCTTTCCTGTTTTCCATAGAAACTAAAATATCTAAATCGTATATGACTGTATACAATTAAAATATATAAAAGCGACTCGTTTCTGAATTTAATCAGCCAATTCCAGAATTTCATGGTGTGCCAACTCAAGAATTAGTTGAAGGTATTCATGAAAATATTGTTATGCATTCTGAATAGTCAGATACGGATTTTGACGGCAGCGTGTTTATATGACAAAATAATCCGCAAAAGTTTTACTAGGCCGAGTTGAATGCTTCTGTCAGGGATCTAAATTTGCCAAAATGCTGCGGAAATCTTATCTTCAATATTTAAAGTGGAAAACCTGCTTGCATCGAACACACTTCATTTTACAGAAAAAAGAACTTCTTAAATATTTATAACAGTCTAGTATATTGTTGTGAACTACCCGGGTTTTTTTTAAAGAAGATGGGAGTTGAGCGTTACAATGCAAATGTTTCGCAGTTGCTTTCCGACAGTTCGAGAACAGGTCTTAAGTGTGTGTTATTGCATAATGACAATCTAGTGATAATAATGATAATCTAAAATTAAAAGAAACAATATGTATATATAGAAAAGGTTTTAAATCTTAACAAATATTGGTAGCAGGATCGGGTTACATGTGGTATCTTAAAATAGTTAATTTTCTGCTAGGGCAACATGGAAGGTATACTAAATATACCTGCTTCCTTTGCTTATGGTACAGCAGAGCAAAGGAAGAACATTATTTCAAACAACTCTGGCCAGCACGAACATCAGTTACTGTCGGAGAAAAAATGTAATTAATCTACTTAAATCACATTTCCTGCTCTGCATATGAAACTAAACCTCGTAAAAGCTTCAAATACATAACTTGAAGATTTCCAAGTTTAAGTCATGAAACATCTCGTCCACAAATAAGAACATTATTTAAAGACAACAATTTTCCTCCAAGTCATGAATGAACGCGTACAATGCCTGATCATCGTTCGTGACTTGATAGAAAAACTTTTAGGGAATTATAGAGCGGATAGCTACAAAGAAATCTTCAATATATATATATATAAAGGTTGCAATGTGAGCGGAAAAATACATTTTTCTTGAATCGCCATCTTGATCAATTTCCAATTAATTTAGCTGATGTAAGTGACGAACAAGAGGAAAGATTCCACCAAAAGATATTAGAATTATGAAGGAACGGTACCAAGTCTGCTAGGATTCTTATATGATGACTGATTATTGCTGGTGCTTGAAAACATTCCTGCAAGCAACAAGTAAATACGCTAGAAAGCCTTTCAGAGAATAGTTTTGCTGCACTGAAAGCTTCATAACTGTTTTTCATTTCTATCATTATAATGCAATTTTACTCTCGCTTGAACTACTTGTATTCATGAAACTTGAAAAAATATTTTAACACATGGCTTAATTTTTAGTCTTAATTTGAAAATCTAGAAAATGCCACAGGCTGTTGACATGAATGACAACCTGATAGAGACAAT
The DNA here is from genome assembly GCA_964036315.1 of Acanthosepion esculentum. Taxonomy (NCBI): domain Eukaryota; kingdom Metazoa; phylum Mollusca; class Cephalopoda; order Sepiida; family Sepiidae; genus Acanthosepion; species Acanthosepion esculentum. Next base: position 2,557,410 of record OZ038477.1, read on the forward strand.
TCGAGATGAAATTCGTATTCAGTTTACACAAATTACATAGAATCTAGCATGAAATATCATTCAATAAAATATATGTTCCCAAGTGCTATTATTTATATATGTTTTTTTGTAAATTTTTGTAATCATTTCACATCAAACAAAGCGGGATTGCCACTAGTATGCAGGGGGTTACATAGAATGAAAGTGAGAGAAATTATTGGGTATGGGGGGATTGAGGAAAGGATGAAAGGTTATCAAGAAGATAAAAGATGGCGATTGACGTTACATTTAAACTTTTGAAGATTATAGCTGTCAGGGAAGCAGGTAAATGGAAGGGAGTTTCACAGGCGGGAAATGCGAGTAAAGAAATTGTTGGTGTAGAAGTGACAGTTAAATTTAACTATTTCAACAGAAAACGGGTGGGACCTAAATTCCAATCTAGTAGCACGCTTAAATTCATGCAGTCCTGACACTAGGGAAGAAAGCTCGTCAGAGCAGTCACTGTGAAAATATTGATAGAAAAGAGAGAAGCTACGTCGCGTCAGTAGGAAAGTGACTGACGATCTGAAGGACTAATTACATTGCAGATCTTTCTTTGGATCTTGTCAAAAACCTCGAGATGTACAGCAGGAGCATCAGACCAGATATGGTAGTAGTATTCAATGCACGGGCGAATGGTAGATTTGTAAACGTGTAAGATATATTCTGACGAGTAAAATCTTCTGGCACGACACAGCCAACTTTTCTTGCAGTAGATGCAGCTATTGATTCGATACAGTCGTTCCACTTCAAATCAGTTGAAAACGCGAGGCCAAGAAGGAGCAGTATGTTGCTCTCAAGGAGTCTAACGTCAACCAAAGATAACCTTTTCTGATGGCAGGCAGAAAAGGATGCCTATGGTGATTGAATGAGAGCAGTTTTGCTATTGAGGCATTAAAATATTCCTTCATCGGTTAGCCACAGATTGGAGGTCCTTTTTAAAAAACAGCCTGCTTTACGTTGTCAGCTTTGGCGGATTTTCTGTTGAGACAGGCGTAAATGGGAGTGCCATCTGTATAAATGCCTACTTAAGAACTGATGAGAGTAGGGAGATAATTGATGAAGATCAGAAACAGTATAGGACCCAGGATAAGTGTCTTAGGCGACACACGCGTCCATGTGAAAGGATCTGGATGTGGATCCGTTCAAAACGATCTTTATTTCAAGATTTGATAAGAACGATTGGATTAAATCAAACAATCGTCCTATAATAGCGTAGGCCTGGAGTTTACGTAGAAGACCAGCGTGCTAAGCATTGTCAAGCGCCTTCGAAATATCTACAGCCACAGCTCGAGCTTCGCCATTATTATCAAGCGGTTCATATACATATTCAGTAATGGCCGTTAATACATTAGCAGTAGACCTGGTGAAGCGGAAGCCATATTGTTTGTCTGAAAACAGGTCGTCAGAAGTAAGATGCATAACCACTTCAGATTTGATTAAGGCCTTGAATACTTTACCGAAAAGCAGGAGAGACTAATAGGGTGATAGTTAGAGGGATTAGAAAGTTCTCTACAGTTCTTAAAAATCAGTAACTATAGAGAGGAACTTCCAAAAAGCTGGACTACAGGAAACAGCGGGGTATAGTTGTAGAGTCTGGAGAGAACTCAGAAGCACATTTCTTTAGGACGACGGCTGGAAACCCGTCACCACCGCTTGCCATGTGGGAGTCTAGTTTAGAAATGTTATCTAAGACTAGTGCCGGGATTGTGCACATATGGCTCAGTAGAGCCTCTGTTGTAGGAGGAGGGATCAGGTGTGGATACACCAGGTAAGTCGAATGTTGAATTGGAAGAGAACTTCTGAGCAATGCATTCAACCCTATCTCCTGTAGATGACAGGACTTCGAATTGATTGAATAAAGGTGAGATTGAGGATTTTCTGTTGTTCATCACACTCTTGCAGAGCCGCCAATAATCTCTTGTAAGATGCTATATATTGTTTAATTCTATCAGTTAACAGTAACTTCGTCATTTTGAAAATACACTTGCATTCATCACAAGCAGAGAGAAAGAGACTTTGATGCAACTCTGGTACAGCTGAAATCATTGATGCTGGGTTTTACCCAGGAGGAGACATGAGTGAAGCATTTTTGACCAGGATGATTAAAAACTTCATTCCAAGAGACGTCACGATGGAAATCGCGGAGCGAGTTCCAATCTGCTCATTGATAACAGAGAGACGTTCTGGTGGCAGGAGGTTTTTGGATGGTGGGGGATGGGACAGGCACTAGCGCATGATCAGTGTTGCCAAGAGAGTAGAGCTGCATATAAAGGTAGTAGAAGAGATGAAGAAGAGAATGATTAGTAGGGAATTCCACCACTTGCGTGAAAGATTCAGGATTTGCATGCCAGCGCAGTCAGTCACTGTGACCAACTGGGGTGGTGGGCGTTATAGTCACCGAATACAAATATATTTTGAAATGGGTCTAAGGAGATGGCATTGTCTATATTATCAGAAATACTATCTAGCAGGCAACAGTCATAAGAGGATGAAAGGCAATGGTAGAGTAAGAAGAGATAGCTGGCTGAATTTAGTAGAGATAGACGGAGTCACATGTAAGAATGGTCTGGAGATTCAAGAGAGAGAGTTCCCTAAGCGGTTGGAGATGTTCGCGGACATGAACCCCCAGGCTGTGCATGTGGACATTAGAGTCTTTCATAAGGAGACGAAGATAGCCAGGAATCGAGAATTCAGAGGAGGGGCTTGCAGAGTTACGATTATTTTCGCAGAAAGCTAGGATGTTCGGAGATTGTTCGAAGGGTAAAGATTCCACACTACAGAATTTGGTAAGAATACCACGAATGTTGGAGAAAGAAAGGTTGGAGGATTTGGGTGTTTTTGTTGAGTTGGTTCAGTTTTATTTCATTGGTTGCTTAAAGTCATGGTGTTTTTTGGGGTTTTTTTTGTGGAGGTGGGGGCATGAAAAGTTCCTAAATACCTGTCGGTAAGCAGCAACCAAAAATCTGCCAACCCGGTAACGTCAGTGTGAAGAGACGTTGACACCATCGACGCATATCACAAAACATCATGACAGCACCATAATTAAGGACTAAGGATAGGAAAGGTATCAGAGACCCTTCCTAATCATCAAACACAGAATTCAGCCTCTATTTCTTTGGGTAGAGTATGTACCGGGCGATAGAAAAACCTATCTGCTCGAAAAAATATATAAAAATGTTATTTCTCAGAATGTACGTTTAGATAACTTATTTGGAAAGTCGATCAGCATTCCACAGAATATTTTTAACCGTACGATGGTTAAATGATATTCTATCTTATTCGAGTAGGTAAAGGAGTAGTATTAAACTATCTCTAGAATCATGATTGTGGATTACCAATTGACCAGCTTAGTAGCAGCAGAGGAAAGAAAAAACACAATGGCTGTTAAATATTGAGATTAATTGTAATAAAAATATTGTAATAATATATATAGAAACTGTGGATATGTCACACTGATTAAAAGTGTAAATAAAAAAAATGTCTCACTTACTAAAAGAGTGAATTCCTGTTTCAGGTGCCTGCCCAAGTACATTTCAGATTGTTCACCTCCCACAGAACCAAGCTGCTATTTATAATGGTGAGCGCATTTTTCAGTTTTTCTGGGAGAGAGTGGATAATTTGACAGGATTAGCAGCTTGAAAAACGACAAATATGACCAAAAGCTTGGTCATTAAAACGTATGATTTCGTACTAGAACAAATATCAACGGCTTCCGTACAGTTCAGTTTCACTCACAAGAACTGAACAATACGCGTATAGTTTTCAGATACTTTCCCAATTTGATTCGGGCTTGTATCTCTTCCGCAGAATGATAAAAAGCAAGAAATGTATTCCTGTCAAATCGACAGTGGTAAGATTCGAACCCGGTTGTCAAAACCCGTAGATGTATTTATATTTCTAAATTACTGGATTTTGTTTTTAACCCGATATGTTTAATACTTCAAACGTTGTTACAGTGATTCACTTTTTATTGGAAATATTCTCCCATTTCTATTTATTATTATAGTGTGCGTTACGCGTAAGCGTTCCGTTGAATCTTAGTATAGAAAATGTCAGCCCGGCAGGTTTCGAACCCTCGCCCTCTATGTTTACTTAGAATATAAATAACATCCTCATAGTGCATAATAATCTTAGATTACACACACGTAAAGACACGCGCGCACACACACACACACACACACACACACAAACGAACACACACACACACACACACACACATATATATATATATATATATATATATATATATATATATGAACACAAAAACATTTTAAAAATCATCACATAAAACGCATTGCTTGTTCAGCGTAACAAAACTGACTACAATTTTGATATAGTGAATGCTACTTTGATTAAAAGACAAAATAATCCACTGAGACGAAAATGCTTGGAAAGTTCCTTGATCGCTAGTTCAGCAACGATAAATTTGCGTCCAGGCACTTACAATATATCTCCATTATTGCTAGATTTTATCTTGTCACAATGTGAGATAGTCACGGGGAAAAGGTGATGGACAGAAAAAGTAAACAGATGAATTTGGCTTAAAAAAAAATTATATTTTTTCAAAAAAAATTTAAACTATCTGCGTCTCTTGTTTCGTGCGCATGTGTAGACGTGGCAACATCAATAAAGGCCAGTCCGATAAAATCCTAACTGATGAAACGCGTCACAAGAAACTTTCGAGTTTGTCATACTATTTTTCTAAATACTGTTTGTTGATATATAAAATTATACAAAAATAAATATCTACATATATATATATATATATATATATATATATATATATATATATATATATGTGTGTGTGTGTGTGTGTGTGTGTGTGTGTGTATGTATATGTTTGTGTGCATAAGAATGTACAGCATAAAGATATAGAAGGGATGATTTAACTGGCAGCTTATAAAAATAAAAGAACATAATATTAATCCTTTAAATTTTCTTTATCTTATTTGCTAGAAATGTATGTCATTCTTATCTTTAGCGCCTTTGACATTTTCCATGGACATTTCTTCTCCATCACACTCAACAGTCAGCATCTTTTCCATTATTATATTGCTTTGGGACGTACGTCACATCAGAATATCACTAGTTTTTCTTGCAATTTTTTACCAGGTTTAATCTTTGTATTCAATATCAGAGTTGCAAGGAACGAACATACTGATATTTCAAATTGTGAACGTTGTTCCTTTAAGCCATATCCCAAAGTACCTGATTCCTGTACTTTTCATCGGAAAATAAATACATTTATATCGGTTTCTTAAGAGATATAGGCTTTTTCAGAGAACTACATAATTGCAGCAAATTATTTTCGCTGAAGTTCAAACAGGTTTGCTGATAATTTAGTTGGTTCGTCAAAATATCGTATCTTGTCAAAAAGACAACGTCACTTGAAAAAAGTGGCAAATTTCTGAAAATACGATGGGACTCCAAAATTGTTATTTTTCTCTTTTTCTTTCCAACGAAAATTGAGAAAGATATATATTTACTCCCCTAATGTATAGAAACTGGGATCATAATCGCAAGTGAAGTAAGATCGATTATCACTGAATGTTCCTGTCTTGTGCCTATGTATTGTCTTAAGTACGTGATCAACTTTCAATGTATATTTTAAAGCGACCCTTTTAATTGTAATCTTGCAGTAAGTTCGTTTACTAATGAAAAATTGTATTTTATTGCGCTGATGTTAGATATGGAATGGATTTTACATTCATTCATCTCCAACATAATTCTAATTTATTTCTTTAATTTTTTTAATGGATTCTCATTGAGTAGATGCTGTGCTTTTATTTATTCATTAAACAGTATATTTATATATTTCCATCTAGCAGCCTGAATATTTCGAGAAATCTTGTTAGAAAAATATGCATCCCCACTACCACAGGATTCGAACCTGAGTCCCTTAAGTGAAACCGTCATTAGATCTCACGAACCTCCTGATCAAACAAAGCCCGAATCGTGCTTTTGAGCACAGATCTTTGTCCCCTAGGGGACACAGGTTCGAAATATGTTTCTTTTAATTCGTACAACATGAAATAACATTCTCAAAACAGAAATAATGAAAACGCTTTTCACATATTTTGTCATTATAAAAGTGAAAAATATTGCATTTGTCATCGCCGAGAATGCAACTGCACTTTTCAAATAATAAAAATGTTTAATCTTTCTTATATTAATCAAGCTTATTAAAGAAACTATTGTTTGTAATTTTACGATTTTATTTTCCTACAAACCTCTGAATATATTTGCAGGATATAAATAAAGGAAATAATTCTTATACAGTTCAATGAAAATAAAGAGAATCATTAAAATTAGAACTAAACAACCGACTGGTAAAATTGGTTATTTCGCTATATTTTTCAATTTCACAAATTCCACATTTAAATATGTTCACAGGACAAACAATGTACACTTCCGATAAAGGAATTTCTGAATTGCTAAAAATATCCAGAGAGACATGGTTGATATACTATTCATCAGCAGGTAGGTATGCAGTTCTCTCAAACAAGATGGTGCCAAAATGTTTTAATACAGACCAGAAACTATATCAAGTAAACCCCTTGAAGATGATTTGTGCAGTGTTTTCTTCGACCTTATTTTGAAATGTCTTTACCGATGAAAGATATTTACGTCACAATGATCTGGAAATGAAGTAACAGTTTCTAGTAATATTTACAGAGTGAGCTTATTTACGGCCGTTGGAATTCAAGATTCAAAAGACAGCAGGAAATTTATTCAGTCGATTGAAACGAAATTCAATTCTTGAAAGGCGATTTAAATCAATCGTTGCTCTTTCCTGGTTATTAATATTACAATCGACGGCAAAGGAAATGAAACATCTAAAACGCCTTACTCAACATTGAATATAGCGACAAATAAGGTTTTACATTTTGATTTAATAGCGAAACAGCAATAGCCATTGATTGTACAAAAGGTAACATTTAAATCATTGGATGTGTTAATAAGTATTTGAAAAAAAGTCTATTAACAACGTTCTTCAGAAATGTGGCAATGTACAGTTCAATATCACATCTGAAACTACTACTAATGTCACATGTTGAGAATAAAAAGCAAATGCTTAATTAAGGATTTGTGATTACAAAGACTCATCTAATAAATGTGACCTACTGTCCTTAAAGAACGAAAGCAACTGAATAGCGAATATGCCGTAGACAAAATCATTAATTAGATTAAAGTGTACTTATAACTATGACTGCAAGCACAGATGGAGGTGGTTTCCTTTGACAATGATAGTTTTCAAGTTAAATGCCAAGGAACAGAGGTAATCTATAGTTAGATATAATTCTTCATAACAACAGAACAAGAATCTTTAGATTGTGTGGTATTCAAAAGAATGTCACTAGACCGAAAATATCTAACGGAAATAATTTGCATAGCGAACAATCTAAAAAAGGATACGTTTCCGGATAAAGGACTGATAGAACATATTGCATACACACCAGTCAAACTCAGACTGCGCAAATCAAAGGCGGCTAGAATAAAGCAATCTGTGTACAAAAACGTGGTTGGGAATATTCCATCAAAACAACATATGGTGACATAACAAAGGAACTGAAAGTACCGAACATCCGTTGCCAAGATTTCACAATTGGCGAATTGGCGAAGTGTGTTCATATTTTAGAATAAGAACAAATATTTTTTTTTCTTTGGTGATTACCTGGATTGAGAATATTAATTTTATTTTTTCAAATACCAGATGCATAGCATCCTGAAGTTGATATCTAGTTGATTAAATCAAAGAAGAGTCCACGACATTGAAATAACATTTTCTGATGAACAGACACTGTCGACTTATATGAACAAGTAGAGAAAAGAAATATGAAAATCTGCAAGAAAATCAGGTAAGATAGAACTAGTTTCGAGGATTTATCAGCAATTCACTCGACGTGAAAATACTTTGTATATTTCTATAAGAAAGGAACATATAGCCGAGGTCATATCGGAAGGATCCAGCACTCTTGTTTTTTTGTGATTGTCACACTTAATTATTGTATAAGCTTTTTAATGTTATGATGGATCGGTGATCTTTGTCTTACTGCCCAAACCAAACTTTATCGAAAGTTTACCACTACCGATGCCTTTGAAACGCTTCTTCAGTATTTTGGGGAATATACTTTATCTTTAGATGTGCGTTGTGGTATAATGGATGTCGGCTTCCAATTAGAAATCGGAAAACCGAGTTCAATTTCCAGTCGAGTTTGTTACATTCACTTACGCCCAAATTGTGGATTCACTTGCCTTGGATTCAGTTGACAACCAGTCTACAGGAGAAAGAAATGGTAACCTACTTCGGGGAAGAAACTTCTATCTAGTCAGTCAGGACTCAAAAGAGACATGATCACCCAAACTTGCACCACGAATGGCACCTAACTGACTGGCTTTATCTTTAACACAAAGTTCTGAGTTACCCGTTCATTTCAAGGCCAGCTAAATGTCGATCAAAGTTTATGAGCTTTATAGACGGACTGTCAGTATTATAACGTACGAAAATGTAGAAAGTATTCGTGAACACAACCATGAATTGTTTCACTAAGAGATCTATCACCTTTCTCATATGGAACCAATCGTTCGGAGACAGTTGAGAGATCCTTATCATCCTTGTCCCATACATTTAACGAGGAATAATGATCTCACAGAGACCGGATTTAAATAGATCTATGGAAGATATCTATTGAGATAAATAATACGATCGCCGTAGTTAAAACCTTCCTTCTTATTGTATATCCTACCTCGAAAATGAAATATTCAATTCAATGGACAAAGCTCGTTGATACTTTTAACCAAAAATATTGACAAGATAAAAAATCTGAAGCACACTTTTGAAATTAACATTGTACTCATGTTTACATATGAACTCAATGTCAATAAAAGGAAACCTCTTTTTACGATGTCTTTATCGATAATAATTATCCGACATTTACTACTTCAACATACAAAGAAGCGCCAATAATAACTCCTGCCTCTTAGCAATATATGATAGCCTGTCAAGCGTTGCTATTTTCTAAAGGAATAATATATTAGGAAATATTCAATATGAAAGAGACAATAATAATGTGTTTCCTCATCACATCAGCGACGAGCAAGTATATTTTTCGAGAATTAATCATAGTAACACGCAAAATAGATTTACATTAAAATCAACTTATTTTGCGGTTGTTCGTCTACATTATTCAAACAGTTATCCTCATCTTCATTATCATATTAACAACGTTTCGGTCGTTGTACGCTCCAGCCTTCTCCAGGTGATTGGAATTTTGAACCGAACCCTTTATTTCGTTAACCAGGGTAGATTGCTCTAGTTCCACGAGTCATGCCTCTTCCGGATGTCTCTGTTATTTCCCTTTAACTCAACACCCCAAGTTCTTTTTTTTTGTTCACCACTGCTGTAGCCTGGTATTGAACTCACAACTATTTGTGTCTAGTCACAGGATCTAACCAAAGCCTTTATATACTGGGCCATGTGTCCGTAAGGATAAAGACCGAGGCGTACATCGGCCGATGCGTTATGAATATGGCAATGAAGATGAGGATAACAGTTCGAATAATGTAAATAATCATAATACCTCATCTCAGAGATATAGACAGTTATTTGTGGTAACGGGATATTTTAAAATTACATAAACGATTTTATCTTTAATGGATATACATATTTGACTAGATGCTCTGTTTTCTTAATTATTAGACAATATTTGTATTTATTTATATCTACCGTCCTGAATATTCGAGAAATATTGTTCGGAAAATATGCACCCTCCGACAGGATTCGAACCTGCTTCCCCTAGGGGAAACCGTCATTAGATCTGATATGTCTTGACCTCCTGATCAAAGCCCGAGTAGTGCTCTTGTTTGATCAGATTCGGGGGACGCAGGTTCGAATCCTGCCGGGTATGCATATTTTTCTAACAGGATTGAAATTCACTGAAGGGTACATGAATCGACAATCACCTGATGAAAGCCGGATGGCACGTTTCTGATGATGTGATAACAACAACAAAGATGGGGACAACAGTTCGCTTGTAAATAATGATAACTCCTCATCCCAGAAATTCAGACAAAATAATTTTTATACGTCATTTTTATGTTGTTAATTTTCTTTATTCTGATAATCTTGATGCTACGTGTCATTAAATCTTGCATTATAGTTTGTTTTGCAAACTGGCAAACTCGTTCCCTGAATTTACTGAAGAATTAGTGATAAAAACTCCCGAAGTTGTAACCAAACTCTAATGTGATTAATCTAGTCTATTGTTCAAGTTTCCAGCGCTAATAACCGTTACGGTACACACCCATCACGCCAATTTGAAATGTCGCTGGTAAAAGATTTTACTCATCTTAAAATTCCCTAACGTAAAACATATTCTATCTCTAGAACTTCAGACGTAATTTGAATTTGCATAGGGAGATTAAACGCATTACACCAAGCGATGATGTCCATACTAATTTGCATGTACATTAAATACGTCTACAAGACATACATTAACATGGTTGCGTGGTAGAGTCACGTTTACAGCCAATGATACTTGTAATCTCCGTGGTACTGAAAATGTGCCGATGTATGAAAACTGGTAAGATGAGTGCCGTCAGTCCGTTGTTAGAGAGTTTGATCTATGAACACCTGATTCAGTTCTATCTCATGTCGCTTCATTCGATCAGAATTCGGTGTCAGAGGATTAAATTGACTTGGCTGTCACATCGTCAGAACAATCTATGAGAAGACCGCACGGAACTATCACACAATACACCAATGCAATCAAGTATTGATGCTCATGTAGACGTGTGTTTCGGTCGAATAGAAGCAGTAATCGATTATTACTCTCTTGCACACACACGCTCACGAACACACATGCTCACATGTAAACAAGTTTATACACATTAACATACGCACCCCATTTTTACGAACGGCATTTCAAATTGGCGTGATTGGAGTGTACCGTAACGGTTATTGGCGCTGTTTATGAAATCAGCGATACTAGTTCAAATAAGAGCCTAGTTCTTTCCATTCATTTTCGCTCAAATTAACTTGGGAAAAGCATGGATTCTCCTCATCTGCTACTAGCTATATATGAAATAGCATAGTAGACTGGATTTCTTAACGTTGGATAAGGAATATTCTGAATTCAAAATGGTGAGAATTTACCGTGAGCCAACTCTCCTCCATCTTCACCAACAGTAATGCTAGTCCGGAAAGAATGACGAGGCTTAATCTGTCGCAGGCGATGATCACAGAACCAAATGAGAAGACATACGACTAGACACATTATATAAGCATGCTAATATCCACATACACAGCTACACGCAGATGCGAATCAAAGCAAAATCACACGCTTATATTTATTGACAAATACACACGCACAGACAACAGCAAATTCTTTAAATCCTAACCACACTTACATATATAGGTCAAAATACATCTATAAATTCAAATCGATACATAACACACGTTTTCCAAACACATATGCGCATAACCGAATGCTTACATCCAGAATTAATCATAAGCTTCCATATGCAGCTAGACATAAACGCATGCTTCCCCGCATATGGCAATATGCACCCATAATTGCTCTCACTGTTGACTGCAAAATAAAGCATCACTTTATATATTTATTAGAATTTTTCTGGCATTCCTAAAAAAATTTATTATAGAGTATTTTACAGTGTGTCGGTTTTGATATTTTGTATAAATTTGTATGCGACTTTCTTCATGTGAGTGTATCGTTGTGAGCATGTGTGTACGTACGTATTTGTCTAAATGTCAGTATTTAATATTCCCTGGTAGAATTCTGAATAAAAACTCGCTTCATCATCAGTAGTTTTTACCGCGAACAAGAATTGTACAAACATATTGGTACAGAAAAAAAACAATTATCTCTTGCCTTCTTGCAGCAAAATAATCCCAAATGCTGCTGCCGCCATGTTTACCTGTTAGGAGCTCACCAGACATACAGTCTATCGTCTATCCAAATGGCTTTAGTTTTATCTTATCCAATCATAAAACATTTTGCCAGAACGTTTCTTGCTTTGAAATAGTTGAACCGAACTTATTTGTACTTGTTCATAAGCAGTAGCTTTTTTCTAGGCATTCTGCCATGAAGACTGGCATCGCTCAGATTTCGTCGCACGTTAGACGTATGCACGTTGATTCTGAAGATGGCCAAGGCGACTTGGAAAACCGCAGAGGTCACATCAGGTTTCACCTGGGCTTGACGAATTAGATGTCTATTTGCTCATATAGTATTATTTACGGACTGCCTTGATTGAGATGCCGTCATACGAAAGGCATTCCAGCTATAAAAGATTTGTTGCACTCCAAATCCTTTTGACAGCTTTTTATAGCCTTTTCCATCATCATAGGCTTCAAATATGTGATTTTGAAAGTTTCAGGAAGTTATTTTGATCTTGGCACATTGTTTTAAAGTTAATCTCTAACTGCACCCATTTGCATACACAATGAGTTATATTTGTTTGACTGCATTATACAAAGCTTACCAAAAAATGAACACGTGTCATATTTGCACTTACACTAGGAATTATTCGCTTCTTGTCTCCATGGAAAACGAAATTACAGAGTGTAAATGTAAAGCTTCACTTACTTTTGTATGTCTTAATTTTTAATTAATATTTTTATTCCAACTTGATAAAAAATTTTGAAAGTTATTGTAATTCATTCAATAAAGTTTTTCTTAACGAATATATAGTGATTTGTTGATTATCTATAAAAAGGATACATTTTTAAAATTATCGTCTGAAGAGATTCATTTACTTTTGAGCAGCACTGTATGTGTATAAGAGCGCCTGTCGAAAAGTGATGTTTAAAATAATCTCACAGGGAATTGTCAAGTGCAGCGTCCTACGATAATGATCAGTTTATTATGAAGTACGATCATCTTCTTGCTAATCGAAACTTTCCGAGCCTCTCTAGTTCAAATATATCGATTTTCACGAGGTGCCCGAATGGCATACATAAACAAACTTCGACAAGAATACTTGCTTAGACATTGTTCAAATCTTTTTTCTCTTAAAAGTAAACTTAGTTAAAGCCTTACAGCAGATAAATATGTAAAAATTTATTGAATTAATTTCTGTGTTTCATCCAATAAAATCGATATCTGAAGACTGACTTGAATTTTGTTTGGTACCAATAATGTAGATATTACGTTTCAAAAGTAAATCCAGAAATGGTCGGTTTCTTGAAATATTTTTTGAAGGCCTGCATATATCCAGTAGAGTACATACATTATAATTCAACCTGCAGGCTGAAAATATAGTTTTTCATTGCGAGAAGGAGTGAAACAGTTTCTCTCTTTTGGCAGAGAGTGCCAATAATTTAGACATTTTAAGTAAGGAGATAAAAATACATTTTTACTATATTTGCAGATAGTAACTCTGCTTGTGTACAATATGCCTCTTCCACTGTCTTAAACACTTTATGTAAATGAACGTTTTGATGATTGCTATAGGCTAAATATTGACAGGGCTCGTTTTTATACTTTTACCTCACGTTTGTTTGAACATTTTAGTTTAAAGGCTGCTGGGCTAATATAAATGTATAAACAAAATCTATTGTTGCATGTAGTCATTTTAGCAGATGATTCAGAAAGGAAATATGGAAGCTGGGTATAGTTTCATCAAAGATAAAAGTATTATTCAGTAGACGGCATTTAATGGAGGAACAGAATTAATTTAATGTGGAAGTATGTGGAAGTATGGAGAAAGAAAATTAATTAATGTGGAAGTATAGAGGAAGAAAATTAAAATAATTTAGAAGTATGGAGGAACAAAAGTAATTTAATGTGGATGTATGGAGAAAGAATATTAATTTAATGTGGAAGTATGATGGAAAAAACTAATTTAAAGTGAAAGTATGGAGTGATTCTACAAAATCTAAGTTCATTTTATATCCGGGAAGTAAACGTTTATCCTAAGCTCTTAGCTTGTAGTTCTTATATAGTCTTGTCATGTGTGATAAGGAATTTGGCACATGTTAGAGAAAACAAAAATATCTAATTTTTTAAACTAGCAAGCACGTTCTCTAGGGCAGCTGGGCAATCCGTGTTGGAGATTTGGACTCAGGTACTGTGTTTCTTGACAGTAACTATAGACCATAGTTTCAGAGAGAGAGAGAATGCATAATCTGGTATGATTAACACCAGTACGCTCACCACATCCTCGTTCATGATGACTTGTAAAATATATATATATATACCTGATTTTTTACTTAAAATTTTTTGTGCCTATTAATTTTGGGGTCAAACTAATTTTTAATCTTACTAATATAAAGACCCCTTCCCGACCACCTAGTAAAAAAGTTTACTCAACCTAAGGTATTCTATTGATAATTATAATTTTGGATATAAATGAGATTTACGGAAAAAACTATGTGCAAGAAAAATGACTCACTTATTTCTTGCAACTAGTATTCAATAGAAACATAACTGAACAGCTTTAAATAAAGAATAATAGACGTATAATTTATTTATAATAGGTAATATAGTTCGAAATATTTAATAATCTATGGGTCCTTCTTTATTTTGAATAACTTTTTCAACCCTTTTTGGCATTGACTTGATTAGGTTCTGGCAAATCTCATCTCCAAGCATTGAATTCCATTCGGATATGAAATTCACAAACAAATCCTCTTTGTTGCTCAACTGCTTTCTAGAGAGCCTGTACTTTATAATGCTCCATAAGATTTTTATGGGGTCGAGGTCAGGAGATTGGGGCGGCCATGTCATAACACTCACCTGCTTCTCATCAAAGTATTACTTCATCAATTTTTATTTTTGACAAGGAGCATAAAATACTGTATAAAAATGAGCTTGGTGGGGTCGATTTGCACCCTTTCAGCAGAAAGGAACAGACAAGACTCTAAAATTCTCTTGTACTGCTTGCTCCTGAGGGTTTTTTCAATAGGTTTTAAGAAACCAGTTCCATGAAAAGAAAAGCATCTCCAGAACATTATACTGAACGGATGCTTGACAGTACTTACTGCTAAATTCCTAAGAGCTTTCAAAGATTCTTCTTCGGATTTTAGATCGCTTATCCTTTGAATTTAGCTCAACTTTTGTTTCATCGGAGAAGAGAACATTTAGTAAAAAAAAATCAGGTGAGTCACTTTTATCGAACATCACTGTATATATATATGTATATATATATATATATATATATATATATATATATATATATATATATATATATATATTCGGTGATATAGAATGTATGAAACACATTAAGAGAGTTCAATGATCTCACATTTCTAAACCGTCCCCGGGGTCATATAAAATATCGCCGATCATCATAAAAATATTGGTAGCAGAAATGCAACAAACTAACTGCGATATATATATATATATATATATATATATATATATATATATATATATATATATATATATATATATATATATATATATCAATACTCAGAGGCGACAGAATGTTTCGTGCTTAAAATATGACCTGACGATTGCATTTTGCATGGAGGTCTGTCGCCTAGGAGTGTTGGCTTCAATCGCACCTAAGATATATTGAGGAAAATATTAAATATGAATGCAGTAAAATGACAGAGGAAATTCTCCGGTATGCGAATAAATTATTCAGGCATAGAATGGAAAACTGTTTTGAAATAGAAGGATTAAATTTTGAACAGCACATATAACAATTAAATAAACATTAAATAATACTTTCATGTGTAACTATACATTTAGTATAATATCCTTATAGTCCCTTTTGCTTCACGCTATATGTAAATACATATATATATATATAATTATTTATTTGAATATTACAACATAAATATGTTATAAAATCACGACAAAAGTAGCCATTTTGTTTCAACACTTCTAGTGTCTTATCAAGTGACGATGTAGAATATAGAATAAATGGTTTTAAAAGTTTCAAATTAATCAACGATCTTTAGCTAGGAGTAAACGCTGTTACATAAGCTAGAGTGACCAATCAAAATACAAGTATAGTTTCCACTAATGTTAAACAAGTAGACTTCCTAGACGTCACCCTAGACCTCACTAGCAACACATACCAACCATATGTAAAAATTAATTCCAATCAAATATACGTACATCCAAATTCTAACCACCCCCTGCAATCATCAAACACATACCCTATTCTATTGAATGTAGGATCAGTAACAACTCTTCAAACAGAGATATTTTTAATAAGCATAGTGACCTTTACAATTCTGCACTTAAAAATAGTGGATATAAAAATATTAATATTCAATATAAAAGCCCTACAAATAGCAACAATAATGGTAGAAAGAGATCTAGAAAAATCATATGGTATACTCCCCCTTTTAACATTATGTTTAAAACTAAATTGGGGCACCTGTTTCTAAACCTCATTAAAAAACATTTCCCCAAATCTGGAACCAACTCACTCAGTAAAATATTTAACTCTAATACTCTTAAGTTAAGCTATAGTTCTGCTGATAACCTAGAGAAAATAATTAAAAAACATAACAAGAGTATATTCAGAAAGTATATGAATTCGAAGATCGTGACAACCCACAATGTTGCGAAAAGCAACATTAGGCAAAATGACACTAATAATAAATCATGTAACTGCAGGAATCCCAATAATTGTCCACTAAATAATAATTGTTTAACTAGCTCTGTAGTTTATCTCAGTACTATATCAACACTAGAAAATCCAAATATAAAGAAATTCTACATAGGTTGCACCATGAGACCATTCAAGGAACGCTGGCGGGGTCATCTGCAATCTTTTAATAATAGTAACTATAAATATATGACTTCATTATCCAAATACTTTTGGAGTCTAAAAGAGAAAAATAAAACACCTAAGGTTAACTGGAAATTAATTAGAAAGGCCCGGACATGTAACTCACTATATGCCCCGTGTTACCTATGCCTTAACGAGAAACTTGAAATAATTAGATTTAAAAATAAGACTGATCTTTTAAATCAAAGATATGAACTAACAGTTAACTGTAAACATCGTTTTAAATTTAACTTAGTATAGAAATCATATACTTTCAATGATGATGATAAATTAAACTTAATAGACTATTACCTTTTTAGCATGGTAGTCGCTGGATCGATATGAATGTGTACTGGGTACTTACAAAGTATCATACGTGTCTGTATTTGGATGTATATATTTGTATGGTATGTAGAGTTATTTCTACTGTTGGATATGTATATGTGTATATAGGGGTATATATATGTTTTTTTTATGAAGGTATATGGCTGTGTATATTGGCATCTATCATAGGTTAACCTGTTTATGTGTACGAGTAAGGGTGTAAATTCTGGTAAGTGTCTACCACTAAATGTGTAAGTATATGTTTGGGTATATAGAGATATATATGTGTACTTGTGTATGTGTAGGTATGTGTATGCATATGCATATGTATGTATATGTGTGTGTGAGTGTGCATATATGTGTGTATATGTAGTATGTATGTTTCTATGTGTATGTATATGTTTGTATATGCATATATATGTATATATGTGTATGTTTAAATATGTATATGTATATTTAAATATGTATGTATATGGGTGTACATTTATATGTATGTGTGGATATTTATATGTATGCGCTCGACTGTTTGTGTACTGTATATCTGGATGTGTCGATATTGGTATTTATATATGATTAGATATTTATGTATATATGTTTGTGTGTCATTGTATGTGTATTGTATGTATGCTTTAGTGTCTTGGAGTGTATCATAGATACAAACTAAAATCTACTTTTGTTAATAAGGAACCTTTAATTGCTTACAGACCGTTGATCTTTTCTTAAATTATGATAAACTTTTAATATATTTTATCATAATGTTGTTGGAATATTATTAGAGTATAAGTTGGTCTATGTATGCTTATTTCTTTTTCCTATTTTATGCATATGTCTACATGTTTATGTATATATGTATATGTGTTTGTATGTGTATGTGTGTATGCGTATATATATATATATATATATATATATATATATATGTATGTATGTACGTATATATATTTGTATTGTATGTGTATATGTATGTTTGTATGTGTGTATGTATGTATGTGTATGTATATGTTTGTGTGTAGATATATATGTGTGTATATACATGTATGTATGTGTGTATATGTATGTGTAGTTGCGTATGTATGTGTGTATATATATGTACAAGCGGATGTGTATATGCATTTTTATATTCATATCGTTTTAATTTACGTTTGTTTAATTTTTCATGTATATACTTGTATTTGTAAATGTCTGTGTATATATTTAGTTTATATGCATATATGTATACGTGCTTATGTATGTACATCTAGATATGTATGTGTATGTATGTATGTATGTGCTTGTATATAGTTACATCTTTATATATATATATATTTCTTCACTTGATTTATTTACTTTTCTGCGTCGACGTATGGGTCAATATATTTATATGTGCTGATCTATATGTACGTTTATGTACGTGTGTCTGTATATGCGTACCTATTATGCATATATGTGTGTATGCGGGTGCATGTATTGATTTATATGCGGTTGTGTGAGTGTACGATTATATATGGAGGTGGTTATTTACTTTTGTCTGTAATGTGTCGAAAACTATATGTTTTTAAAAATGTATATATATATATATATATATATATATATGTATATGTATATATATATATATGTGTATGTGTGTATATTTATATATATTTATTTGTTTAAATTTTATCTATGTATATTTGACTGGTTTAGTTATATTTCAAGTTAAAATTCATTTAATAACATATTAAGCCACGAATAGCTTTGACATCTGACCGTCTAGATCATATTGAATGTAGATGTATGTGCCTGTGTGTATTGATGTGTATATGTAAGTAAAGTACATTTGCCTATGTGTGGTTTGATTTTTTATATGTGTGTGTATATATCTAAATACGTCTGAGCGCTTAACATGCGTGCGTTCGAATGATTTCGCGTGAGAGGCGACTAACATGTTGAAATGAAACTAAAGTGTATACATTTATGTCTGGGATTCCGAACATCCCTTTCAACATAATTTCAATGAAAATACAAATTAAATAACATATATATCTTTTATTTTTATTTTTATATTTTTTCTCCTTGGTAATTCTACAATTTAAAACTTAATAGAGATTTGATTTAGATTTCTAAATAGGTAATTTTAATTTTTTACTTTTAATTTCAAATTTTATAAATCTTTTAATATATATGATAACCTTGCTTAGTTGTCAAATTTTTCGAATCATCCTATACTTGTATTTTGATTGGTCACTCTAGCTTATGTAACAGCGTTTACTCCTAGCTAAGGATCATTGATTAATTTGAAACTTTTAAAACCATTTATTCTATATTCTACATCGTCACTTGATAAGACACTAGAAGTGTTGAAACGAAATGGCTACTTTTGTCGTGATTTTAAAACATATTTATGTTGTAATATTCAAATAAATAATTATATCTGCTCTACTCTTTATTGAGCACTCTTTAAAGAATATTAATTGTTGGTTATTGGATCTTACTCCGTATATACCAATCTTAAACTTGTATATATATATATATATATGTGTGTGTGTGTGTGTGTGTGTTGTGTGTTTGTGTTGTGTGTTGTGTTTGTGTGTGTTGTGTGTGTGTGTTGTGTGTTGTGTGTGTGTTGTGTTTTGTGTTTGTGTGTTGTGTTTGTGTGTGTTGTGTGTTGTGTGTGTGTTGTGTGTGTGTGTTGTGTGTTGTGTTGTGTGTGTGTTGTGTGTGTATGTTGTGTGTTGTGTGTGAGTGTTGTGTGTGTGTTGTGTGTGTGTGTGTGTGTGTTAATTTTTAGCTAAAACAGTTTGTGTTGGTAATTTGAATTAAAATTATCAGCAAGGTGTGGCCAATTAATTAGTCACCAGTTATATACACGATGGGATAACAAAGAAATGCGTGATAAGGAAAAAGGTATTTTGCCTTTTCCCATTTCATTAATGATATGTGAGCAGATAAATACATAGCGAAAGAACGAAACACATGAAAGGATTGTCGTTTTCCGGTTCTCTCTCGCCTACTCTGCTCATCTCTCTCTCTCTCTCTCTCTCTCTCTCTCTCTCTCTCTCTCTCCATATATATATATATATATATGTATGTGTGTGTGTGTGTGTGTGTGTGTGTGTGTGTGTGTGTGTGTGTGTGTGTGTGTGGTAGATATTTATTATCGTTTATCTGACTTCATACTCAGCACTTAATCTGTTCATTTGTCCTTATGTACTGAACAGAAATGCCACCGAGAACATCGTCCTAATAAAGTGTGGAGGACAGAGAAATAGCAAGAGTTTAGATTCAGGGCAGATTTGTTATCACCTGCACTTCGGTGTCTGCTGATAAACTCGAAATGATCACACATCTTTATTGGCTGTAGAAATATCCTCAAATAACTCCAACGTGCAGTTGCGAAATGAAAAGAATAAATCACGATGCGAAAACCAACTTCTGGCGGAAGTAAACACAGAACGAATCATTTGAGAATGTTAAACGAACAAAGAGGAGGTGATTCCACGAGGGATATCCAGATAGCTGGCAATTTCCAGAAACAGTTTGTTACTAATTGAAATCTTTCTCTTAAAACAGTTTTTAGGAAAACAGTTTTCTCAAACCCAGTAACTGTTATTGCTCTTTGCAGTATTCATGGGGGTTTCCTTCGAAGCTTTTTATTTGAGGTAATGTGGAAAGATAATATCTTGATTATGGTATTATTTTCTATCCATTTGTTACCCATTTTAGTTGTTGCTGCTATTTATTATTCCTTAGTTTGCTAATAGTTTTCTTCATTTCTTCAACAGTAGGTTTGTTATTGTTCCTTTGTAGAGACGAGCATTGTGATGATTCGATAAATATTGATATGTGTTCTATATGTCATCTTAAGCTTACTGTAGACATGGATGAAATGGGATACATTTCTTCTGTCGAGCTTTTGATTGTCTGATATTATTGTTTCTCTCTGTGCTGCTTCACTTTATTAATTTCATTTCCAATTTTCTGGAAATACAGGTTTCTCAAATAATTAACTGCTTTTTATTTTCTTTGTTATTTTCCTTCCCATTTTCCTTTTTCTGTTTGTTTTTTGTATTATTTTCCAACTCAGGATTCTCGTTCCATGGGTGTATATGTTTTCTTCTAGGTACCCTCGGAATAGTCTCACATCCTTCAGCAAATGAAAAAAGGATAATATTATTTGATTACTCCATATTTTCATCAATATTGATATCAATTTGTAATCTAGTGTATTGCAGTTTACTCTTTGATTTTTAAAGTGGGAAATTTACGAATTTAGATACCAAACCTCTGATTTGGAAATACAGCTACAATCACAAGATATGCAACTAGAAAATGTATTAAAACAGCGCCAAATATTTCTGAGGAACATCCTGGTGTAGAATGTGAAGTTCAGTGAATAATCTGGGGCTACGGTAGCAGACAAACCTATGGGATGTCAAAAAGTAACAAAATTATTATAAAATACAAAATCGAGTTGTATTCTGATATAATATGACTAAGCGAAAGAATGAATAATATCTATACACAGGGAGAGAGTAAAATAAATTGGACAAATAAGGGATTGAAGTTGCATCAAATTGATGTTAAACAGAAAAGAAAGAGTTAATGGAGACCTAAATAACGAAAACGATATTTGTTTACTACGGGTTATTCTGCTGTCAGACTGCGAAGAGAAAGAAATCTTTCAGCATGACGCTGCTCCCTGCCACGCAATAAAATGCTTTCTATCAGATGAATATGCTCAACTTCTGGAAAAATTGCAAGCACAAAGTCCTGATCTCATTATAATTGAACCATTGTGGTGGGAACTGAAGAAACAAGTGCTCCGAGGAAAACCAAGGAATCTCAAAGAACTTTAGAATTACTACAAGAAAGAATGGAAAAACCCGAGTGAGAAAATTTGTGCGTTGTTCAATTCAGTGCCACATCGAATGGCGGCAGAGATTCGAACCAAAAACAGCAACACTAATTACTTTGACGTTTTGTACTTTCTGTAATAAAAGCCACTTTTTGATAAAGAATCCTTTTTAACTTATGAAAAGAACTGAAATTTTAACTGGTGGCCCAGTGTTTACTATGTTTAAAATGCTCTACCATCCACAATAGAGTTTTACAAATAATGCAGTAACTTGTATTCTGGAACGCAAGGATTATAAAATGCACTGGGAAACGCATACTGCTGATCACTCTAGCAAAATGAACAAACGTAATTAATTTTTCAAGGTGACCTAAATGTTATACACGCTAGTGTATGTAGATAGATAGACAGACAGCGTGTTTGGGTATAGATATTTAATACAGATTTTACTATAAAGATATTTTATACAAAATACAATTGGTAGTTATATCCACTGAGATAGATAGATAGATAGATAGATAGATAGATAGATAGATAGATAGATATGAACAGGCTTTAATATGTAATTCGAACGATGTTTGTAACGGCCAAGAATAGTATTTATAAATTAATATTTTCTTATATATAATCAATGCAAAGGAAATTAATATTGTCAACGTGATTTTTGTCATCATGTTTTATCGATAATAGTCAAAGTTCTCTATTAAATGAAAAATATTCATAATTATATATGCTTGGATATTATTATGTAACTATTGATTTATATTGGGAGATACTAATCGATTTGAATAATGTTAACTTTCAATCGTCATGCTCATAAAAGAAAACTCAAATCCATGAATTTTCAACAACAACAGCAAAGGTCAATATAGAAAATAAATTTCCAAATATTCCGTATATTTAATGTTCTTTATATACACAAATATTTTATAACATATACGGAAACATGGAAAATAATAAGCAATAATTTTTCGGAAAATATAATAAATAGACAAAAACAAAATCCCGTCTGAATTTCTGGGATGAGACTATTATTTTAATTATTCACACTCGGACGATTATCGTGATATTTGTTGTTATTTCCTAAACGATAACCGGATCGAATAGCATTTGATGTATGCCGGAGAGTAGCCCCAACGAAAGCTTGGGATAATAACAAGAAAGATAAGGACAATAATTCGAGTGTAAATCAAATTAAAATAACGTTAGAAAAAAACATAACTGTAACATTGTATTACTGAGCGTAAAATATACTCACGACAGGAAAACAGAATAAATTTCACTTTTAAATTTTCTCTACAAAGTGGTTCTGTGATGCAGAAAAAATAGTGCTTGCCCAAGAGCTTGAATGGCAGCAGAGAGTGAAGCTGGTTTGAAATGATCTCGGATAGAAAATATGTGCAACTCTGTGATTCACTTAGTGATATGGACGTCTCTTTTCTGGTTGTTTTCTTAACATAAACTTGAGCGTCACGGGATCCGGATGTGCGCATGCGAAGCGAACAAGTGAGGCAATCGATTGAAGAAAGTGTCGCATTTCATCCTTCCAGAAGCGTATCGGCCAAACTTTACCGTAAAAATAGCCGTCACATCCAAACCGCCAGCAATATCGTATTTTCTTCGGGAATATCAGTAATTAAGTCTCTAGCTTCCCTATATTCATTAAAAATAGTAGCTGCTTAAGAAAAACATTAAAGTATTCAACGGAAACCAATTACAGAATAAGCACAAACCGAATCCATCGATACATATATCATATGGACAAAATCAGTTAAACTAAAATCATCACTTAAGAAAAAGTCTCAAAAAAACACTTCCGTTATCACTACCTAAGGTAAAACAAAATAACCAATACATCAAGAAACCAATTTTGACTACAATTTTTTTGCTACTTGGAAAATATATCTCTAATAATAATTCACACAAATTTAAAGTGGAGTTTAAATAATGTGCGTGCGCATATATATATATATATATATATATATATATATCATAAAGAAAAATTTATTCAATAAATTAAATGGCAATGTTAATGTGATTAATGGTGAAAACACTTCTCTGATAGAACTTAATGAGACATTAACTTACTTCTTATATTCGAGTTGTTGTCAGATGTAAGACAAATGCCAAGTACTTTCGATAATTTCAAACTGTCATCTTCAGGGCATAATTTTCTTATATATAGGCAAATGCTAAGACGAACGATGTGTCGACCGAAAGATGTTTTTTTTAAATTATGCTATTTATTGACATATTGATATATGTTTTAGAGCGTACGATGTCGCGACAATAGAGTTCTGTTAGCGAAGTGATTTCTTCATTAATTATTAACATTGCTATTTATTTCTTTGTATGGCACACTCGAATATACATATATATATATATATATATATATATATATATATGTGTGTGTGTGTGTGTGTGTTTTGTGTTTGCGCATGCATGTGTGCGTGCGTTGTCTATTGTTCTAAGTGCTTTCAACCAATTCCTCGGCCATTTTCAAGGTTTGTGTTTTTAACTGTTATTAATTTCTTTTCATGTTTGATTAAGTTTTTGTGATTTAAACTACGAATAAATGCTGTTACTATTCATACAGCACAAAACTACATGTTAATCAGTCAAAAAAATATTATAACACCTAAAAACAAACTTCCTTTTAAATGGCTAAACAAGTGGCCGAAAGCGCTTGCGACAATGACGACGACAGACAGACAGACGATCTTTGCACTCCATTATTCTCACCGAACCAAAATATGTAAGAATGTCTGAAAAAGTACATAAAAATTCAAATTTTCCTCATTTGTCATATTCAGTGAAACATTACAACCCAACCAATAAAGCACCATTGACCAGCATATATAAATAATCGAGCCAAAACACAACGCACATGGCTTGAGGATTGCATTTAAGTAGGAAACAGACTGTCGCTGCTGGGTGTTGACCTCAGTGTACACTTTTATATATACATATGCCCTACCCATGATATTGAGTACATTAATGCAAATAAAAAAGCCATAAAACAAGAGATTCATCACACACACGCATATATATATATATATATATATATATATATATATAATGGAAAGCGATATATAAAGTTTTATATATCAAGAACATTATTATGTGTGGTGCTTGAGATTTTTATATATTTTCTCATTTGTTCGTATTCTTTTTCTTTTCAAGACATAAAACATATAAATTTGTTCGAATGTTTTCCAAGAGAATTTTATTTGAATTTTAACTGAATGTATGCCTTGTTTTATGTATGTATCTAGAGTTATATATATATATATATATATATATATATATATATATATATATATATATATATATATATATATTATTTTTCAAACAAATCTACGACCAAATTGTTATTTCCAGTCTAAATTTGATGTCCTCACAAAAAGACTGATGTTGAAATCATTATACAAACTGGAAAATGACAAATTAATAAAACTCCATCCAAACCTCAGAGATCTTCTCAAGGAAGTAGGTTTAAAAGGTTGTACTCCAGGCAATAGCCATAACAACATTCCAACAAATTCAAAACTGCTAAAAAAAAAACTCAAAAGCAATCCTAATATCTTAATCAGAAGAGCTGATAAATTATGTAATTTTGGACAAACTGATTTATTACAGAAAATTACAACACTCCAACGATGATCGATCTAAATTTACAAAATTAAGTAAAAATACCACCAACACTATAAAAAAATATGTCAACAAATTCATAACATCCAACAATGCTGATATAGGATCCTTAAAAATCAATAAAATTATTAGAGATTACCAACCAGGATATCTATAAGGAAATGTCGAATACACAAACCTGGATACCGATTATTACCTATCATTTGACAGATACCAACACCCACATACCAGTTGTCTAAATTTCTCAATGAGCCTGTTACCCATAACAATTATAACATGAAATCAACCTATGAACTCTCCCAAATACTTCAAGCTACAAAACCAAACCAATGGATTCTAGCGTCACTTAACGTCGAAAATTTGTCCCTGTTGACGAAAGCATCGATATGATCCTTAACTTCCTATATAACAATAATTCAATTCCACCTCCATCCATCAAACCCAATATTCTCAAAAAGTTATTACATGCATGTTCTACTAATGCTCTCTTCTATGACCATAAAGGCACAATTTACTCAAAACTATTGCTGTAAATATGTGAAATCCTTTCTGTCCATTATTCTCTAACTATTACATGTCACACGTGAAAAACAACACTTTTAAAAAGGTTACTAAACCGAAAATATACGTCCGCTATGCAGACGAGAATTTTCCTTCAGCTGAGAACAAAAATGAAATTGATAATTCAAAACTATATTCGAAAAAAAATCCGTCCTCAACTTTACTCATAAACTTAGCCAACAAAATAAACGCCCATTATTGGATGGTTTTGTGGTGTCTAGTAATAACACAGTCACTACTTCGTTATATGAAAAACTACACGTAAAAACTCTTGCCATCTTAATTTTACTAGCTAATTTCCACTCAGATATAAAACAGAAGTTATTAAAAAATTCCTCATACGTGCGCACGAGAATTCATCCTCTTATTTTCTTTTCTTTAAAGAATTAAACAACGTGAAACAAACGCTTGTTAACAACGGCTTTCTAAACCTTCTTATAGATTTTACCATATCAGATTTTTTCTTTCTAAGGTAACCAATAGCAACACAAAACACACATGAAAAATAATAAAAATAACATTGACATTTTCTCCAAACATCAAATGCATAGTAACTATAAGAAAGTCGAATCTTAGAAACGTCATAAAGAAATACACAACGCCAGTTCACAAAAACAAAAAACATTAAATTATTTATTACAAAAAATCTAAAATCGCTAACATCATCGTCAAATTTCAGTTACCTGAAATATCTACATTACAGAGAACCAATATTATTTAGGATTTTATATGTCCCTTAAGGACCTTTGCTCCTGACCAATCTAAATTTGTAAATAATTACATTGAATATGCTACAAATATCTAACAAGAAAATTCCCGCTGTACCTCTCTGACCATAGCCCCATTAGGTCACATTTAAATACACATGGAGACTTACCAAACACTATCCGTAACATACTCGTTGATAATACAAATATAAGAGCTTCATCTAAATTTACAAAAAGGCTAAAAATAATTGAAGTATTATTCATAAAAAGAAAACACAAACACTCAATAATATCAACTGACCGTGTCTGGAAAGTAAAGCATTCCTATAACTCTAGATACATACAAAAAACAATGTATATATTCAGTTAAAGACGAATTAAAAGACGAATAAAATTAATCATTGATAATGCCTAAAAGGATAGCCGAAAACGCTTGAAAAACATTCAGACAATTTTTATATAATTTATGTCCTCAAAAGAAAGATATAGGAACACATGAGAAATTATTTTTAAAAAAATACAACCACCATAACGTGTCAGTCGTTTGCAACGAAACTTGCATAAAAGAGGGATTGCTGCCCAAATACTCAATCTATATTAAAATATCATATATGTTTGATTAAATCTTATATATTCTGATTAACTGACCTGGGTATTACTGCGTTTTATTGTCCTGCAATGTTTACCTATTGTTAGCTTCTCAGGTGGAAATCACCCATTAAATGCAAAAACTTTGGCCTAATTTTTCCCAACGTGCGTTTTATTATTATTCCAGTCACTTTTGTCCTCTTAAGCATAGCAGACAGATAAAAGCGAATTGGTTTATTCCGAGCGGTTCTGATTTGGGACTATGAAACTATAAAATACATTTCTGTCTGAATATTATACATTTAATAAATAAAATTCACCTTTGAAATGATTTTGCGTACTCGTTATCTAAAATAACCTGACAAGTTCTTTTTGTTTGTTTAGTCAATTGATAAAATAGTTTAGCCCAGGTAAAAAGTAACCATGATTTATAGAGGCGGGTGACAGAACGTAAACTCTACCCAAGACATGATTTATGATAACAATTTTTGAGATGAACAGTATTTTCTACGTGGACACTATTTCTGGCAATGATGCAAACCGCCAAGAAGTGAGACATTATTTACCTTTGGTAATCTACTTGTTTTAAATCATTTTATATTCTTTATATATTATCGAACAAGCGAGTACGTCGTGAAAATCAATAGGTAAACGTCATTAATCAAAATAATAAATGTTTATTAGTAGAGATTTATTAATTTCCAATTAATCTTAAATAACAGATATTGTTTACGATATATTAGATCGCATATCGTAAAATTCCTTGGCTGTATTATTGACGAGAAATGATCCAACTAAATAATGCTAGCACATTTACGTGTGAATGTTGCCTGACTGATTTGAACAATTCAACATGAGCGCTCTAAATCTAATCTCGCCCTATGACCTACCTTTATGATTCATTCATAAAAAAGACCAATTTAGCCCGAAGTCATAAACTCGTTAACATGCATTCATATGTGTCCCTCTTCAGCAATAGCTTTAATGGCAAAAGAAGACTTGCGCCCGCATAGATTTTCTTAATTCATCAAATGAAGCCTTTCAAACCGATTCAAATAAGTGATTTATTTTCTTTTTCCATCAATGGATTTACTTTAGCGAGTCTATCAAAGGCACTGATAAACATTTCCAAAGTTTTATGATCTCCGATAAATAAGAAAGCAATGGATAATTTCATTACCAGTTGCTTCATTTACGTTCAGACGAAAGTCAAGAAAACGTGGCTCATTTCTTTGATAGGAAAATACTCAGCACATCTCAATTCTATCGGACTTCTAGTAATATAATACAGCTGATTTTATCTTGCCTATCTATCTATCTATCTATCTATATATATATATATATATATATATATATATATATATATATATATATATATATATATATATCTGTGTGTATATAGATAGATAGATAGATAGATAGATAGTCTCCACATTCATGGAGGAGCCGGAATACACACACACACACACACACACACACACACACACACATATATATATATATATATATATATATATATATATATATAGATAGATAGATAGATAGATAGATAGATAGATAGATATATAGATAGATAGATAGAAGTAAAACTTAAGAAAACTTTTATTGACGCCTGTGCTTTCTTCATTTTAAATAATTCTAATCTTTTCAAGGCATATATTGCAGGCTTTGTTATAAGAGTCTGTTAAATAGGCTGATAAATCTACCTCAGCACAAGGCCGAGTTTTTAGAGTATCCGTCCTTAGTAAATTCAAACACAAGTCGCAAGAACTGAAGCCATTTATATATTTGTGTACTGCTCATGCGCATAGGCAGATTTGTTAAACACTAAGTGATGAATATTTTACGAGCTATAACTCTTACTAAGTGCATTCGACAGACAGTTCGCTGCAGCCGGTAATCCAGTAAGCAGGCATTCATTCAAAGAAATATTACTTTAGTCACAGAGCAACAGACTCGTGCAGAATACTTAACGAAATATCTTCAGTATATCCATAACTGTTACGCATACTGATAAGTAAACATCGTATTGAGGGAATGAGAAACAACAATATACGCTTTATAAAATTATTTGATGTTCTATCAGGATATATTTGTAAAGCCTTGTTTCTCAAATGATGCGCCATAACTGTCTCATGTAAATATGCAATCTGACTACCCAAACAAAATAAATATCTAATTTTCCAAACTTTTCTCTCCAATGCATGCACGAATGCGCTGAAAAAGACAGATTCGTGTATAGAAATTATTTACTTGGATCTGCGTCCTCATTCTGGATTCAGAATGGCTTTAAGAAACCTCTAACCCTGCGATTGATTTATCATTTTTTGTTTAGCCAGAAGTGAGGTCGAATATTGAATTCCTGAATTCGCAATATTACTCAATAGAGCTTGAAATGGAATATCGAATTCCTGCAAATGGGATAGCAAATCGGGAACCCATTGATAACGAGTTTCTGTCTCCATAAAAACAGCCATTTGTATGTCGGCTGGCTCACGTCCGTCTCTTGGTAACTTAGCTTATCTACGCCGAAATCTATGACTGAGGCTAAAATGGATTTCAGAAGAGAAATAGTAACCAAAGAATAAGATCCGTGGGTTTTCGTTGTTTTTCATCGCTTTTATAGAATTGAATGTTAAAATCAATGGCTATGTTTGTTTTCTCCAACTGGTAAGTTTGAAGAAATCTTAATTCTATTATTAATTTTGTATGTAAGAGAACCGATGTCCGAGTCGAAGAATATTTTCTCTCGGATATAATGATTTAGAGATTCAAGTAGAATATAAGAAAAGAGGAATAAGACGAAATTATGGTCACATCGAATTGGAGCAATTTAAAAAAAAATTTTGATACAATGATACATTTCGATTCTAAAAGCGTGTCCTTTAATAATTGGCCTTGTGTCAGAACAAAGTAAGATCGTCTATACCAATATTATAATATTAAGAATAATTCGAATTTTAATTATTCGTACAAAAATATGTGTGTGTATGTCTGTGTGTGATAGAGAGAATAAAATTGGATGAGAATCTGACGGAATTTTATGTCATTGCTAGAATTAGTCGTTTCCTCATAAGGAAACATCGGTATACATTGACCGAAGAGCCAGTGCTATTTTCGTTGAAGTATATTAAATCCCGTTATTAAAATCATTTTTGAAGACAAGTGCTGTTTCCAATATTGATGGCGGTTTCCTTCTTAATCTTTTCTTTGAAATAGTGTGGGATTAAAACATCTTGATTATGTAATTATTTCTACTTTGATTTCCATATGCATTTCATTTGAGTTTTTTCCAATGTTCAAAGTCCTCAAGTGATGTGATATATTTTATTTGGAACAGTCTTTGTTTATGATTTTATAGCGCCAGTGTCGAAGAAGTATGGTCCTCACTAAGATCTACAGACTTCATTTGTTCGAATCCACATTTAGCCATCGATTTGAGAAAGCGTTTGTATAGAGTTGAAAGTTGACATATTTCTAATCCACTTTGGCGCCATGTATAACATCCATATGAAAGTCTCGTAATGTCGACAGTATTTTAGCGCATCACTGGAGGTTTTTGGTTAATGTTTTGGATATCTAGCAAGATGCGGTGTTATACGAAACTGTCTTTCGTGCGGCCTATTCTATGTTCAGTTCCCTTATCACTTATACTAACTTTGTTATAACTCACCCATACATCAAAGTATTTAAAATGCTGAGAATTTACTAATTTCACATTCTGAATTTTCATGATGGATTCAATGTAGCGGCCTTCACTGCTTTCATTTAAATTGCATATCATAGTTTCCGTTTAAGAAAAGTTCGTTTTAATGCCTATGTCTTGGAATACTTAGAGGAAGTCGATTTTTTGTTCAAGAACAACATTTTTATTCCAACTATGAAAAACTATGTCATCAGCAAAGCTGCAGCCAACCCATTAGTAGTTCTGAGAGAGAGAAACAAGGAATTTTAGATTTGTTTGGAACGTAGTAAGCAATGTTTAAAGGATCATGACCATACCTGTGCATGTATATGAGCAGAGTATAGATTAGATTTCTTTCTCCTTTGACCCCTGATGAAATTGGAAATGACTTCACCAGACATATACGATTTGCTATATATATATATATATATATATATAATTCCTGAATCAAATATTGAGAATACGTGTGACGTGCAATGAATAGCGGTTCTGGATAAGAAATTGGGCGGCTAGGTCTGAATTCTAGTTGTGTTCATTACTTTCACTGTGGAAATGATATGAAGTAATCTCCCTCACTTATGGGTTAAATAAGTGACCGCATATTTAAAAAAAAAATTATTATTCTCCAAAACATTCTTATGGCAGTATTCATTCGCAAAAGCATAAGTAAAATGTTTTTTCGGCTTTAAATAACCACCAATGTGTTGATAAACTGTAAGTATCAAATCAATAAATCAATCAATATCAAATCAGTTATCTGAAAGAGGAGCCACTAAACATTTTTTTATTCGATAGTTACGCAATTTCCTGGAATTTATTTATTACATATACGTCATCATTACACTCATTACCAGAACGAAAGTCAAACTGTTTTCTGGGGATTTGGCTTTTATAGAACAGGAAGATCCCAGTTGATACAGCAGTAAATGCATTAGAAGAAGTGTTAACAGCAAAGGATTTTAATTGTATAAACTCCCCCTGCAAAACCCCCTGAAAGCATGATTTGAACTTTAACGAGACCATAATGGATATAGATTTTAACTAATTTCAACTCAAGTTTATTTTATTTTTTCTTTATTTACATTTCTATATTTTGATTTTATTTATACCTTTGCAAGGTTTACGTATCTCATATTATTTCTGTATTAATTCGTCAGGGTACCTGTGAAAGTCAAGATCAACTATGGAGTATTCTAAGTAATGTAATTTAAGGCCAAATAACCGAACGTGAGTAAATATTTTTATTTTCCTTTTTCAATATTTTTTATAATGAAATTATAATTTATTACTTTATTTTACACCGAGATCATAATTTCTGTACTTATTTATTTTAAATAAGAGAAGATTTTGTTTTACACGTTTTCTTTTATTTTTTTTATGTTTTTATGATCATATAAGTTGGCTTGGCAATGATGTATAGATTTTGGAAAAAGAGATATTTGAAAAAAAGAAAACGAATCGCAGAGTGACATTTTGGTAGGACTTGATAACT